>VYXF01011893.1:610433-626665 GCA_013397295.1 Polioptila caerulea
GATTGATAATTATTTCCCTCAATTATTTTTTTTAATCTAGTTTTTAAATATAATAATCTAGTATTTTATTTTCATCATGGTGAGAAACATCCAGAAATTTTCTCATATTTAAAGAACATGGCTAAGTATATTTAATCAAATAGAGGGGAAATACTTCATGAGAAAATAAGTATAAATGAAGATACAAGTGACTCAATCAGAAGCCCAAAAACATTGACAAAGGGCTGGAGTCTCAGCACACAATCTGAGTCATGTAAGAACAAAGACATTATGACTCAAGCTCAAAGAATTAATCTTAAATAAAAGGTGAGTTACCTGAGATAGTGAGTTTGACAGCCCATGCTGTCAGGTCTGACACCACATAAATTACTGTAATCCAAGATGAAAAGGGTATCATTCAATCTTCTCCTGCCTAAAAGACCTTGAGCTCTTATTAATTTCTTAATAATGTCTACAAGTTATTCCTATTGAAAAGGATAACTGATCTCCTTGCTCAAAAAACCCCCAAAACCCCTCAAAACCCACCAACCCAACCCCAAAATTCTAACCAGTTCTTTTTCTGCTTTTATTTTTCATGGAGAGTGTCAAAACTTGCCCCAAAGTTTGCAGAACTTGCGAGTCAAGGGCAGAGCAGCGTGTGTCTCTCTGCAGTGACATCCAGGCTCAGCCCTCTGTCTCCTGCCAAGAACTGAGAGGATTTGGCATGTGAGAGCCCTGCAGCGTGGAGTGAATTCAATCTGCACTCGGCTTTGTCAAATTGCTTGCACACCTCCCTGCTGCACAGAGATTGGGGTGCACACTGAGAGTTTCATTCAAATGGTGAAGTCCTGCACGACAAGGCTTGCCCTGAATCACAGAGGTGGGGAGTAGAGGGGTCTACTCCAGGCAGCAGCTCATTTTCTGCCCTCTAAGATCAGCCCTAGCAGCACTGAGATCCAAGTTCAAGACCATTAACTCCTCTCTGGGAGCATATTTCAAAGGAATGTGGCCTTGCTGCAGCCTGCTGGCAGTGGGATTTGGGTGGTGGGAACTGCAGCCCCAAGGCTTTCACCAGCAGGGAGCACAAACTGTTGCAAATACTGAAAATTTTAGTAGTAGTTAGGCTAAGGATGAAAAAGAAAGTAGGCCTCGAGAAAGCTGGAACGACAGAGTGGTTTGGGATCATGGGATTGGAATGTACTGAAGAGGAAGGAACAATAGATTAAAGGACTTAGTCAAGTATATAGAACATAGATATAGCTAATAATGGTAGATCAAAGGACTTAGTCAAGTGTATAGAACATAGGCATAACTGAATGTTCGGTTCTGTACGTACACATGTTTGTTAAACAGTATAAAAACTGGACAAATTCTGAGGGCCTTTGGAATCCTGACTTGGGACGACAGTCCTCAGGTTCCCGGGGCCTTGAATAAAGCACAGCTTAAACTGACACTCTGTTGGTTTGAGTTTCTGTTTCGGGCAACAAAACCAAAGAACTGACACCAAATTCCAGAAAACTACTGAAAGCAAGTGATCAGTCTTGTGTTTCTTTTGCAGCACACCTCACAATAGCTCTCCCTCAGAACATAAACCTGTTGGGTGCAATCTTGTGTGAGACACTTGAGTCCTGGATTATCCCTCAGGATCTTCCCAAATCTTCGATCCCTGGCCTAGGGAATGCTAGGGGATTAAACTTGGTCTGAAATGGCCCTTGGATGCACAAGGCTGGATCCTACATCTTTCTCGTGGTTTAAAGAGCACTGTTTCATTGTAGAACTTTGAGTTTCAGAAAGGAAGTTTTCACTAAACCAGACTTGGCTGAAAAAGGCCAAATTTCAGTCTCGTATTTGAGGCTGAAAGGAGGAATCAGGATCTTCCAGACTGAGCTGGTGTGCAGCAATACACACAGCAGGCTTCAGTCAGCACTCTCAAACACAGCCTACAACTTGGATTTAACATCCAGTGCCAGGCACTGAATTGAATATAATTACCCCCAGTAAAAGAAAAATCTGTCCAATCCCTAACAATCAATTACAGAAATCCAACAAACATGCTCTTCCATAAATCTTAGTGATAAAATTAACTTCAGCTTTTCCTGTCCATAAGTCTCTGTAACAGGGACTGAAAGCACCCAGAACAATAATCAATATGCCACGTTGCCAAGTTAGATGCAGGAAATAAGTAGAGATATTTTCACATATCATATGAAAAACATCCTGAAATATGCATAAAGTCCATATGAAGCAGGAGGAAACACAGACAAAAATAATGAAATGTGAATAGATTCTGAAAGTGAAAGATATCCAATGTACTCAAAGAATCAGAAAAGCAATCTGTGTGGTGGGAGAAACACGAAGAAAAACATCCTTACAGCCCACAACTCCTGCCTCAGGAAAGGCTGGAAAAAATCCCACAACAGGAGCAGGATAAACTTTGCTTTGAGGGAACTTTTCCTACTCTGTTCCCAAGGTCTTGGCTACTTTTCCCTTTCATTGTTTGCTCCCATTCCTTCTGGAGCTGCTGCATTTTTGTGCTCCCTGCTACCCTCACTTTGTTCTGCTCCACTTCCCTGTGGCTCCCCCAGACTTGACTCTCCCTAATCGCCAGGACACTGCCCATAAACGCTCGTTTTCCCCTAAATAAGTTCATAAAGTGCCTCAAAGAACAGTGCACTGGAGGCTCCTGGAGCACAGGTACCTGCAGGGCAGAATTATCCTCCCCCCAAGTTTCTGCAGCACAGCACGAGGGATAACTCAGGGACAGAAAACCAGAGAGACTCTGCACGCAGGGGGATGCTCTTAGTCAGTTCTTAGATGAACACAGCGGGGTTAATCTGAGCTAACACCCTCTGGAAGGACCTCAGCCACCAAGTCCTGCTCCTGAGCACACGAGCAGAGCCCTGTGCTGAGCTCACCCCACTGCTGCTGATGTCAGGGGGACACAATTCGTGCCCTGCAGAATGGGCCTGGCAGTGGCAGCTCACATTTCTAGAGGAAAAACACTTAAACTGTGAACTCTGGGCAGTCTGATGCACAGAAACAGAGTGAGCAGTCCAGAAATTAGGGACAAGGGAGTGAATATTCACCTCTGCCTTGTAAATTCCCTTAGAGACTCATACACCTGGCTTTGGAGCCTTATATAGTTTTAAAAACTGTTCCTATACAAGTCACCAGAGACCAGCAGGGCTTAGAGCTGATCTGTATTTACACAACATCCAGAAGCACAAGGGTCGTTTCCAAACTCTGTTCTTTTTGAGGATGCTAAGGAGGGAAAAACCCACACCTTCAATTTGTTCTCAGTTTGGAGACTTGTCCACAGTGAATAAAGTTGAAGGTAAACAGGAAAGTGAATTTAAACTGTAAGAGTGACTGTCAGGACTTAACCCTCACTCTGATTGTGCTTTTGGGTTGGAAAGGGTGCATCTATATGACACAGAGAGAACAAAATCTGCTCCTTTACCCAGCCCCAGCTAACACAGAATAAACTAAATCCATGTGCTACAGCAGCCACAGAGCATGCAAGGGTACAAACAGCACAAAAACGTTTTCTGTGTTTTCCCTTTGAGTGAATTTTCCCCCTTATATATCTTGAGTTGTTCTTGTTATTCTTTATTTGACTTAACATGAAGATGCCTGGAAGCAGCAAAATATTTTCTCTTCCTTATTCTACTGTCAGCAGCATTACTTTGACCTTATCAGACAAATTTATGTAGAAAATTTTCTCAAGCAGTATTCTCTTGTGAGCTGCTATAATGTGCAACTTTATATTATCTGGTGTAATTTGGATATGTGAGGATTTTCTTAATTATTAATTTTGTCCTGTTTTAAAAAGTATATATTAAAAATTGAAAGAAATCCCTGGACACAGACATCTGTGTTGCACTTTATAAATAATACCAATAAATAAATATTAATGCTTATATTTCATTTATATTTCAAGATTAAGGCTATGAAGCTTGAGACTCCCAATAATTAAAGTTAAAATTGCCTAATGCTTCACACTAAAAGTGTTATGGTAATTTTTCAGGTTCATAGTATGAGGAGCTACTGCTTGCAACACCATACCACAGCAAGAATGAAACAAAGCACCTCTGATTTTAAAAATCAATGAAAAAAGAATCATGTAATGACATTTACATCCTGTTAAAAGTGATCTAGAGGCAGCAGAGGTCCACAAAGCTGTTATGTTACATATGATCATTAATTATGCCAATTATATTTTTGTTAGGCAACAAAAGGAAAAAAATACAGATGTAGACACAGAAGTGTTCAAAAAATTATAAAGCTGCACCAATTCAAGCAAACTCCATTTGTAAAAAATCTTAAAAGCTCTTCCTTAAGAGCATTAACATGATTTAAATGATGTTATAGAATTCATTTGAGCCAACTTGGTCTTTTTGCAAAGCCCAGTGGTAACTTGGTGCAGTGAATCCCACATTTCCTGCACGTGGAAATCAAACACTTGATTCTCACGGGAGAAAACTGCCTGCAGGAGAAAAGTGTCAACCCACAGCCTGCAAGTGCCTCCATCCAGCACCACCCCTCCTGCAGGCCTGTCGGAGCACAGAAATACCCCAGGATTGTAAAAGGTGTGTTCAGAGCCTAAAGCACTCCGTGAAAAGGAGTCAAATGGAAAGAAAAGTGTTCCAGGAGGCACCTGGGGTGCTCTCCATCCCCTGCCTTGTGAGAGGCCTCTCCAGAGAGGCAGGAGCCCAGCTCAGGGAACGTGGGCTCAGAGGAACACTTGAATTTCTGCAGTTTCCTGAGCACTCTGGCACTGCCCTTTGCTGCCCTCTCCCCTCCACCAGCACATCCCAGTGCTCACAGGAGCAGCTCCTCAGACTCCCAATGGAAAACGGCCCCAGGAGCAGGGAAACACCACCACCACTCCAAAAAAAAAAGAAAAAGAAAATTAAAAAAATAGAGGAAAAATAATAGAAGTCTGCCAAAGAAGCACAAAGAGATTTCACTTTGAACATCCTCAGCAACCTCTAAGTTGTTCAGGCCATATCTCAGGAATGAGCCAGCTTTGGTCCCAGGGAAAATCTTTTCTTGCTCTTGCCAGGAGCCTCTCCCCTTCCCAGCTCCCATGGCAGGCTGTGGCAGACACAGGGCTCTGCAGAGCTCCCCTTCCAGCTCAGAAATTGGCTCATTGTCCTCATCCCACTCACATTAAGAGTCCAGGAGGAATTAGAGCCCTGAAACTCAGCTCTCTACAGCTTTTTCCCAGTGTTTCAGCTCAGCACAAAAATATCTTTCTGTGGTGTGAAATTAAGGAAGACTGGTTGGGAACCTGTGCAATACCGTGGGGAATCCCCACTCCAGAGACAATTCTGAGTATTTTGCTTTTAGCTTCTGATTTCTGTTTTGCTTTACTCTCCTCTCACCTATTTGTCAGGATAACCTCTAAAGGGAGCCTGCAGGGAAGCTGCAAAGAGGAAACTGAAGGATAAAAGTCAAGCTTCTTAGTCCATGGAGCCTGAATTTTGTTTGGTATGGAAATCTGTGGCCGAAGAAGAGTTGTCTTGTGACCCCTGAAAGAGAGACAGGAGTGCAGGACCTCACAAGGAGATCTGAATTGCTCTGTGCAGCTGGGCTGAGCTGACATTGTTACCAAGTTAGGAGGGAGCCAGAACCACTGGAGTACAAACAACCTTTGTGATGGATGTTTGACTTCACAAATAAAACCTCTTGAGTGAAGGAAAACTGCTTTGCTTTGTCTCAGCATAGATTTTTGTCCCCTTGCACTCCAGGTACTGCTGGTGGAAAAGGACTTTGAGATTAAGTAGACAATAAAGTTTCCTTCTCACTTTGAAAGCTGGGGGAATAGTTTTCTGTGGCAAGGCAGCAGTAGAGAGGCTTTGGAAAAAAAATTAAAAAATAAAATCCAGCCACATGGAATTTCTTGCAACTCCCTCAGCTGCTGTGGCGTGGACTCACCCATCTGTTATCCGACAACACTTTCACTGCAGCTCCAAATTGTTCAGGGTGGAGATTATTCACATGTCAGCTGGGACTTGGCTTCAGTGCAGCCTGCTCAGCCATCCTGGCAAAGCATTTGTCATGAAACATTTGGGAGATGAGTTCCTATGGCCTGTCAATTATGCTAAAAGAATTGGAAAGGGACATGTTCCTCAAACATGCCTTCAAAGAGAGCTTTCTTTTTAACTTCATGTGGGTAAAAAAACCCCAAACCAGTGGAAAATACAAAAGTTATTTTACTTCTCCGGAGTTTTAAAAGTCCTGCCTGAATTCTTCAGTACCATGCCCCAGATGTGATGCTGAGGCAGGAATTCCAGGAGCTCTGCTGCAGATCTGGGGCAACCCAATGTCACCAAAAAAGCCTCCCAATGTCACCAAAACCACCTCACCTGCCTCTCCCAGCACTGCTGGGTTCTGCCCCACAGCCAACAGCCCTTAGTATGCACCAAATTTAACTTGATCATTTCTGCCCTGGTAATTGAAGAAGACATATCCCACAAAAGATTTATTACTGTTTTATCATCTTTCCTTTCACAAATATTAATCTTCCCAGTGTCCATTATTGATTTCTGTAGAAAAGATGGAGAAATTAATCAGCTGCTTCAAATTATGCCCATAAGCAATGACTATGGGAAGAAGAGTTATTTAAATTTTAATGTACAATCATAAAGAAAATATTTTAGCCAGATAGCATCAGACTAAAACAAGCAGAATCTTGAGATATTCAAGAAAAAAAAAAATCCTTTTTGAAATCAAGCCCTCCCATTTGATCCATAGTGCCCACAGTATTCCCCATCTGCATTTCTGCTTCCCAATTAATAATTTGGGTTTGTTGCTGGGCAGGTTGCCAGTGCATAAAGTTCCCACTACAGGATTGTGCTGCTCTTGTGTGAAAGTGACCTAAAATGACATTGAATAATTCTTTAGCCATAGTAGGAGGTGTCAGAACAGCCCCTAGCAAACACCAGAAACAGCCATAAGAGCACAGGTAAAGGTTGGAGACACCAAATTCGTGACAGATTGGACATTTGACCCCTACTTGGAAACAACACTGTCTCTTCAGAAAGATATATTTGTATATGACACACATGTATTAAATCTTTTATGTTTTTTTCTCTATAAATAAAACTAAGACATGGTGACAAGTATTGTTTATTAGTCCTGCCAGCTGGACTCAAATATGCTGCATATGTCAGCACAAATCTGTGACTGGGGACGTGTGCAGTTGATATTTCACTCAAATAAACATTCCTGCTTGGGAAATACCTAAAACAAGCCATTTGAAATACAGCACTACCTTTCACCAAACTAATCCTAGACTGAAAAGCAAGAGATTACATTGTACAGCTGATTTCCCAGCCAGCTTGAAAAATCACGAAAAATCAGGAAAACCTTGTCCCTTCTGCAGTGTTTGAAGAGTGGCACCCTCTGAACCAAACCTGAAACTCCTCAAGCTTCCCCTGTGGTTCCCCAGCTCTGTCCTGGAGCTCTGGGGGGTTCAGCTGGAGACAGGGATGTGCTCTGGAGCCTCCTGCCTGTCCCTGGGGACCTTTGGGTGACAGGAGCCAGCTTCAGCTCTGCTGGAGAAGCAGGGAGGAAAAAACTGATGATACAGTGATGCCTTAGGATTTTAGCTTTTCTATTTCTCATACATTTGTAATTCTGCAATTCTTTAGTTTATAACTCCAAACTCCACACACAGAGTGAGCTGCTGCTCTCCCATTTGGGGCAGACACAACAATTCCTCTCCAGGCCTGGCAATCAAGGACACCTCACTGCCTCAGGCCCTGAGAGATGGAAACCAAAGTGAGCTGGGGGGGAGAAAACTCAGGGTCAATGATTTCATTACCTGGAGCTGTAATTGGAAGATTAACCCCCAACATGCAAATGGACCAAACTTATAAAAATATGAAAACCCCTGACCCAGGGTCCATTTTTGAGTGCAGCCCCTGGGGGGCTTTGTCTGCCCTAAATGTCCCTGAGGGCTCTTCAATAACCAGAACTGATTTTACTCCCTGAATTCTGTCTGGCCCCTGTTTTTAGGTAGCCCAAAAGGCACCACAGAGGTGATTCCACATCAGCACACCCAGATTCCATGTGGGGCCAGCAGCACTTAGGGTGTCACACCTGAACGGGGCTGGAGCTCCTCGCGGTGCTCCAGTTGAACACAGTGGCCAAACAATTGTACAGTTTGTACAGTTTGAACAGTTTGTACAGTTTGTACAGTTTGTACAGTTTGTACAATTTGTACAATTTGTACAATTTGTACAGTTAGTACAGTTTGTTCATCCCTTTGTCAGGCAACAGGAATTCCCAGGACAAACTCACAACTCTACAGAAGCAAATGGCTTTTGATATTGAGCTGCTCAAGGGCTGAGCCCGTTCCTGCTTGCAGCCCCTTCCCCTGCAATAGCAGCAAATTCTGATGCCAGGGACAATGGCAGAGGCTGGATGTGCTGCAGTGGCCCAGCAGCAGTGATGTACAACACCATCCTACTCATTTCCAACAGCCTTACTCGCTTCACAACAGCCCCAGACAAACTGCAAATCCACTTTAACAGCTGAGCTGAGCAATCAATCATTCAGAAACGAGATTCAGAGCAGTCCTGGTGAACACACAGAAGGCAATTAGATGCCACTGTTTGTAAAATAATATTGGTGGGAATTCTTTTCCCTCATCTGATTTATTTCTGTCAATCTGCAGTTTAGACTCTGTGTCATGATTAACTCCTTTGTCCTGAGATGCCACAGAGATGTAATGCTGGCATTATTAAATGCCTCTGAAAGCAATTCTGAACCTCACAATTGCTCAGGAAATTGATTAAAGAGAGTCAGCTAGCACTGCTAATTTGCAACTGGTTATTTTTAATGACAGACTGATAAAATGAAATGCTAAACTTGAGAATAAAATTCGCTTTATGTAATATGTTAACTTGCACAGAACACATCTGCATAAACATTTGCAGGATGAAATGAGTCCTTGGGCAGTTCAGGCTGGCTGGTTTGGAAGGGATGCTAGACAAAAATATAGTGACTGCACTGTCAAATTCCAATGTCAAAAGTATCCATCTAAAGGCATAATCTCTTTAACTTCTTTGTCAGGTTTTACAGAATAAATTTTAGGTTGTGCTCTTCATCAATACCAGCAATTAAACTCATCTGAGGGAGTTCAAGGAGTCAATTAATATGGCATTCAAGGACAAAAGGGAGCAGGACACAAGAAATTCAAACAAATATCCAGGTATGTAGAGATTTCCAAGTACTGAATGTGTTTCTGGTATTGTATGTTTGCATTGGATGTACTTAATGGTTTCCATGAGCATTCTTTCAGAAATATCAGCTTGATATTAAACAGAAAACTTTTATAAAACAGGTTTGACTAAATTGTATATTGTCCTTCTCCTTCAAAAAAAAAGAGACAGGAAAGTGTTTGAAGCAATCAAAAGATAAAAATCTGCATTGATTGCTCTCAGGAAAGCAGGCTAAAATTGAATGCCTGTGTCCTTAGAAACACATTGGAAGGATTTCCAAAACCCACTGAAAAGCAAGTTTAAGGCAGAGAGAAACAGAAAACTCTCATTTGCAGGGAGAATTTTGTATACTCATTCCATTGAAACTGCATTAAGTGAAAGCTTAAGTGATCATTATTTTAAAATTACTTAGAATATCACAGTAGTAGAGACAAATTTAATGCAAACACTGCAAATTAATCAGGTTTACTGACAATCAATGCATGAGAAGCATTTTCAGAGCCCTGAAAACCTCTATAAATTAATTTACCACAGCTAAGCAAAAGGTGAGATTCAGTTTTACAGTAATGTAGGAGTTTTCCAAACAAGCACATTTGGAGTGTTTATATGGGGACAGAAGCACATCTTCTGAGCACTGCTTTGAGAGTGGGACCCAGCAGTGGCACATCTGCATTCTGAACAGGCTTTGAAGGGATGTCAGAGCTGACACAGCCACCATTCAAGTGGTGTTTCCTTCCTGGTGCCACCCTTGACACCTGAATACTTGGTGAACTTCACACCAGGGTCTCTCCCCAGTCAGGAGGGCAGAGGTACTGAAGTGAGAAGCAGTTTTGTAATTTATGAGCTTCAGCATTGATTGCAATGCTGCTAAAGTAGAGATCCAGCAGCCTAAAAATTCCTGTTTTCCAATTAAAAGTGTGGAGATGCCCAAATTGGAGAGAGAGAAGAACATTTTATCTCAGCAAGTTCTTACCCTGTGGCAAGAAATGGTAGGAACCCCCTCAAATGAACATATTTACAATCATTTGCTAGAAATCCACATTACTTCCAATAAAAGTGGTCCATTTTTAAAAACAATTTTCTAAAACATCTCAATTGGATAGAATTTTCCATTGTGTTTTGTTTGCACACAAAAATACTTTGAGCCACTGTACGACTGAGTTTGTCAGGGGTATTCAGGGGCCACTCTTGCTTCAGTTGTTGGCTGAGATTAAAAAAAAATAATAATTCCATGTCAAAAAATTATCAAATGCCACCTAGTTTATGTTAGTGCAAGACTGGGTAATAACAAGAGATAATTTGCAGCCTGAATTACCCTGTGGGACTCACATTGCATTCTTTGGAATGTCCTCACTGCTGAAAGACAAAATGATTTTGAACACAAACCTAATATACATTAAGGTATAGGTAATTCCTGATTTACGTGCACTGTTTAAATTGTAGTTAGAAAATAGTTTTCAGCTGCACTCCAACTACTACTAGTGATACTTTTTAAAGATTGATAGCAGAGTTTTCTCCAGAATCCATCAACCTCGTTAAGTGGCAGTAAAATCTGGGCTACAATTCAAGATTAGACTATTTAACACACACCAAAAAAAAAAAAAAAAAAGCAACACAAGCCAATACCCAAATTGAAAGCAACACTTCATTATCTATCCAGGTACAAGCACAGTAAATACAACTCAACATCCACAGGAAAAAGAAAACACACCTCTGTGACTTAAATGTGGTAAAACACAGAAAATCAGTGGCTCTTTCCAAAGCATAACCAAGACACATTGTAGTTTTTTCTCCTACTCTGTAAATCTTATGCTTATTACTATTATAGACACACACACTCACTTCAGCATTCAAATAATAAAAGAACTACTCAGCTGTGGCAACACAAGAGGCAGGAACACCAAAGTGTGAATCCATCAAACCCTGAGCACTCCTCTGAGAACACAACCACTCTGAATTACAGGGGTGCTGCAGGGGGCTCCTCATCCCACAATAATTCACTCTCACCCTCCCCGTGCAAGCCCTCACTTTTTCTGTCCCATTAACCACTTGGGATTACGTCTTCAATTAGCAAATTTCAAATATTTTGCATTGTTATCTCTCACTTGACCACAGAAGTCATGGCATGGGCCATGCATAGCTGGTTATAAGAAGATAGAAAATTGTTCTGGTTGCTATCAAGGCAGGGGACATCTGCTGCTGTCTTTGACCATATTCTCTGAACAGTGACACAAATACATCATTCATGACTGGATGCAGATCCTGTGGCCACAGCAGTCCGTGTTCAGCAGACCAAAACCAGCACTGATGCATTATTCTCTTTCCACTCAGGACCCTTACTTTGGCCATAAACCCCATCAAATGTCCATTAAAGAACATTTTAGTGACCTTAGAAACAATTAGAAAATTGGTACATTAAAAGACAGAGAGAGGTTTTGCTGGTTTTGAGTGGCCACACTAAGAACAGGGAAAAAATTTCAACTTCCAGAAGTAAATTAAAAAGTGCTGTCAGTGCTCTGTGTGTGGACAAAGATTATTGTAAGAAATCTTATGGACCTGGAAAGCATCAGTGTCAGTTTTCAATGTACTTGGNGTGACAAGACATTATTGACATTATTGTAAGAAATCTTATGGACCTGGAAAGCATCAGTGTCAGTTTTCAATGTACTTGGAATTTGAAATATATTTTTTTCATACAAAAATTGTAAGATAAAGAACAGCATAAAGGAAAAAAAAAAATAAACTGGAATCAAAAAAGGAAAGGAGCACAGCTCAGATTCATTTACAAATAGAATGGAGTAAGATTTTTTAAAGAATTATTTAAAAATTAATACATGTCTAATTAAGAAAACAAAAAAGGGAGCAGAGATGGCAGAATTTCTCTGGATATATTGAAAATGAGTATTGCTACCCAGAAACACCTTGGGGAAAAGGCAAAGCCTTTCACAGCCCCTGTATACAATGGGAAAGAACCAAAGGCATACATTCATTTATTAAAAAAAAATAAATAAACAAAAAAACCCTGCCTAAGATTACATTTTCCCCCTCATTGGCTCTGTTGAGTTTTTTAACTCTCATTACATGACAGAGAACTCCTTTCCCCCTAAATGAGAGCAGGCAAGATCCACTCTCTATTCCTTTGGAGAACAAAAGCCTCTGTCCAGTTTCTTCCAAAGACATTTGCTAGCACAAAATCACCATCAGGCTTTGAGAACCTTTGGAGATTCTTCTGGTTCTTGTCACTGAAACACCCCTGAAACCGTGCTGGAGCTTCCTTGTGGTTCTAAATATCCTCCCACAGCTTTACTGCCTTACATTAACACTTCATAATATCCAAATCCTTCTTTTTCCCTGCCATGCCTCACCACAGCCACTCTTCTCAGCACATTTTGTACAATACTCTTAACACATTTTCTGCTTCAGGTATGGGCTTTGGGAAAAATTTACCTGTACTAATAAAACCACCACAAAAAACATTTCCATGCACTTCTGACTCACAGTGCATCAAAGTATGACTCCAGCTGACTTTTTTCTAGTTGTCAGAGGCCAAAATCTCATGAAATACTCACTAATCAGCATTCCTTTTTTGGGGGAAAGCCCTGAACACACATTCCCTTAATGCAGACAATTATATTAATAAGGCAGCAGTTCCCAGCAACCCACGGAGCCCTGAAGTTCACACACACACACATGAGATTTGCAGCCCTTGTCAAAGACTTTGCTGCTGGCTATCCTCAGCCTTGTAACATTTTCACATTCATTTTGGGCAGCATGAATTATCCCGCTCGGGGCATTTTAAACATGCCTGAATATAAATAATGAATGCATTGGACACTATTAATTAGCAAAATTCAGAAACAGCTACTGTTAAAGAGGCTGAAAAGTTTTTCTAAACTTGTCAGGCTGTTAATAATAAATAGGGTGGAAATGGCCAATTAACATACTTAAATAGCAACCTTTATAAACAGTGGAAAATACCACTTTTCCTGTTCTTTTGATATGAGAAATAAAAACCACCAACTCTGCTACTTTAGTCCTAATATTCAATAACAGAAATGTGGATTTACACCTGTAGGTGAAGCAGACCTGTGGAACCAAACACAGTATCTAACTGTGGCAATTCTTTCCAGATATTGGAAATCCATTTTTTTACACTTTTCATGCATCAATAAAGTTTGTTAAAAATAACCTGTGAAGGTGAAGATCTGTGACCATATTTACTCATCCTACAATTTTGGAAATCACAGATCCACGGTCATACAGGTTATATTATAAAATAGGACTTCTCTGAGGCATTAATACAGAATAAAAAGAATTTATTTCCTAGTCTCAGCTTTTTCTAACAAAGACTTGCTTTTGTTGTAGCACTGGAAATAACGAGACAAAGCCAGGGTGAGGACTGGGAGTGGTCAGCAGGGATTTACAAAGCAGAATTGCCTCTCCCATGAGGAGAAGTGCTCAGTGATGGTGGCAGAGCAGGGTTGATGTGGATTTTGACTTCAGCAAAGCTTCCAGGGCTGTCTCCCCCAGTATTCTCAGGGACAAGCTGGCAAGGCAGGAACCAGAGGAGCAGGTTTAAAACTGGCTGAAGTGCTGGGCTCAGAGGTTTCTGATGGCACATTGCAGCTGGAGGCCACTCTGTTACATCAGCAGAAAACAGCCCCCAGCAGTGTGATGTCAACAGGAAAAAGGAAAGATGCAAAGCCAGGCAGCAGAACTGCTCCTTCACTTTCTCATAAAAACCAATAGAGAAGGTAAAAGAGAAAATGATACAAAATTGACTGTGGTAGCATTTGAGGCTTATCCATATTCATCTTGAGGTGACCAAGACACTGACAGAGCTCCCACACAACCCTGGAATGGCATAAACCACCTACTTGACAGTCAACAAAAACAGCAGTACCCTGAGCTCTAATATTGTTGCACTGCCAGTTCATTTATTCATGAACTGCAGAGGAAAATAAGCACGTGGAATGTATATAAATTCTCAGTTCAAAAGTTACTGCCATCAAGGGAGAGCCCTAAGTTATGCACTACCTTTATAAAAAAGTTTGTGGTTTGTTTCCTTTTCCCCAGGAAGGCTGCAGCACACCTAATGAGCACACCCCTTAGCCTTTCCCTTTTGGAACAAAGCTTCCCATTGTAGCTGGGGGCTCACACTCAGCTGACATGTGCACCAGAAACAAAACTGCTCTAAAAGTTTGGAAAAAACTATGTTCCATTTTCTGCCTCTTTTTTTCCCCAATACCAAGAGTCCATCTGCTTCTTTATCTGTGTCCTCGTTGGCTGTTCTTGCCTACATTTGGCCATGAAGAAAAACCACTTTCCACAGCAGAGGAATCCACTAAAGGACACAGATTTAAGATAAAATCGGATTTTTAGGCAATAATCAGACAATAAATTCTATCCTGGAAGGTAATGCAGCCCAGAGAACATTTATGTTTTCTTACACCATTACAACACCTGAAAAGTGCAAAAATTCTTGGCTGGTGTATGAAAGAATAAAATTACCTGGATTTGACATGCAGCTGCTGGGAATTATACAAATGATAACCTTTACCTGAGCTGGGCAATTGTCAGAGCAGGCTGAACCCTGGCTGTCCTAGGTCCAGTGTCAGGGCCCACAAAACCCCAAAGCTTTGGGACAGGATAAATTGGGGATCCAGGGGGATCCCAGGCCAGATTTCCCTCCTCTGGGTGGAATGAGGGATACACAGCAGTGAGAAGTGGCCCAGTCCAGCTGTTCATGAAAGCTTCAAATAACAGGATGAATACTCAGATATTCAGACCTTTTTAAAAGAAATGAGCCAAGATTCAATGTCTTAAGGTGCCTCTAAGTACTAACAACAACCAAAAAAATTTAAATCTCTGTGTTAACATCAATATTTTGGGTTTATTAATGTGTTCTGCACTGTGTCAACAAAAGCACAGTGTCATGTCTTTGGGCTGGTCTTACTATGAAAAAGAACAATGGATATTTATAATTTTCATGTAAAAGAATGGTTAATGAATAAATGCAATTGATAATTAAGAATTACAAGCAACGATGTTCCTTCCAATATTCCTACCTAAAGAAATTTCAAACCTGACCTGCTCAGCCACCAAACATTCCCAATAAAGTCACACTCAAAGATTCTGAATAAGTATGGAAACTTCAAATATATGAAATCTTCAAGTTTAGTTATGATGAAATTAAAAAATCTCCAGAAAGCAATGGTGGCTTCAGAAAAAAACTAAAAGTGCATAACTACACACTTGAAAAGTATCAGTGAATGAAAAAGAAAAGATGCAATTTGTTCTTTCTCTATAAAATTCAAAACAAGTAATTAATTAAATTTAAAATATATTATGCACACACTTTACCATTTTTCCTATTCCTCAATTTAGATTTCACAATGTGTTAATTATTAACACAGGCCTTTAAGTCCTTTCTTCAAGCTAAGAGGACCAAAATAAACTCCTAAGAAACCTTCCTTCTTTTGCCTTACATTAAAATCCTCTTTTATTGCAGCAATCAAAGCATCACCACTCTGCTTTGCTCCCCTCTGTCCACCCCACGTGAGAAAATAAGCACCCAAAAATGGGCAGGGAGAGAGAGAGATGACAAAAACCTCTGGTGGAGCTGCCACCTGATGTGAGTCCTGATTCCCACCTGCTGCATGGTTTAGCTGGAAACAAGACCTAAAACCTCCCTGGAGAATCCCTGGCTGTGATTTAGCTGACTGACCCCTGGCTGCTCCACACAAATGGAGCTGCAGGAACATTTTCCTGGCGCTTCCAAGCCCTCCTGATAAAGTGAGCACTTGGAGCATTAAGGCTTCAGGTGCCTCATTACATCTCTATTGGCAGCTCCAATGTTGTTTTTTCCCCCCGAAATCTCAAGGCAGTTCCTGCACAGACTCGTTGTCTTGACTCCTGTGAGGAGTTTGGGAGGGGAGGGTTTTGGTTCTTTGTCTCCCCAGGAAAAGCACACGTGGAACTCTCACATTAACCTGCATGGGTACAGCTAAGGAGGCAGAA
>VYXF01011894.1:2127-31530 GCA_013397295.1 Polioptila caerulea
AATAGTTAATTTATGGGAAAACCAGGAATATATATATATATTTTATATATTTATATTTTATATATATATATATATATAAAACCAGAGCAGGAACAGATAATATATAAGACACATCTCATCACATACAGTATTGCCATCTCATCGTAGGAGAAATTTCCCAAGCCTGCAATTCGTTGCCGTCCATCCCAATTCCATCCGACCATTCCTTTGGAGGGACAAGGGAACAAAGGTGCTGATCCCCGCCCCACGAGCCCGGGGTTAGTGCGGCAGGGGACGTTTGCACCAGGACACAGAAAGCGAGAAGTGCAAATCCAAAGGCAGCAACGCTGGGAGCTTCCCTCCGGAGCGTCCCTGGCAGGAGCGGGGGAGTCCCGGGGCTTTGGCGTCGGTGTCGCTCCTGCCGAGGAGCCGATGTGGGGAGAGAGGAGGCGCTGCGGGCTCCGGGGTGGCCCCGGGGTGTTGTGTGGGGGTGCCGGGATCGGGGTTGCCGGTGTCACCTCCCAGCCCTGCACCGGTGGTGCCTTCGAGCTGCGGGTCTGGAAGAGCCCCTGGCACAGGACCCTCGGGACATCCCAGAACTGCGCACTCAGAGGGGGCACTGGGGGCTGGGCTGGGGGCTGGGATGCTGCCGGGGCTGGTCCAAGGCCAGGGACAATGGAATTCGAGAGCTTCGGCACGGGGCCCCCCTGCGTGGGCTTGTCCCGGTTCCTGCAGAGCCAGAGCTGCTCGACACCCGTGTCCCTCCCTGGTCTCAGGGGTGGCAGTGGGACACCAAGGCTGCAGCGACCTGTCCCTGTGCCCCACGTCCATGGCACGGCCTCAGGAAACCTTTTGTTAGGGAGGAGCCTCTTCCAGGCTTTCTAATTCCCAAAATGCTCCATGAAACAAGAGCTCCCCATTTGCCAGCTGGGCTGGGACCCCAAGGTGGGGTCACCACACAGCTCCCCATCTCCAGGGCTGGGAATCCTGACCTGACCAGCAGTGCCAGGACAATCCCAATGTCCAATCCCAACAGCCTGGACTGCTCAGGAACCACAGCAGTGCCCAGCACAGTGGGAATAAACCTCTGGGGAGATCCACATCCCTCCACCAAGACAGAGCTTGAGGTTATCTGGGCTGAGCAGGATGATCCCAACATCCCAAACACACACAGCCCACGGCTGGGAAGAGCCAGGAAAACTTTGGAGGGCGGAGCCTGGGCACTGGCAGCTGGGGCTGGGCCAGGTTAATGTTGGATAGTGCAAAGCTTGGCCCCCAAAGCTCCCCCTGTTCCTGGCCTTCCCCCTGCTGTGGGTCCCTTTAGCCCTCCCTGACCCCAGTGCTGGCACAAACACGAAGCCGTGTAAATCACCTAAAAATTCAGCAAGGCCACATGGTCCTGATGGGAACTCACTGGCTTTAGGCCCTTGGAGGGGGTAATTAAGGCAAAAAGCAATGCAGGATTAACAAAGGCAGGCCCTGCACTGGAAAGTCCCCTGTCCAGCCAAGGTGCCTCGATGGGATCATGAATTCCCGAGGAAAGCAGCAGGTCTGGAGGTGTCTCCATGTCCCTTCCCAGCCCCGTGTGCCTGGAGGGGCTGCAGGAGTGTGGAGTGTCTCTGGCGGGGGAAGCCCTTCCCTTCCCTTCCCTTCCCAGCCTGGCTCTGGTTCCGTGGGGATGTGGCCCCACAGAACCTGACTCCCTGAGCTGGGGATCTTTGGTTCCTCCGGAGGAGGCTGCATCATATTGCAAAAACTGACAGATGGGAAAGGAACATGGAAGGGAAAATTGGAGAGGGGGTGAGGAATCAATGAGGGAAAGGGAAGAAAGGGTGCAAGTACCTATAAACTTTCTTTCTGGAATAATTCCAAAGGAAGAACTTTCCTGGTATCCCAGCCTGGTTTGTACAATGGAGAACAGGTCACTGGCTATTTTAAGCCTTCATTCCATATGAATTTGACTTTTCTAAACCCCCGGAATTTGGGTTTTCTAAACCTTGAGCTTCAGAGGCTGCTTTAGGCACCTGGCAAGTCGCTGCTGAGCATCTCCCGACGAATCCGGGCGGTCCCGGGGAGGGCGAGCCCAGCCCCGGTGCGGGAGGGGCCGTTAATTGCCCGGCACGCAGAGGACGAAGCCGGAGCGGTGCTTGGTGAAATCCGGTTGGGATTGGTTGATCTTGGTCTCCACGGACACGGTGCATTTCCTGCCGTGCAGGCTGCACTGCACCGGGTTGGTGACAGTGACGTGCAGAGAGCGCTTCTCCCTGCCAGGGAAAGGGACACGGGTCAGGAGGGACGGGATGGGGTGGGATGGGATGGGGTGGGATCCATGGGATGGGATGGGATGGATGGGATGGATGGGATGGGATGGATGGGATGGGATGGGATGGGGTGGGATCCATGGGATGGGGTGGGATGAGATGGGATGAGATGGGATGGCCACAGCTGGGAGAGGCGTTTTTGGGTCAGGCACATCCCACATCCATCCCAAAACTCGGTGTTAAGCCAGGCCTGAGCTCTGAGCCCCGCTTTGGGCTCCTGCTTGTGAAGCCTCCCATTTTGGGATTGGTGCTGGTGGGAGGACTCAGCTCCATGGGCAGAGCACAGGCCGGGTCAAAGGCTCCAGAGGCTGCTGCCAGCTCGGCCACTGCCCACTGAATGACCCCACAGTGACCCCTCCCAGCTCTGTGCCTGCAGCAGTGACAGGGACATCCCTGGGCTGAGCTCAGAGACTGAAACACAGCCTGGAACAGTGAAAGGAAGCACACGTGGCGTGGTGGTTGTTCCCAGCTCCCTCTCAGATGGACAGACCAAGCAGGCTGGGACAAAACTCCGTCCCTGCAGCTTTTGAACCCCTAACCCAGTTTTGGCACTAAAAACGCTTCCCACAAGTGAATCAGGACTTTCTGTCCCCCCCGTCGGTCTGTCCGTGGCTGTTGGGGTCACGGCCAGTGGGGACATGAGGACAGCAGGGCCAGGATGCCTGGCAAGAACGTCCCCCTTTGCTGGTGGCCATAAAGGCCCCTGCTCTAACTCCCAAATCGTGATCCTTGTGCCATAAAAGAGAAATCATAAATCATGGAATCATACAGGTTGGAAAAACCCTCTGGGATCACCAGGTCCGATTGTTCCCCAGGCACCACTGACCCATGTCCCCAAGTGCCACACACACGTGGCTTTAAAATCCCTCTGCCACTGGCCTGGGCAGCTGTGTCAGGGCTGGCCAGCCCTTTCCATGAAGAAAGTGAAGAACCCAGCACTGCCACAGCCCCACTGAGGGCCTGGCTGCTCTGGGAGCTGGGATGGAGCTGAGGCCAAGTCGATGCCTCAGCTCCAGCCACAATCCCTTGGGACCAGCCAAGAATCCCCTGAGATCCCCCATGAGAGGGGATCCACAAGAAAAACCTGCAGCAGACCCATCCCTATGAGCCACCACCAATGGGAAGAGCTATTCAGGGACTTGGCCTTTGGGAATTCTCTCCTGTGACCTCACCCACACTTAAAATTCCAGTGTTTCCAGCATTTTTAGTATAATACTGAGCGGTTTAGAATTGTCCACATTGACTCTGCTGCCTTTCTGGATGCTCCAAACACCCCAGGGGGATGTGCTTGGATCCCATTCCCTGTGTTTGGCTCCCAGACACCAGGTCCTGCCTTGTCTGAGCCATTTCAGTATTTCCACTGCCATAGCCCAAGTCCTTTGTGCAGTTTTGACTCCATTTCCATTAACACTGTTCAAGTTGTGTCATATCCCTTAAGCTGCATTTTTATGCAGTTCCCAAATAATTCAGATTTCACCACTTCTGTAACAATGCTTGGTTGGTTGGAGGGGGCTGGCAGGGCCCAGCACACAAAGCCCTCATGTTGTCCCAGGTATTTAATGTTCTTTACTCCTGCCTGGGTGAGCTGAGGCTACAATCCCAGCTTAGGCTGCTATTTTTGCCGTGTCTTAGTGGAATGAGACACACACAGAGGAGTCTCTCAGAGATCCCTGCCCCTTGGGAAGGGCTTCAGCATCGTGTGCCTAACAGGGATAAGGGTGAAGGACTTTCCTCTCCCCTCCCACAGCAAGTTCTAGGAGACCAGGCAGAGGATCTGGGGAGAGGAACGTCAACACCCTGAATTTTGACCCAAAGCAGGACCTGGGCCTGGGAATCCAAAGGTCCTGTTTGCCCTGTGGCTATGGGACCTGCAGGAAACTGGATCAGTCTGGGTCTCAACTCCTGCTGGGATGAGGAGAATCAGCTGAGCACTGAGTGAAGCTATGGCTGTCCTGGGATGGAGGGATCTGGATCTGATCTTTGCCAAGTGTGACAATTCCATTAAATTAAGGCTTCCCTCCCCCTGTCTCACTTCCCAGATCCCACCTTGCCAAAGCTCCTTCACTCATCATATGCTGCTTTTCTTCAGGTGAGGGTTCAGCCTCAAAGCCTTTTGCTGGGGGAGCAGGGCAGCTCCTGGATGGAGCAATCCACAGGGATCTGCGAGTGCAAAGGGATGACAAACCCCTCCTTGGTGTCCCTGCTGGACTACCCACACCACCACCCCTGCCACCAGCCCCAGGAGCAGCTGGACCTGCTGGGACCTCAGGACTCTTGGCCACTGCTCCATGTTTGGTCCAAGGCCAGCGAGGGAGAGGGGGAGGAAATTCCCGTTTGGTTTCCAGCCCCGCTCCTGGAGCAGCAGTGGCAGAGGGGTGGCAGCTGCTGGCTGCCCTGGGCTCCCCAGGTTTGCTGATGGGCCCCAAGGGAGGGAACAGCTGCTGCAGCAGCTGAGAAACCGGACTGAGACCTTCCCAACATCACTGCTACAAACGGCTTGGCTGGGGAGCTGCTCCCCCGAGCTCCTGCTGAATTCAGATCCCAAAGGAAGGGGCTGAGACAGAGATGGGCCAGAACAATCCTGGAAGACAATGAAGTCACTCATAGACAAGGACAACACACAACAGAAACACCCTTTGGAGATCAGTGACGCTCAGCAGAACCCTGATGGCAGCAAAGGCAGAGAAAAGTCTCACTTCCAATCAAACTTGAGCTGAAAAAGGAGTTTTCATGGCATAAACCTGTCCCACCACCTTCTGGGGACATTGGACAAGGGATGGAGGGACAGGACACAGGGAATGGCTTCCACTGCCAGAGGGCAGGGCTGGATGGGATATTGGGCAGGAATTCTTCCCTGTGAGGGTGGGCAGGCCCTGGCACAGGGTGCCCAGAGCAGCTGTGGCTGCCCCTGCATCCCTGGCAGTGTCCAAGGCCAGGCTGGACAGGGCTTGGAGCAGCCTGGGACAGTGGGGGGGGTCCCTGCCCATGGCAGGGGGGGCACTGGGTGGGGTTTGAGGTGCCTTCCCACCCAAACCACTCTGGGATTCCCTGTGGGCACCAGGCACTGCTGAGTCTGGCCCTGGCTGATGGCAGCTCTGGCTCTTCACCAAGCTCTGGTGTAACCAAACCCTGATGGAAGTCAAGTCCATCAGGACAAAGTGATGGATGCTGCTGCTGGGCTCCTCCTGGGAAATAATCCCACTTCTCACTAACAGTGATTCCATTGGAAGTGACAGTGGGATGTGAGTGCTGGCTGAGCACTGCCAGGGAAGGAGCCCCAGCCCCAGCACCCGGTGTGAGGCTGCTGGAAAATGGAGCAGGGAAAAGAGATTCTGTGGGATCTACCCCAGCACTGCTCCCATCCTGCCAGGGAACCACATGGATGTGATGAACTATACAGTAATTTCTGTTTATAATAAACACCAAGGTGTTGATGCTTTCTGCAAACTCAGGTCTTCATACAATTCAGGGAATATTTTTGGGTGGAAACAGCCTCTCCTGACAGCTGAGCAGTACCAGCCAAGGCTGCTGATCCCAGGCTGGGGCTGCTCTTTGCCTTTTCCTGGCTCAGTGAACCCTGCAGGACTGGGGCACTTCTCCTCCTCCATCTACCCCAGCCCATCCCAGCACCCAAAGGGGCTTCCTCAGCTCCCCTCGCTCTCCTGGCTCACAGGAGGAGTTAAAGGCTCTGGTGGGAGCCCCGTGTTAGCAGGGTGGAGACAACCAGAGCAGCCCCTGAGACACTGCAGGAGCTGAGCAGGCACTGGGGGAACGCTGGCAAAAGGGAAACCAGCAGAGAAAGGAGGACTCCGAGTGGAAGCAGATCACTGGCCCATGAAATAGGAGAGTTTTGACTGAGCATTTAATCCAGGACCTCGGGGGAAACACAAGGCAAGTGGAGCAGAAATGGCCACAGACATCTGTCAGAGCTGCACACAGCACAGAAACATCCATGGCACCAACACGTGGTGGGTAGGAGCAAGGGAAGGGAAGGAGGGCAAGAAGGATCAGAGGGAGCTTTGGTGAGGACAAGGAGTGTAAGGCTGAGAAGTTAAATGAATGTATTGTTAAATAAATGTAAATACAGGAGATGCCAGGTTGGATGGGGCTTGGAGCAACCTGGGATAGTAGGAACTGTCCCTGCCTATGGCAGGGGTAGAACTGGATGGGCTTTAAAGTCCCTTCCAGCCCAAACCATTCCATGATCTCATGCTTAAGAACAAGCCCAGATGACTGGGAATGCCCTGGAAGGAGCTGTCACAGGCATGAAAACACAGCAAAGACTCATTGATCATTCCCCACTGGTAGCTGTGAGCTCCATCTGGGAGCACAGCAGGATGGGGAGCTGGGAACAGCCCAGGGACAGCAGCCCCAGCCAGGGATGGGGAGCTGAGAACAGCCCAGGGACAGCAGCCCCAGCCAGGGATGGGGAGCTCCAGAGCTGCAGACCCATCTCTGACAGGGCTCGGATGGAACAGGGCTTTGTGCAGCTTTCCCAGGATCTTTAAATGAGGTGCTGTCCCATGGATGTAGCCAATGCCAACACAGAGTGAGAAATAAACTCTTTTCAGAAGCAGAATTTGGGTAGAGATGGCAAAGCCAGCACAGTAATTGCCTGATTTTCATGACAACAAACCAGAGGGATTTCAACCAAGTGTGCAACCAAGTGTGAAATGAGGGCTCAGCAGCAATGAACCCACTGGGATGGATTCCAGAGGGGACTGCTTTAAACCATCAAACCTTTCCAGAGTTTAGACCAAGGCCTCTTTCTGGAAAGGCAGGAGCACTGTGGGCTACCTGGTTGGCTTCCAACTCAGGATATTCTGTGATTCACTGGCTCCAAGAAAGCTGCAGCTGCACACAGGATGTGAGAATCGTGAGGGGCAGGATGGAGGACACCCCATGATGGTAACTCCTCACGTAAGTCAGTGCTGCAGCCTCATCTGGATCCTGGCTGCAGCCTTTGAGAGGGTTCAGCCATGAAAAAAACATTAAAAAGGCTCCCAGATGAAGGGAGACTGCAGAACAGAGCCCAAAAAAGCAGCAGCTATATTCTGCATGAAGAAAATACACAGGAAGTAGGGAGAGAGAAAATCAAGAGGTCTAAAAAAAGGCAGTTTTCAAGGCTCTGCTTCCTAACAAGAGCCAAGGAGAAAAACAGGGATACTGCAGATTTCAAGGAGGGTTAAATCAGCTTTCCAAGATATGTGTGGTGTCACTGCTGGGGAGGACTCCAGGCTGTGGTGGCAAATAGGTGACAACCACAGAGTCTTAAAATCATGGAAAGCTTTGTGTTGAAAGGAGCCTTCAAGACCATCAACTTTCCATCAACCACATCCAGTCCCAGCCCCCTGCCATGGGCAGGGACACCTGCCACCACCCCAGGTGGCTCCAAGCCCTGGCCAGTGTGGCCTTGGACACTGCCAGGGATGGAGCATCCATGGAATAACCTGTGCCAGGGCCTCCCCACCCTCACAGGGAGGAATTTCTTGAGCAGGCTCTAAAAAGACACCGAATATAAGATGGCTAATAAACAAAGACATATCTAAGTTAGAACAAGTGTCATTTGGGGACAGATAAGTGTTCTCTCAAGAGGGTTTAGGGCCCAGGCTGGGTGTCTGGCAGGGCAGGGATCGGGGTATATCTCGCCTGACCACTTGTGGGTTTCTGCAGCTTGCAGGACAATGATACTGAGGGGAATGGGCTCAAAGGAAAACTTACAGACCTCACTGAGAAATTATTCCCACAACAGCTTCAATGGAGAAAAACAGGAATAGCTGAATTCCCAAGGGGTACAGGAGCAAAGCCTGCACTGAAACCTTGTGTGCCTTTTGTGTCCCCCCTGCACTACCCAGCGAGTGGGAGCTGCTTCCAGGAAGGGCTGGCACTGCTCATGTGACCACAAGAATCCCCAAAGCCACTGTCCCCAGGGAGCCAGGACACATGACATCACATGTCAATAATCCTGGGTGGATATTTCATTCTAGAGCTGCAGCTCTGGCATCTCAGCTCCGCCTCTCCCCGGGCAGTCAAATCTCGTGTGGCAGCTCCAAAGCACCAGGTCTCACTGCCAGGAGAGATTTACACACTCAGAGCATAAATTTCCCTATGTAAGGCTCAGATGATCCTGACAGCATCATCCCTGTGACTCCTTGGCACTCTCCATCCTCAGAGGGAGAAAACACCTTCCCCAAGCAGCTCTTGTTAGAACACTCTGGCTCTTGTAAAAGGTTAAAAGCAATGATTTACCGTCCTGTGTGATCCAGAAATGATTTAACATCCTCTTTCCTTCTTGACTCAGCTGCTGGGCTGTATTGGGAACCCCCCTCCACCCAGCCACCCCTTTTCAGGACAGCCCCAAAGCCAGAGCAGGCAGCTCCCTTCATCCCACGGCTTCCTGAGGAGGGGAGGAGGTGAACCAGGAGCCCTTTTGGGGCGCAGATCTCTGTCCTCTGGAGGAGGCCAGGGCTGCACACAGACACACAGACACACACGGATTCATGGGCAGTCTGTGACTCACACGTGCCACGAGGGAGATGAAAACATTTGAAACCACAAGGGTTGTGCCTTGTGAAAGCCTCTCAGGGCTCACAGGATGTTTGTCTCCGAGCGTCACCGGCTTTTCGCAGCTCTGGGCTCGTCGAGCTCCTCAGAGCCAGGTGGCCTTGGCAGAGATCAGACATTAAGACGGATCAAAGCGATGGAAAAGAGACTGCAAAGAAAGTCAGACCCGAATCAAGGAGATCTCAAGTCAGGATCAAAAGGAGAATTTCCATAGTCAAAGGTCAGGTCAAGTGCTCCAGGCATTTTGATGCTGGGAAAGGTCACTGAGTTGAACACAGCTGCCAGGTCCCTCCTCACCGTGTGATTTTTCACAATTATCTGCAGTCAAGTGACACTTGAGACACTGAGTTTTTTTCCATCTACAAAACCAGCAAATATTTACAGTATATTTCTTTTGTGCCTCGTGGTCTGCTCAGGCAAATCACCTCGGAGGCTGCAAGAAGTGGCTTTCCAGAAGCAATTTGTTAACGTGCCAGAGAAGCACCAGGCTAAACTGTGACCCCACAACTCAACCCCTCCGCTTAAGAAGTGGCTTTTAAGCCTTTCTGGCTCAGCCTTGCTCACACTGACATTGAATTACCAGAGCAAACCACAGCCTGGTTTTGGGAACTGCTCGGTGACACGGATTTCATCATCATGCTGCTGAGCTGTGACAACAACGCTGATTTTGCTCTTTTAATGAGCAACAAGAATTGTTAATATGTGCTCCTTCCCAGTGCAAAGTGTCACACATGTCCCATGGCACAGGGCAAGGCAGAGCCAAGCCAGATGCACCAAGATGATCCCTCTGAATTTTGTCTGAGCCATAAAAGCCACTTTCCTGAGACGACAGCAGCTGCCACTGCTGGGCTCTTTCCATGATGTGTCTGCAGCACATCCAGGTGTATTCCTTCCCCTCTGGACGAGATACAAACACAGTCCATTAAGTATTTGGCTCTCTCATTCTTAAAATGCAATCATTCCCATTGATCCCAAGGCTGGGAGGCCCCGGAGCAGCCGGTGAGCTGCGCTTCCCTCCTCACTGATTTAGGGCCTGGGGTGTTTTGCATTCCTCTTCAGGAGCCAGGGAGAGCTGGGAATGCTGGAGAGCTGGGAAACACTTCTGTCTCTTCCAGCAAACCCCTTTGGTTTAGGTGCTCCTGGGCAGGGAATCCTGAGGTGATGAGGCAGGGGCTGCACTCCCTTTCCCAAGGCTGGTCTCTCGCTTTGGCAGCCTGGGCCAACAGCCAGGCTGCTGTAAAACACCCAAACAGCCCAAGGGCAGCTCACAGAGCAGGGCCCAGCCATGGGGCTGCACCTCAAAGCAATATTTTATGGTGGGAAAGCCCCAAACATGGTTTGAGACATCACTTTGGATGTGACTGTGTGATGTGTCCCTGCTCCCCTTCCTCCAGCCCGGGAAGTGCAGAAATACAAAGGGAATGTCACTGTTCCCTACCATGTGACATCCAAGAAGGGGATCAGCAGCCCACCCAAGCTCCAACCTCCTGCTGAACCAGGGCCCACCCTCACTGCCTGAATGCCCACCCCAGCCCTGGCACAGCGCTGACCATGTGGGGTTGGGGTGGGAGGGATGCACGGGAGGCCCTGAGCTCAGCTAAAACCAAGTCTGGACCTCGTTACCCCTCTGGTACTATTAATTCATCCTAGGCCACACTGGACAGGGCTTGGAGCAGCCTGCTCTGGTGGAAGGTGTCCCTGCCCAAGGTGAGATGCTCTAGAAGGTCCCTCCCAACCCAAACCATTCCATGTATAAATTTCCCCCTTTCCTGCCCACCCCAGCAGAGGAGGCTCCAGGCTCCATCAGTCCTGCTCCTGTGGGAGCTGGGAATTCATCTTTGTGGTTCAAAGAGACAAGTCCCAGGTTTTCCCACCCCTCGTGCCATCAGCTCCCAGTGCCTGTTGCCATTTATCCCCCATGAGCACTCCCTAAAGCTGCTCAGGGGTTTTGTGGAGGGAAAACACAGGCTCACTCAATAGGGTGGGGAACCTGCAGTAATGAAGGAGCTTAAAAAAATAGTTAAAAAAAAAAAAAAACAACAACAATGTGTTAAATATTTCATTTCTTCCAGCAGGCAAAACAAAAAATTTCCAATCCCCTGAGGTGGAAGCAGCTCCCAGCCCCCATGGCAGCCAGGGCTGATGGATGATGGATGGAACATTCTGGCAGAGGCCCCCAACCTGCCACATGTCCCCCTGGAGGAAACTCTAAAATCCACAGAGTGCTCCTTCCCTGATCTCTGTTATATCACAGGGTGTATAATATATAATTTAAGGTCCCTTCCAATCCAAACTGTTCAATGAGTCTGTGAACTAAATTCACTCAGAATTCAATGTAATTTAAATTTCTGAAGGGAAGGAAAAGGGTGGGGAGAGTTGGGCCAGGGCACGTGGGGCCTGTGGCTCCCAGTGACAGCAGGGAGGGTGATGGGGACACGTCCCAGCCCAGCAGCACATGCTGCTCCCCTTCACCTCCCCAAGCCCACCCTGCTCTCAGCACTGACAGCACCATGGATAACCTGCAGCTTCTTCTGCAGCCTCTAATTAAGTCACATTTCAGAGCTATTCTGAGCCTGGCAAAGCTTTGGGGAGTCAGAGCTCATCCGGCTCCCGGCTCTACCGTGGCTGCAAGATGCTGGAGTGTTACATATTTTATAAAAACCACCATGCCAAAAATATGATTCCAAGTCCTTGGCTGGAGCAGAGGAAAGCAGCACATGGGGGTGATGCCAAGAGCCTGGCACTAGAAATGCACCAGCACATAAATAAATAAGAGCACTTAGGAAGATGAGCACAGAGCTACCTCCTGTTTGGGACGTCATGGACTCAATTCCTGGGCAGGCTGAGAAACAGCAAAAGTCTCTCCTTGTATTCTCTTCACAGTGCTGGCCCTTGCCACGGCCCAGCTGGGGGAATGAATTCACCAGCCCCACGTTTACTGGGGCACATTTGCAAAGTTCCCCCTCAAAGGATGCTCCCGGCCTGTTCAGCAGCTGCTGATCAAATTCTGCCAGATGGAGCTTAAGGAAGGTAGAAATTCTCCCTCAAAAATACTTCAAAGGGAATCCAGCACCTTTCAGGCATCTGGGATGTGTTTGTCTAACATCTGCAAGACTGTGAGGTACAGGGGGCTGATGGAGAGGACAAAGGTGTGGGATTATTCATCTGTTTTCCACACAAATTTACAAGAGGTAACAATTTTGGAGTAGCAGGGAGTGGTTGGAACAGCTGATGGATGCTTTACACTGGAAAACGAGAGCAGAGAGAAGCTCTGCTCTCTTTGGTACAGAGAAAACCTCCAGTCATCCCAAGGGATGAGCAGCTCTGCTTTTCCCACTGCAGGGCTGTGAATTAAATGGATATTTTTAGAGCCTGGCAGAGGTCTGAAGCCACAACAAGGGGGAAGCTCCCACCGAGCTTCCCAGAGATCACCCAAAATCATGACAGGAAAACAACTAGCCTGGACACTTTTGAAATTCTCTGTTTTTTTCTCATTATTCCTTGAGATCGACCTGTGCCAGTGAATCTGCTGGGACGCAGCTGGGATAAGAGAGAGGAGAATTTGCTATGGTGAAGTCACCAGCTCAGCATGCCTGGCTCCAGGGGCTGGAAGCCACGGAGACTACAGCAGCAGGGCTGTGCCCAGGCAGAGGGGATGGGAAGCAGGGCTGTCACATCCCACCCACAGCTCCGGAGCGGTGCCACCTCACGGGCTGGCTGTGCAGGGACCGGGCGGGCACCGGCCCCGGCAGAGCTCCAGGGCAGAGCCAGGGCAAACAGCTCAGCTCCGTCATATTCCATGCACACCCCTGCTGAGCTCGTTAAAGCTGGAGCTGGGAATGTGCCGGGAGGGCTCTGCCATCCTGGGGAACATCCAGGACCAGGAGCATGGGCACGGGCAGCGGCCGTGCGTGCTGGACGTGGGGGTGATGAGGGGGAGTTGGGGGTGCTGGAGGGGCGCTGGAAGGATGATGGAGAGCGGCTGCTCCCAGTGCCGCAGCTCCCGGTCGCTATAGCAACCTGGATATCCCTCATCCCATCTGATGCCTCATCGCTGCCAGCCAACCGGGGCTGCTGCAGAGCAGCGGGATGGGTTCATTTACTGCCGCCGACTGCCGCTCCCTGCACCCGGATAACCCCCGGATAGACGCAGTCCTGCACGATCTCCCCTCTCGGAGGGGTTTTTCACGTGCCCTGGGGGGCCCTCTCGCCAGCGCCGCAGTGGCTCAGCGCTGCCCCGGCGCTTTCGGGCGGGCTGTCACCGTGACCTACTTAGTGCAGGACGCGGTGACATCATGTCCGATTGCCAGCGGCTCCCCGGCCCTCCGGCCCGCTGTGTCCAGCAGCAGTGCTGAGCTAATCCGGCCCCGAGGGCACATTCCGCCGAGGAGGCACCTCTGGCCGCCAGGGTAACCTTGCTCTGTCATCATGGGACACGTCTCCCCTCCGCTGGCCTGGAACAGCTGCGCTGGGTCCTGCCTCTTTCCAGAGCTGATCTGAAAACCCAGATTTTTCTCCTCTTCTAATGGAAAGAGAGAGAAATTAGCTAAAGCTTCAGGAGACACAGAAACGGCGTGAAAAGAGAGCCGGCGTTGTGCTGAGCCCTGCTGCGGCTTTTTCCAGAGAGCGGCTCCGGCCCCGCACCCCCTCCCCGTGAGCAGCGCGACCTCGGTCACACCGGCCCCGAGAAAGGCTCACACTTCACGGGCAAACAGTGGCACACACGGGCATTTCCCCACGGCTTTAGGGCCAGCCTGCCCGCCACCCCCCGCTCGTCCCGGGGTGTTAACCCCGAATTCTTGCGGAGCGGCAGCGCAGAGGCAGGGGCTGCTCCTGGCTCCGCACCAGCAGGACCGCGGCTCCTCCTCCCCCGGCATCCACACGGTGCCACTGATGCTGAGGAAGCTGAATCACCCTTCACTTAATGACAGGCTTTTAACCTGATGCTGAGGAGCCTCGCTGAGGTCCTTCCTCTTAAAAACGCCCCTCTCCACGGCCAGAAGGAGAATCACTGGGACACAGGGATCGTTCCACCCCTGGGATTTCTGCTCTCCCTCCTGGGAGCCGTGTGATGGGAAGGAGGGGCAGCAGGGACGCAGCAGGCAGCTCCGTGCTCCCTTCACATTGTCCTGGCAAAGCAAGGGCCGCTAAAAACACGTCCCCAGCCCTGCGGAACAGGGCAGGGAAAGGTCAGGCAGGGGGTGACGGACAGGAAGGGGAAGCAGCACAGGCCGGGTGACTCAGAACAGACCTCTCATTGCTCCATCAGCGCAGCCAGGGTTTAGTTCCGAACCCGCGGCTGCTTCCCTCTGATCCCGGCAGCAAGAGCACACCCAGGGCCCTTCGAAAAAGCCTGGAGAGACACAGCAAATGTGCAGGGCTTAAAAAAGGGGGTTAAACACGCGAGGGGGTCGGAAGGAAGCCAAGGAGCAGCTTGACCTGAGGTTGGTGCTACTGAAAAGTCCCCGAGCAGAGCCCACAGGGCTCAGGAACAAGAACCCAGATCTTGAAGTGACTCAGAGCACCGGGGTTTGGCTGCCGCTGGAATGGTGTTTTAGGGATGATGTCCGAACAGGTTACAGCTGTTCTCGGAGCGCTGGGGGCTGATGAATCTCATCTACACCAAACTTCCCCAACAATGCTGGTTTGTAAACAGTCCTGAGGAAATCTGGCCCCTTTCCCAACATAAAGGATGCGGATGGCTGGTGATTAGGGAGAATTCCACGGCAGGAAAGAGAAGGGGAACAGTAACTGCAGCAGGGAATGAGGAGGTGCAGAGGTTAAGGAGGAAGGGGGGAATTTCAGGAAGGGCAGGAAGGAAGAGTGAGGATGATTGAGCTGCAGCAGTCCCTCGTCCTATAGTGAAGGGAAAAGTTGCTTCCTCCACCAGGTAGAACTGTCCATAAGGGAAAGCCCAGCTCGAACCAGCACGGACAGCACTTCTGGATCAGCATTACAGCACCCCAATGACACACTTTGAGTCTTATCAAATTTCAGCATGATGGAAATCATCGCTGTGCTGCTTGGGAGCACCGGGGTGAGTGGGGATTGAGGACACAAAGCCTGGAGAGAACAGAGGCTGGGGCAGTTCTGTAAGGAAGGTTTTCCTTCCATCACAAAACTTTAAAGTCAATGAACCAAGTCCTGCCATTAGTGCAGATATTTAGAAAGGGGAATTCCATTGTGGATTCCTAACGTCCTCTCCAAGGAGCAGGAGCAGTGAGATCAGCCCAAGCTGAGGTGACAGGTGGATGGACAGGAGGATGGCACCAGCCACAGGCACTCCTGGAACACAGACCCAAGCTGAGAAATCCAAATCCACTTCAAACAACCAAGGGCAGCCTGTTCTCTGCATTTCAAGCCAGATGATTCCTGAGAGCACCCAAATTTCCCTGCCTTTCTTTAATATTATGCATTCACGACACTGCAAGACACCAAGGACGAGGCTTGGAGCTGGGAAATCAATTTTTCATATGACAGCAGAATGACAGGCAGGATTTTAAGTGGATTTCGTGTATTCAGAGAGGCTGAGCAGACAATTTGGGGGTTATTATTTCAGGAGCATTTGCTGAAATGTTCCAGAGTGGTCTCAGTATCACTTCTGCAAAGTAAAGGGCTCTGAAGCTGCAATCCCAGAATGAAAACGCTGGCACTTCTGCTTCCCTTTGTTCTCTTTATTCCCTGATACATTAGTACAATTCACATAGGCAGAAAAAAAGGCAACTTGCTGTGAAGAGAGACAACTACATCTTATTTAAATACCTGACCTATTTCTACTTTTCCTTTGCCTCACAAGGAGTCTGGATTTGCAGAAATAGCTGAAAAAATGTGTCGGATCATGTGAAAAATGCTCATCCCTGTGGCAAAGCTGGCATGAAAAACAGGTGCATAAACAAAGAGATTCTTACTTTAGAAATGCAGAGTTTGGAGGGGAAATGCACATTGCCAGGCTGATTCCCAATGTCACAGAATGGTGGGAAGGGACCTCAAAGCCATGGGCAGGGCCCCCTCCCACTGTCCCAGGCTGCTCCAAGCCCTGTCCAGCCCAGCCTTGGGCACGGCCAGGGATGCAGGGGCAGCCACAGCTGCTCTGGGCACCCTGTGCCAGGGCCTGCCCACCCTCCCAGGGAACAATTCCTGCCCAATAGCCCATCCAGCCCTGCCCTCTGGCAGGGGGAGCCATTCCCTGTGTCCTGTCCCTCCATCCCTTGTCCCCAGTCCCTCTCCAGCTCTCCTGGAGCCCCTTTAGGCCCTGGAAGGGGCTCTGAGCTCTCCCTGGAGCTTCTCCTCCCCAGGTGAACACCCCCAGCTCTCAGCATTTGCACAACATTTTAATTTTCATGTTGGGGTGTTACTGCAGGACAACAGCTCCATAAACACAGCGTGGACACACAACACCCAAATGTCTGTCAGCTGCCTCTGGAGACACAGCCAATCCCACGGGATCTGCCCCAGACCCAGCTTGCTCAGCAGGCAGCTGATCTCATGCTGGAGATCACAGGCTGGATCCACAACCCTGCCCTATCAGATGGGCTTTTAATGATCTGAGGAGAATCTCATCCAGCTTTTGGCAAGGTGATGCTCCAGGAAGGTGCAAGGAGGGTTCAGCCTGAAGGGAGAGGGACAGTGAAGAGCTGGTGCCTGCCTGTGACCTGGCACTGAGGCCACTGGAGCCTCCATGTCCCTGGAATAACTGCAGGTCAGTTCCTGAGCAGGCTTGGGATGCAGCTTGAGAGCAGAGCCACACCACCAGGCAAGGAAAATGCCTTTAATGACTGTCTGGCACAGCTTGCATCCTCAGCTGCAGGAGAATTGATCATTCTTCCTCTCTCTGATTGCAGGGAGGGCAAGTTTTCCCTGAAATGCTATTTTTGAGCCTCTTCCCTTCCCACACTGGACCTGCTGCTCCATGTGGATCAGAACCAAGGCTGTGATTCCTGGCAGTGCCACTGCTGCAACTCCAACAGCATGGGCATTGCTCCAAACAACCTGGGACCCTCTGACCCTCTGGATTCATCCCTCTGGATTCATCCCTCTGGATTCATCCCTCTGGACTCACCCTTCAGCATTCATCCCACTGCTTTCACAAACACCCCACAGAGATTTGGCGCTGCTGCCAAGGTTGCAAGAAAATGGCCCTGGTGATGTGCAGGGTTTTATGCTCCTGGATCAATTCCCCCACAGACAAATGTATCTAAGAACATGACATGGCATGAGATATTCTGAAGGTTTCCAGCCCAAGAGGGCCACTGGTCACTTCCCAGGGCTGTGGCAAGGACAGTAACAACACCACTGAGCCGTGTCGGATCCTATCTGCAGGTACCAAATGTGAAGCTGGAGCTTCACAATCAGCAGCTCCATCTCTCAGCAGGCAGAATTATCATTATTTCTGCTTCCATATTTTGAATCTGTGCTGGGAGAAATCAGCACTTCTGCACATGGCACTGAGAAATTTGCTACATCAACCAAATGCCTGCAAAGCCAAAGCCATTAACAAATCAAACATCCACGGCTCAGGCATTCAGCATTAATTTATTTTGCTGCAGTCATTCCAACTGAGCAAAATATCTCCCCCTACCCCAGTTCCTAATCAGCCTCCATCCTCCTCCAGGCTCACCACAGTTAAATCTTTCACGTTGCTCCTGAAAACTTGAGAAATTGAGCTGTGGACAGGGAAAAAAGAGTCGTAGAGCGAATGTTTCCCCCAGAAGCAGATGAACTCTTTGTTCCAAGGCTGTCATGTCAGTTCAAGAGGCTCCCTATATGTTTTCTGAAGAGCCTTTGCAGTGACAAGATAAGATGCCACCACTGTGAAATAATCTCTGGGAAAAGAGCCATTCCTGCTGACTGAGGGCTCTGCCCCCCCTGAGGCTGAGGGGCTGCAGAGCTGGAGGGGGCTCAGCCCAAATGCCAAATTAACCCTTCAGCTTGACACAACCTGTATGGGGAGCACCTTCCTCCCATCAGAACTCTTCCAAACACTTCCCATTGACACCCCAGATGTGGAACATTCCTCAGTCCAGTTTAACAACTGCACCTCAGGATCTCACCTCAGGTTTTTGGTGCAGACAGAGGCGGCTGATGGGGTTTTCAGTATAAAAAAAATATAAACTCAATCTTTTTGTGAAACTGTTCTCAGTCTCATGACTCTCCCTTCCTGTGTGCAGCACAGTGAACTGACCTCTTCCCCCTGGCAGCCCAGAGCTTCTCTGCTGGCAGCTCTGAAGGCAGAACTTGCTGATGGGAGAAGAGCTGATGACACCAGGGGGGACACGGGGACACAGTGACACCACACTCAGACCTCGTCACAGACATGAGCACAGGGCATGGAGACCAAAAACCCAGCGGGAAAGGATCAAAGGCTGTGACCCTTGCTGGGCAGTGCTCTCTTGGCACAGATCCTGCTCTTACCACACACTCTGAGTGAGGTTCTGTTACACCACAAGTTGGGAATTAAGCAATTCTCTGCTTTGCTGGGTGAACCTCCACAGCTTGGCAGGGCAAATGATTTGTTCAGATGATTAGAGAGAATCTGCCAGACCCTGAGAGCCATGAAAACCCTCCTGAAGCAATTTAAATTTCCCCAGTGCTAAAATCCTGCCCCAGCCCAGAGAGCCAACAGTTTCTGGGGATCCCTGAGAACCAGAGGGCACAGAAACCTCCTGCTGCCAAGCCAGCATTGCTGCCAGCCCAGGTGAGCTGCTCCGTGAGCCAGGCTCTGAAAAACCCACCTGAGAATGACCTGGCAGCTTGGAAATCCCTCCAGGGCTTTGGTGAGACGCTGCCCCACAGCCCCAGGGAGGTCACACCTGTGCTGCAGCATCATCCTCGCAGCAGATGAAGATCACAGAATTCTCAATGGTTTGGGTGGGAAGGGACCTTAAAAACCATCCAGTGCCACCCCTGCCATGGGCAAGGACACCTCCCGCTGTCCCAGGGGGCTCCAACCTGGCCTGGGACACTGCAGGGCCAGCCACAGCTGCTCTGGGCACCCTGTGCCAGGGCCTGCCCACCCTCACAGGGAGGAATTTCTTCCCAAAATCCCACCTATCCTTGCCCTCTGGCAGTGGGAAGCCATTCCCTGTGTCCTGTCACTGCATCTTTTTGGTGCATCTGCATCTTTTTAGCCTTTCAAAGGGTGATGACACTCACCTGACTATCTCTGGGTGGATGCATCTTCCACCTCAGGGAAGAACCAGCTACCTTTAAATCGATGCCTGTAATTATTGCAGAATTCCTGCAGCATGAGAGGGGAACAGCTGGAATTACTGGCACCATGTGTAAACACTGGTGACCAGGAGAAAGCAGCTGCTGCCAGGTAATTCTGAGCTCCTTGGGTAGAGCAAACACTGTGGTCACTCACTGGAGCTGCTCTTGCTGCTTTCTGTCCCTTCCACAAGAGCTGAGCTGCTGCCAGCAAAGGGCAGAGTAATTAAGGATAATTAATCTGCAGTTCTGTGCTGAAACCTTTGCAAGGACTTCCCATGATCTTAGGGGGTCTCTCCCAACCGAAATAAATCTGTGATGTTTCACATCCTCCACTGCCTCTGAGCTCTCTGGGAGTGTGACCCACGTGTGCTGCTGCAGGGGTGAGGGAGTTCAGTCCTTGGGGATAACCTGGGGCTGCCTCAGCAGGACCTGGGAATATCGGGATCCCATGGAGCACGGCTGCAGCCAACACTCAGCAGCCTGCACCAATGTCTACAGCTTTAAAAGCTGCTGTCTGTTGGTTTGGGTTTTTTTGTTTGGTTTTTTAAAATATGATATTTAAATTAAAGCCAAGTTCTTTTCCCTGCGCACACAGGGAAAAGCTCCCCAGCCTGAGTCAATCACTGCAATCACGGATTTTTTCACTTCACTGTCTGCAGGTATTTCTGTCTCAGCCCAGCAGGGGCTACATTAACTCACCCCATAAACACCACGTCCTGTAACTCCAAATCCATCCAACTCTAACAGGTACTCGATGCTCTTGAGCCAAGAGGACGAGTCACACATCCAAACTCCTCCTATTATTGGGGTTCAGCATTTGAGAGCAGAGGTGTGAAGTGAGGGGAAGAAGAGGCTCTCCCTGAGGACTTTATGTTTGCACTTGTTGATTTTAAAGGACTTTTCCAAGCTCAGGGATTCCTGATTTTGCTCTGCCCCTTGGGTAACCGCTGGTTAATTATCCCATTTCCCCTAACAAAGACAAACGGTGCAACTGAACCCTGAGCACTCCAGATCTGCTCCAGAGATAACTCCCACTTGAGATAAAGGAGCAAGTGGTAACAGGAGCTGATTAACAGCTCCACGTGGAAATCCCAGCGGCAGCACCGTGTCCCGGGATTCACACACTGGTAGGAGCCCGCAGACCCAAGGGTCGGAGCAGCTGTTGACAGCAGGGTCAGGAAGCACATTGAAAGGGAGCATTGAATTTCAAAGGCATCCTGGCCGGAATGGGGCAGGGCAGCAGGAGAGGCCGGGCCCGTTCCCTTCTGCGATGCCCTTGGATGGGAGCACGGCAGCTGCTGGCCCGTGGGACAGGAGGTGCAAAGCAGTGAAATAAAGGAGCAGAAGAAAGAAAAGTCACCTTACTGGTAATTTCCAAGAAACTTACTGGTACCTTACTGGTTACCTCAGAGCCTCTCTGCCCTAGGGACAGGTCTGAGAGACCCCAGCCCCCCGTCCAGCTGTTTCCCAGAAGGCAGGATGAGAAAACTCAATTTAAGCAAAGCCCCTCTTTCCATGCACTATCGATTTCAAAGCAGCCAGTTGCTGTTTGGGAATGGGAAGCTCCCGAAGCAGGCAGGATTTCCCTGGGGAATTATCCTGGTGCCTGTCTCAAATCCCCAGCCCGGAGCAGGAGGGCCCCTGAGCTGTCACACAGCGCCAGGCTCTACACGGACCTCAAGCTTCCCTTCAGTTCCCACCGACATTTAATATTTAATATCCCGGGGGTGCAGGAGGGTGCAGTGAGCTCGTCTCGGCCGGGAAGGTCCCTGTGCCCTCCTGATCCAGCCCGAACCATCCCCACCGCTCCCTCTGGGGCTGTTGGAAAATCCCCAGTTCTTCCTGCTGACCGAGCTGAGTCTGAGATGGGAACTGGAGCCTCCCACGCTGCAGAGCTTTACCTGGAGAAGCTGCAGAGCAGCTCCTGTCCCCTCCAGCAGCACCTCTGTGTCCTCTTTCACACAGGAAACCACAACCCAAATCTGGCCTTGCCGTGGACTCGCCAGCTGCAGCCTCTGGAGGCAGCTGGATCCCACCTCCTCAAAATGTCACTGTCTGGGTGTGTTTCTGTACAGGAGGAGCACTGTAAGATCATGGAATTATTTGGGTTGGAAGGCACCTTAAAGCCCATCCCATTCCACCTCCACGATGGGCAGGGACACCTCCCACTGTCCCAAGGGTCCAGCAGCTCTGGTCGAAGGCGGTGGAGCCAAACACGAGCCTGTCCCTCTTACCTGTGAGGTGTCACCTGAGGCTTTGCTCACCTGGGCAAGGTTCAGGGCTGCTCCAAGCCCTGTCCAGCCTGGCCTTGGACACTGCCAGGGATGCAGGGGCAGCCACAGCTGCTCTGGGCACCCTGTGCCAGGGCCTGCCCACCCTCCCAGGGAACAATTCCTTCCCAACATCCCACCTAACCCTGCTCTCTTTAAGTGTGAAGCCATTCCCTGGTCCCATCACTATGGATATGACCACTGCACTGTTGCTGTCACTTCTCACAATCACCACACTACAGATGGCAGCTGGTAAATCTCCTGCTGCTTCTGACTGTATCTGGTTTATTGGATGAGGGAGAGCCAGAAGGCAAATGATGGCATGGTTTGGCCATGAACAGAATGACAGCTTTGAAAAGGATTCTCAAAAATTCCACCTTTGCATCTGAGTGCAGCTCCTGAAGGGAAGTTGTTGCCTGTGAGGAGCCATTTCACAGCCTTTAAGGACAAGGAGATGTTGATCCTAACCCAGACGAATTTAATATTTCCTAGTGGCTTCCAGGCACGGGACCACGAGACATCAACAGCTCCCAAATGCTGGGATCAGGATGGAGAAAAGCGCCAGGAACGGCCCCCCACTGCACCTGGGACAGAGCATAGTGAGCTCCCACATCCCAGTCCTGGGACACAGGAGAAAGCAGAGCCTGGGAAAATGGAAATGGTTGGTGGGTTTGCTGCTGAGCCGGGGATGTGCCAGCGCTCATTCCTGCTGCCCTGAGCTCTCCCTGGAGCAAGAGAGCAGGAAGAGCAGGGGCAGGGAGTGGCTGTGGTGCCTGGCCAAGGCGGCCAGCCCTGGTTCCAAACCCGCGGGTAGAGCCTCTGGCTCCGGGAGCGCTGCAGGAGATGCGATGGCGCTGCTGCAAGAGGATTGTGGCACCTCCCGCCTGCGGAATCTGGCCTGGGGCTGCTCCTGCCGCTCCTCCTCACCTTTATCTCCTCATCTGCGCGATCCAAAGGGGAGGAAAACCCAGGGATGAGCTCTCTGCTGCCTGGTTGCACAAGGACACTGAGAAAAGGGAGAAGAGGATGCTGGGCTATTTTGAGCTGCCTCCTCCTCAATTCCTAGGGATGGAATTTTACCTCTGGAGTGTTGATTACTTTGTAGGAAGGATTTAAAGACTACTTACACAAAAATGATAATTAAAACTTAAATTAAACCTAGGCCTAGTCAATACTTCCCATTTCCATTGTTCACAAAATCCCAAATAACATTTCCAATTTCCCATAGAGATTTACTGGTCTTTTTCTACCACTTCGCTAAAACAAACTCAAAATGCTGGGTTTGAAAATGATAAGTCTGTAGAAAGCCCCACTGGCAATAAGCTTCCAGCATGATTCCTTAACTCTGCAGCATCCAAAGTGACTTCAAATTAAAAGAATTTTGAAGCACTGTCATTACTTTGATTACTAAATCAACAACTTGATTTAGTAAAATCACTGGCAGCTCACAAAGTATTAACAGGAACAATTAACAAGTGTTGGCAGTTATATTTAGTGTTTTGGAACTATATTTACAAACTGAACTCAGCCTAGAATCACCTCAACTAATTATTTTAACATTTTTGCTTTTACTTTGGAAAACCAGAAAAAGCTCAAAATAAGGGGAATATCCTCTAGAGACCAAACCAATGGTCGGACTCAATGATCTTGGAGGTCTTTCCCACCCTCTGTGATTCTGTGAAAGTTTAATGCTCTTTACCTCGGACAAAATGCCTTTGGCAAATCAAGAGTCCAGAAAAATCATCTTCCAAACAATCTCTTCCAGCCCCTCTGCCCTTGTGCCAGTAGACAGGAGAAATTAAATTAATAGGTGGATATTTAGAGCTGAAAACTGGGGGCATCAGCCCCAGCAGGGCTTGGCAGGTTGGGAGTGGAAAGGGCTCTGACACAGCTCTGCCCAAGCTCTGGTTGACTTTAATGAGTTGTTGGGTTTGGATAATGTCAGGCAGTGCAGATTGTGCCTCCTTATATAATCTTAAGTGCAAACAGATTTTGTGAATAAGCACTTTCAAGTCATAAGTGGGCTTTTTGTTAATAAATGTCAATAATCAGTTGCTGTAGCAACGGGGATTGATCCCCTGGCTACAGAAAGGGGGGGAGCAGAGCCTGCTCCCTGTCAGCTTTTTTCTTTGCACAATTTCTCCCCATCTGCTCTGCCAGAAACCCAGGGGAATGAACGGGTTCTTGGCACGTGGATCTGGGATGGCTTCACCCGACCCCTGCTGGGGGTACTGGGAGGGGATGGTGCCACTGCTGCTCCCAGGGATGCACCCCACGGGGCAGGAACATTTAACTGTTCCACTCCTTTCCTGCTGGAAAACTCCTTGGTGCTGCCCAGGAGCCAAATGAACCTTGCCCAGGTAAGCAAAGCCTCAGGTGACACCTCACAGGTAAGAGGGACAGGCTCGTGTTTGGCTCCGCCGCCTTCGACCGGAGCTGCTGGACCCAAGAACCACCAAATCCCCTCTGGGCAGTGGCAAAGGCTTTGACAGCTCTGCTCAAGGAGCTCCTCCATGGCATGAGGATGAAAGCAGGCACGGAGCCAAGCCCTGGTGCTGCTCAGGTCCATCTGCGCTCCCGCCCGCCCCAGGCGAGTGCAGCAAACACTCACAAACAGGGCTTTGGAAAATAAAGGAGTAAATGTGGCTGTTGGCCAGCAAGAGATGGAGCAGCGGGCAGCAAAACACTGGGAGTGAGGTGGGAAGGTGGGGAAGAGGGACAGGGGGACAGCTGGGTGGGCTCCACCCCACATCCTCCCCCTCTGCCATCCTGATGGGTGCTGGGCAGGAGCCATTCACCCTCAGCTCAGCTCCTTTGGAACCACTCAGATGGCACCAGGGAAGAAAAAAGGAACTATTTTATCCCTGTTCTCCAAAGCTCTGAAGCTCCATCAACTTCTGCTCCCCCCATCCCACCTCTCCTACAGTGGCTCTTCCCTACAGCTCCGTTTCAAACACAAACCAGGGGGGTTTTGGTGAGACAGCACCTCCTGGCCCTTTGTGCCTGTTCCAGAGCCAGGCACCCCCCGGAAATTCCGGAACCCCTTCCTTTGTCACCATCCCTTAGCACTCCAAGCAGATCTTACCTGAATGAACTGAAAAGATTCTGCTGGAGTTGGCCCCAAGGTTCAGCAGGGGTTCTCACCCCTGTCTGGCATTCCCTGGCGTGCCCTGACATTCCCTGGCCCTTCTCCACCTCCACACCAGCAGCACACATGGGGGACACACGTGATAAGGGATTTGAGGTTTGGGGTTTGAGGTTGGAAGACTGGGAAGTGAACAAAAATATCTTGACTTTGTGTCATGGCCCTGAAGAAATGGTGACAAATGTTGGACAAACGGGGAGGATGTCTCTGTGTGTTCACAGAAAACAACAACCCAGCTCTGAGAGGAACCAAAATGAGCTGACAGACTGGCCTGATCAAGTGCTAACATGGTTTGGTTTTCTGCATTTTAAATCACTTTTGTAGCTCTTCTGTGAAAGCATTTTCATCACATCCTTTTCCATGTCCCTCTGTGGAGTGCAGCAGTGAGTCCCATCCTGTAAAGAAATTTTACTGGGATCACATACTCTGAAATCCCCCCCTCCCATAAATACACAGAATCTCTTTGATCATGCTGTCAGGAGACACTTTTTTGCATCCTGAACTTGCAGGGGCACAATGCTGTGATGCAGATCTCTGACCTGCCACCATTTTCCTCTTTGAGGATTATCAAGGGATTCTCAAACCACACATCTTCCCAGAATTTTCTGATGGGATCTTTCTCTGACGAGATCTTTCTGGATAATGTGTTTAAGTTCTTCCAGCTCTGTTGGCAGCACCTCCCTGGTTTTATCCTTGCAAATAGCACATGCTTCAAGGAGATGCTCTACTTAACATTCTCCTGTGATCCTGGAGAGCAATTCAGGGTTGCCTCCAGACAGCTCTGAGACGTTCCCCCTCACAAGCCCTGACTCAGGCAGGTTTAGGATTTCTGATGAAATCGGCCTGAGAGTGAGTCAGGAGATGGTTCTGAAGGCCTTGGCTGGGCCTCAGCTTTTGAAGGAGACAAAACTTTAGCAGAGGATGTTTGGGGAGGCCAAGGAAGCTGGGAGGGCTTTGCTTGAGCCATGGCAAGCTTTGGTTTCCCAGTCCAGGGTCTGGGTCCCTGCACTCCCTGAATCACCTGCACACAAGGGATATGAACCATCCGAGCTGAGGGACACGAGTGCCCAAACTTAGTGGCTGCAGGGGAAAACTGGCACCAGGGAAAGGGTCTCAGCACCATCCACCACCTCAGTCTGGGGCCTAACACGTCCTGGGAGCAGATTTTCCCTAAGGATATCACCTGTGAATGCTTCCAGCAGCTTCTCTGGCTTGGGAGATCCCTGGGAGAGGATCTCAGCTGCTTCCTCCTGCTGCCTGTGGAGCCACCTCCACACACGTTTCTGATTTTTATGTAGAAGAAAGTCGATAAAAAGGAAGTTGGAAACTCCAGAGAAAAGATTTTGGCTGAAAAGTAGAGCTGTGAAAGCACAGTCCTGAAGGAGCCCAGTTGGAATTCTGGAGGCAAAGGAGTCTGGAGGGCTTTTTCCAACTCCTCCAAGCCCAGATGTTTCCCAAGCACCCCCAGAACCTCCATTTCCAGGGCTGGGATGATGAAGCAATAACTCCTGGTGGGAACACCAGCAGCCTGATATCAGAGTATTATCATTTGTTTGAAAAGAGCTGCAGGACAGGAACAAAAAGCCCCCATCAGCTGGGATTTTTTTATCCTTTCCACTCCTAATTTACTGGGAAGTTTCTGTACCACAAACTGCACTGATTGCACCACCAGGGACAGCTCACCAGGCTCTCGGCCCAACCTGGGAGAATTTTGTGTATTTTATATATTTTATGTATATGCATTTTAATTTCCATCATCCCAAAGATACCACTTAGTTACCTGAGAAATTGGATTTATGAAGACACTGGAGAGAAGAAATCACTTCCTGGACATGTCTCTCCTAATGCTGGGGGATTATAAAGTGAGAGTCTATTATGCCATCTTTTTGTTTGATGCTGATAATTAATATTTATCATATTAACTGCAGAGAACCTCTCTGCCATGTTTTGCTTCAAACTGAGGTTGTGAGGTTGTTCCAGCAGGTACCCCTCTGTGGGGTCACCCTCAGGATACCCCTGACCATCTACAGGGGATTTTGGAAGAGGAAACCTCCAACCTTGATCCTGGCTACGTGGCAAAGCCAACCCTGCCAATCCAAACGGGCACTGTTGTGTACCCTGCAAACAGCCTGGGTGTGTCTCCAGCAGAAATTCGGATTCAAGGATAAGAAACAAATTTCAGCCTTTTCTGAAGTGCCTGAGCAATCCCAGCTCTGAGCACTGCATGTCCCCAACTCCCCCACACAAGATCGGGGGAAGGTGGGAGCGTGAGCACATTTTGGGAGCTCTTTGGGAAGCTCAGAATCTTGTTTTGACCAGCTGAGTTCCTGTTTGCATCAACAAATGGACACTGGAAGTGTCCAAGGCCAGGTTGGATGGGCTTGGAACACCCTGGGACAGTAGAAGGTGTCCCTGCCCATAGCAGGGGTGGCACTGGATGGGCTTTAAGGTCCTCTCCAACCCAAACTGCTCTCTAATTCTGTGATATTCAATAATTTTCACACATTCATGTGAGTTGCTGCTAAGCAAATAACAAAATATCCAAGATAAAATAATTTATTGTGTTTTTTTAAGCCTTACTCCACTGGCAAGCAACCAAACAGATTTTGGCCACTGGTGTCTCACACTCTTCATTTTGGGGGTTTCTCAAAGGATCACTTTGCTCTGAAACACAATGGTGGCCCCTGGTGCTTCTCACACACAGGGTGAGGCTCCACGGCTCATCCCAGCAGTGCTGCTGTGCCAGGGACAAGGACAAACCCCAGCGCTGTGCCAGGGACAAGGACAAACCCCAGGGCTGTGCCAGGATAGATGCTCCAAAGCTGGAGCACACAGGAACACCCCAATCCTTCCTGGGAGAAAAGAAACCCAAAGCAGGGCACAACTGCAGAGAGATCACAGTGATGGGGGGAATGAGCACGGCCCAAAAAGGAGAAAAACCACAAAAAAGAGAAATTGCCTCAACTTTAGGGAACACAGGACACTCTGCTGGGGAAGGACTTCCCACCAAGAGCCGTGTCCTGGCCCTGGCCTGGCCAAAGGGCCACTGTGGCCCTGTCTGAGGCAGCCCAGCCCAGCCTGTCCCGTGTCTCCCCACAGGACATGCCCAGACCTGCAGCTCCCAGTGTTCCAGGCAGGAATGATGGTGCATCCCAGGCACATCCCTTCCCCTCCAGCAAACACTGCCTGCTTTCATGTCAGACCTCGGGTCCAAGCAAACACGCCGAGGTAATTGCAGGGACACAGAAAAGCATCCAGGGAAAAGCAGTGTTTGGCCAGGGCTGAGACACAGAGGTGGAGCTGTCATCAGACATGAAAATCAGGCACAGAGAGCTGGGGGCATGAGCAAGAGGAAAATCAGGACAATAAAAATGTAATATGGACTATATAAAATCAGATTTTAATCTCATAGAACCACAGAATATCCTGAGCTGGAAGGGACCCATCAGGATCATCCAGTCCAACTCCTGGCCCTGCACAGGCACCCAACAATCCCACCCTAGAGGGCTGTCCAAGTGCTCCTGGAGCTTCCTGGAGCTATGACCATTCCCTGGGCAGCCTGATCCCTGTTTATCTGAGCAGCAATTTCCTCCTGGTCCATGTTTGCTGAACACAACTGGGGACAAAAAACTCCCACGGAACTCCTGAGCCAGACCTTGGGCAGAGCTGTGACCTGGGGGAGGGCAGGGAATGCTTTGTGTCCCCAGCAAGGGCATCACACAAATGGGATCAAGCAGCAACACAGGGAGGAAAATATTTCCATCCTGAAGCTCAGAATCCAGTGAAACAGAGAAATATTCCTACATTGTAACCTGCTGTGAGGTCTAGGCCATGGCAGGGGACACTGGGGACCTGGAGCTGGCACCTACAAATAGACAGGATGGGGAAATTTGTGAATTAAATTCTCTTTAGTCTTAGGCCTGAGACTGAATTCTGAAGTGAAATAAGTCAATTAAATAGAGTTCAAAGTATTTATCCTGTCTTAGCCTAAATCAGTTTTAATAACAAGTTTGTGTGCCAAGGGTTTAATGGCTTCAGCAAAAATATCTCCAATGTACCAGATGAAATAACTGCGTGTAGGAGCCCTACAAACTCCAACCCACCTTCTAATAATAAACTGTTTCAGGCTTTCATTTTCTAAATTGTTCTGTGTCCTCTGGAGAGGTTCCCTTGAACCTGCCGCATAATGAGAGATTGCAATAAATCTTGTCAAACCAGACAAACACCACGAAATTTTAATTTTACTTTTAAATTGCAGCTGAGTGCTCCAGTGGATTTTATTTTTTGGTAACTGCCACATAACTAAGGCGGAGGAGCTTGCTTATTTTTAACAGGAGAGTGTTATTGTCTCCATGTGTTAAAATATTTAGTTGTCTATAAAAAATTCAACCTTTATAGATGCAGAGATGGATTTGCTTCCCCTGCTGTAGCTCTGGCCAGTAAGGGAGAGAAAATACAGGAGATAAGGGGGGAAAATACAATAATTGGAAAGGATGTTTTGCCCCCATGGTAAGAGAGGCTTTTTTTCAATATGGAAAATTTTCTGTACCTAAAATCAGATTTTCAGCACAGAAAATCCCTCCACACCTGTCCCACCATGGTGCTGCTCAGCCTGAGCCATGGCTAAAGCTTGGCAGGGGGCTGAGAAGAAAATTACTTTTGTTGTCAAATCACGTCTCATGAAACCCCCTCAGATTGCTGGGACTTGTCAGAAATGGGCGTTTTGGTGCTGTTCCCCCATTTCTGCTGAGGGGAGCTTGCAGAGCACTGGGCAATCTGCAGGCTCAGGGTTTCTCTCCACACGCTGTCCTGAGCACATGGAGCTAAAAGTGAGGGACAATGGGAGCCCTGGGAGCCCACGAGAATGCGGGAGGGCACCCACCTCCTCCTCCTCTTCCTCCCGCACCACGTCTCC
>VYXF01011894.1:33820-45912 GCA_013397295.1 Polioptila caerulea
TGGGCTGCTACCAACCCCCTGACCAACAGGGTGTCAGGTTGGATTCTGACTGTCAGTGGATTTGGTTTTTGGTTTTTTTTTTGTAATACTGCCTGCTTGTTTTATTTCAGTTCTCCTAATAAAGAACTGTTATTCCTATTCCCGTATCTTTGCCCCAGAGCCCCCTTAAATCCAAAATTATAATAATTCAGAGGGAGGGGGTTTACATCCTTCATTCCAAGGGAGGCTCCTGCCTTCCTTAGCAGACACCTGGCATTAAACCACGACAGAAGCCCAGGATTGATGCCTGGCTCAGGACTGTACTGCTGTGATTGTTATTCCAGTGACAGACAGGGAGCATCCCTTCCTGCTCAAAGGCCTGTGCCAGCAGCCACACAGAGCAACAGCAGCCACCTGGAGAAGCTCCTTTTCCAGCCTGATGCTGCTCCCCTGATCCTCTCTTCAGCACCTTGGGTGAGCCCAGCCCTGGATCTCCCTCAGCACTGTGGAATTCCCAGCCTCACTTACAGTCACTCCTGATGGATCTGTCCTTTCCTGAGCTGCTGCTCCCCCTCCAGGCTGGGCTGCTGCCTTTCCCCAGCCTGCTGAAGTACCTGAGGATTTTAGGACATTACAGTCTGTGTCCAGATCCATTCTATTTCCCAAGACAAAAGGTTTTCCACTAATTTGTGCTCTTCTCCCTCCCCTACCTCCTCACTCTCATCCTGTTTCAGCCTCATCTGAAGACCATGTTGCACAAAAGCAAGGGACTAAACCCAGCATGTGAGGTGGTTTGTGTTTAATGCTGCTGTATTTAATTGCCTGCATCCCAGGGATCAAAGAGGCTGCACTGGGAAATCCATGAGGCAGCAAGCAAGCGTCAGTGCAATTTGATGTCTGACTTTCTGCTCATTAACCCAATTCCTTTGAACTCAAGCAGGAGATGCAGTAACACATCACTGGCAACCAACCTCGAAGGGATGCCAAAAGGGATGAGTCCTGGGTGAGCTGGGGAGGGACAAGCTGATGATGCTGGAATTTCCCAGCCTACATGGAGGAAAATTTCAGGCGTGCTGATCCCATGTCAGTCTGTCCAAGAGGCTGCTGACAGGGGAAACCTCACACCATGCCTGCATTCCAGGAACCCTCCTTTGCATCCCCTCCTCTTTCTTTGGAAAAGAGCTTGTGAATTTGATAATCAGATTTCTTGGTATTCTGTATCCTCACCTACAAAAAGGCTGGAGAGGAACATTTCACAGTGGGCTGAAGGCACAGGACAAGGGGGAATGGCTTCCCACTGCCAGAGAGCTGGGTTAGATGGATATTGGGAGGGCATTGTTCCCTGGGAGGGTGGGCAGGCCCTGGCACTGTCACTCTGATTTTCTGCAGTTTTCTGATGCACTGTACAGCTGGATGTTTTCCTAGCTCTTGGTCCTTTCTCACACATGGGTGTTATAATTAGAATCTGTTTATGTTAAGACGAGGTTGTTTACAGACTTTCTCTTGGAGTAAAAAACAACTGATCGGCAGTTGTTTTGACTAATGGGATGGGAGAGGTGTCCAACTTCTCCTCCAATCCCTGGTCTGTGTGGAACTGCTATATATATGGAGTCAGATGTTTTAATAAAGAGGTTTATGCCTTTTCACCAGCAAGTACCCGTGTGTGTCTTTGCAGTGCCAACAGCGACACTGGCACAGGGTGCCCAGAGCAGCTGTGGCTGTCCCTGCATCCCTGGCAGTGCCCAAGGCCAGGCTGGACAGGGCTTGGAGCACCCTGGGATCATGGAAGGTGTCCCTGCCCATGGCAGGGGATGGAATTGAGTGATCCTTAAGGTCCCTTCCCACTCAAACCATTCCAACACCCTGTGAGATCAACAACCACTGTTCAGAAGTGATTTCTGAATCATTGCAGAACTGGCCCCACTGCTCTCTGCACCTTGGAGTGAGCACTGCATGCCCAGCCAGGCCCATGGCACCAGAACTGTGCAGAAATCTCCTCCCTGTCACACTTCCTTGTGTCCCTCTGGTCTGAACTGTGCAACGCAGACCAACAGGAACCCACGGTGGTGACAGAACTGTCCTGCATTCTGGGAAAAGAAATGGGATCAGAGATTGGTCTTCAATTCCAAGATCATTTAATCATGGAATCCCAGACTGGTTTGGGTTGAAAGGTACCTTAAAGATCATCCATCCCACTCCATGCTATGAGCAGGAATACTTTCCACTAGACCAGGCTGCTCAAAGCCCCCTCCAGCCTGGCCTTGGACACTGCCAGATGGCAATTGTCACTTGGCATGACCTGCCCTGGAGCTGCAGGATGAGAGCTGGCCTGGCTCACTCCACATGACCACTGGCCAGCCTGGGATGCCAGTGGGAAGGGCAGGAAGGCATGGCTGGATAAAACCATTTTCCTTTCAACCACTCTGCAGAAAAACTCCTCTTTATTTCTCTGTTTGAAATTCATGACTTGGCTAAACCAGCAGAGCTGCTCTGCACAATCATCTGCTCATACCTGAGGGGTGAACAGAGCCCAGCCCTCACTGCAGCACCAGTCAGCACCGGGGCTGGGGCTGACACAAAAAACAACTGGGACTCATTAGCACTGAGGGTGCCTCAGACCTGCAGAAACAGCACTCACACATCAGAGATCTCATTTGCTTCTTTCCTCACCTTCATTTCATCACCTGCCACCTCTTCCTTGGCTTGTTACCTCTATTTAAAAATTTACACAGGCCATGCTTAAACATCCCTTGCGCTTCGCTCGCAGGGATTGCAGAGATGTGACTTGGGACTCGATGCATATTTAGGGATATTCCAGCTGGGCAAGTAAGTTGAAAAAGCAGTTCTGAGTCTGCTGGAAACAAAACAAGGAGGATGACAGCGCTTAAGGTGAACCAAGGGAACCCCACCCATGAGGGCTCTGTCAGCAGGGCCTGGGTGAAGCAGGGCACACCTCAAAGGAGCCAGGGCGAGGCCATCACCCACAGAGCTCCGGGCAGGTCCCTCACTCACTGCCCTCACACTGAAACACAGCCCACTCAGCTGTCTAGACACAAAGAACTCCAGGTTAAATAAACCTGTAACCAGCAAAACCCACCCGTTCAGGAAGGCTCAGACTAAAGACAAACCTTCCCAGGAAGAGCTCTCAGTAAGGGGTGGGAAGAGGCACAAAGAAACTGAACCCGTGCTGAGAAAAGACTTTTATCCCGACACTGGCAAGAGTTTCTTGGAGAGGGGGAGTGAGATGTGGGGTTCAACACCTGTCCTCAGGGATACAGGGCATGGAGAGATGGGTGAGAGATGGATCCCAGGAGGGGTGGATGTTGTCTCCTTCACAGCAGGGCCCCTCCACCCCACAGCTTCAAGCCTCCATCTCCCCTGACATTTACACCTGCTAAGTCACTTGGAATCCCAGCCTGGAGGCCCAGACCCTGTCAGATCTCTGCTCTGAGAAAAGGACATAAGCTGTGAGTGAGCAGATCTTCAAAGCACAGAAAAAACTGCAGTAACTGAGGCCTAGTGGGCAGGAATTCAGTTTAACCCCTGGGAATTCACCCTGAGGCCACCCCAAAAGTCAAGGGCAGCTACAAGGCTGTTGAAGGTTCCAGCTGAGAGCAGGACTCTGCAATGGGACAGGAGGTGCCCTTTATTAAGTGCAGAGCAAAGTCAAGAACCTTCCCCTGGAAAGTTTATGGTTAAAAATAAGCTCTTGGTAAAAACCACGAAGCTGATGCACACAGTCACCTCAAACTTCCTCGCTGATGGTTGATATTTGGGACTGAGGGCAGAAATAGAATTCTGTCTTCTGAAAACAGAGGTGCATTTCAGCCTGGTTCCCTCAGCTGTCCCCACTCCACCCCCAAGTCTCACAGACATGGAGAACATCAATAAATAAATCAAATGCAAAATGCAGTGCCAGGATATCCGAATGAACGCCCCTCTGGGGGAAGGCAGATCAAAGCCAGCCCGTGGCTCTGCCTGGCTCCTGTCACAAGTGAATTTCTCTGCATTGACCATGGAATGCAAACACACCAACTCTTCCCTGGGAAGCTCCAGTGGGAGGGCAGCAGGGAGGAGGAATCAGCTGCTGTGCCAAGGGTGGTTTTTAGAAGAAAAGGACCCAATCCTCAGGCAAGGTGGTTTCATCCATCCCCTGCTGCTGGGAGCAAGGGATGCTCTGCTGGAGAGCAAAACAAATCTAACCCCAACCTGCCCAGTGCCTTTTCCCAGACTTGTATCTGAATCCCTCCTCCCCTTACTCAAATCTACCTCTGACCCAGGACTGAAGATGTTTTTCTCTGGGTTAATAAGCTTTGCAGTTGGAAGTTAATTGATTTCCAAGCTTCCAAGGCCCCTGACATGAACAGCTCCCCATGGCTAAGTGCCCAGCTTGGGGTCACAGGGGTGTCTGTGGGGTCCTGCACATTCCCACATGTTCCCTGCACATTCCCACGTGTCCCCTGCACATTCTGGCTGTCCCAGAGGGGCTCAGGGACCTCCCCAGCAGTGACAACAAAGCAGAACAGGGGCTAGGACAGAAGACCACTAAATCTCTCAGCGATTTCCTTCCTTCCTGCAGCCAGGTTTGCACTGAGCTAAATGTGGTTGAATTCATTTAACCAAACCTGGAGGAAGTTCCCTGACCAGGGAACAATCTCCTGCAAACAGAGCATCCCTTGGAAGCTAAGTTGACAGGCAGACAGCTTTTATCTCTGACTTTTAGGAAGCCAAGCACACCAAACACCAGAACTAGGTCAGTGGTGGCCATCCTACCCTTTCCCACTCTATTTTTAGCTCCAGCTACAACCACAACACAACATTGCTACGAGCTACAGGAGATGTGTGATCACAACTGACATGAGACTTGCATGGCTCTACACAAGGAAGCCAAAATCCCAGGAGTTTATGGACACTGGGCCAGCAGCACTGATCCCTCTGTGTTCAGTCATTCATTTTCCTGTGAAAAAAACCTGCCTCTAATCCTGTGGGCAAAATCATGGAATGGTTTGGGTGGGAAGGGACCTTACAGCCCATCCTCTTCCACCCCCTGCCATGGGCAGGGACACCTCCCCCTGTCCCAGGCTGCTCCAAGCCCGGTCCAGCCTGGCCTTGGGCACTGCCAGGGATGCAGGGACAGCCACAGCAGCTCTGGGCACCCTGTGCCAGGGCCTGCCCACCTTCACAGGGGGGAATTCCTGCCCAATATCCCATTCATCCCTGTCCTCTGGCAGTGGGAAGCCATTCCCTGTGTCCTGTCAATCCAAAGTCCCTCTAGCCCAGCTGAGCACAGCCAGGGCTGCTCCCCTGGCGAGGGTTGGATCAGGAGCACCAAGATCATTACGAGGAGAGATTTGCCCATGGGAGGATGAGGCAGCTCAGGTCTGGCAGTGCCATCTAAAGGAGGTGGAACGGTTTGGGGTGTAACCTCAAAGTCATCAGTCATAGCAGGTGCCTTAGATTTCATAAATACAAAGGCCTTTCCAATTTATTCAAAGAAAATAATGTGGCCACAGCCTAGACAAAATAACAGTGATGAGCCAACCTTGCTCACCTCAGTGTCTCACCAAGGTCGGTCACAGCTGGTACCCACTGACACCACTCCTCCTCTTGTGTGCCCCGTGGCTCCCTGAGCTGGCACTAAACACAGCTGCCTGGCTATGGGGCTGCCCAGGCTGGGAGTGCTGGATTGTTGGTTGTTCTGGAGCAGAGGAGGCTCAGGGGGGCCCTTCTGGCTCTGCACAGCTCCTGACAGGAGGGGACAGCCGGGGGGGTCGGGCTGTGCCCCCTGGGAACAGGGACAGGAGGAGAGGGAACGGCCTCAGGCTGGGCCAGGGGAGGCTCTGGGTGGATCTGGGGNGGAGCAGAGGAGCCTCAGGGGGGCCCTTCTGGCTCTGCACAACTCCTGACAGGAGGGGACAGCCGGGGGGGTCGGGCTGTGCCCCCTGGGAACAGGGACAGGAGGAGAGGGAACGGCCTCAGGCTGGGCCAGGGGAGGCTCTGGGTGGATCTGGGGAAAATCTGTTCACAGAAAGAGTTGCCCAGCCCTGGCACAGCTGCCCAGGACAGTGGTGGAGTCCTCATCCCTGGAGGGGCTTAAAAGCTGTATGGATGTGGTCCCTGGGGACAGGGGTCAGTGGTGGCCTTGGCAGTGCTGGGGAAATCGCTGGACTCAATCTCAGAGGGCTTTTCCAACCTTGATGATTTTATGGCTCTGTGATGAGAACCCTCAGGCTGAAGCCCCCAGCAGAGGAGTCACTGTCACTGATCCCTCCCCCTGCAGTTCCTCAGGTCCCTCCCAGCAGTGGGAGATCCTCCTCACTGTCACTGTGAGGTGACACACCCCAACACCTCCTGCTGCAGGGGGGTGTGAGCCATACCAGGCACTAAGGCCTCCTTGAGTCACTCAGGTGTGAGGCTGCACCAGCCTGGGCTGCCTTTAAAGTCAGCTCTCTCCCAAGCTGTGTTCTCTGCCCTGTTCCAAGCTCATCCTCATCCTCGTTCATGTCGTTCAGGAATCTCCTGGCCAATTTGCAGGACACAGCACCCGTGGAGCTGTCAGCGATGCACAAGAGGACTATTAACATCCAAAAGTCTTCACAGAATTCCTTATTATAAAGCAAATTCATTCCAGCGTGAGCCAAGCCCAGCCCTGACGAGCAAACCCGTCCCTCCCACTGCAAATGTACAACTCAGGCAAATCCAGGCAGGGATGAAGGCTCTGGGAATTGGCACCCCCATCCCACCCACCCCAGAGTGGGACCCCTTCAGCTACTGAGACATCTCCTGCTCTGCTTTGAAGGTGAATGGTGGAATGAAGGCCCTGAACAGAGATCTGTGGTGGCATTTCAGAGACCCTGGGGACACCTCTTGTCCCCAGTTGTCACTGCAGAGGGGCAGGAGGCTCCTGCAGGTCCCACCTACAGCCCTTGGCAGATTCCTGACACACCACAAGGAATCTAAAATTCACCTCCTCTGATTCAGGCTGCTTAAACCCTCACTTCACATGAATCATGCCTGTGGTGGGGAGGCACCTTATGCTCCCTGGCTCTGGAAAACAGGATCCTGTCCTGCCTCTCTCTCCAGCTGATGCTGAGCAAGGCAAAACACAACATATGCTGGTCTTTGAGGTGACAAATTTATGAGTGCCTTAATCACCCATTTCACTCTCTTCTAAAGTTCCTGGGAAGGAAATGTTACCACCTGGATTTGGATGTGAACATCAAGCTCAAGTGTGTGTGTGGGGCTGAAAAGTTTGCAGCAGCCCAGGGTCACTGGGTTCAGGCACCAAAAGAGCTTTGCTTTCCTCTTTTCCACATTAAAAAAAGGGAAAGGATCCATTCAGCAGATGCTGCTGGATCCTGCACATGGCTGGAGGCTCCAAAGAAGATCTTTTATGCTTCCACGAAGAGCATCCCACAAAATGTTCTTGAGTGGAGGAAGGACTACACTGTGATTCCTCAAGAAATAAATAAACCCCAAAAATCACTCCCGACACTCCTGACCTGTCCCTCAGCATCCTTTTCTTTTCCATTCAGGGACAATTCTTGGAGGGCTGAGGATGCAGCAAGGCATGCCCAAGGGCTGGGGACTCTGAAACCCCTGGATGGCTGAAGATTTTCAGAGCTTGTCTCTTTAATCAAAATGAGCCATTTTCACAAAAAAAGTCTCACAGAGAATGATCTTTACTACCTCTCTCCCTCACTGTCAAATCTCAGGATACAGCAGCCACATAAAGCCCTGTTTCCCTGGGAAACCAAGCTAAAAATAGTGGGGCTGTCTGGGGAGACTGGGCCAGTGGTTTGGAGATTGCAGCTGGAGATGGCACCGGGGCCCAATCCCCTGCTGACTCTGGGTGCTGAGGACCCCATGGAAATCCCTGCTGTGTCAGTGTAATGTGGTGGAGAACCACGCTCCTGCCTGGGCAGGGAGAGCTCAGCCCCTCCAGCTTCCCTGGGGATGCAGCAGGACTGGGAACCATCCCTGGGCCAGGCTCAGCTTCCAGCGGCTCTGTGGGGTCAGGGCTGGCTGCAACCCCCAGGCAGGAGCTGGACACAAGCAGAGGTGGCCACCAGCAGCATGGGGGAGCCTGCCCCTATGACGTGGAAGAGGTGACAGCCCAGATCCTGCTGGATTCATAGCTCAGCTTCTGCAGCTCTGCTCCCATCAGCACGTCCATGAGGACAGGAGCAAAGGAATGACTCCTTGTGTCAGGGGATCGGGGCTGGGGGGACGGGGGGGGCCTAAGGAGAGGGTGCCCAGAGCAGCTGTGGTTGCCTCATCCCTGAAGTGTCTAAGGCCAGGATGGACAGGGCTTGGAGGCATCTGGGATAGTGGAAGATGTCCGGCCCATGGCAAAGGGTGGAACTGGGTGGGTTCTGAGATCCCTTCCCACCCAAACCATGCCCTGATCCATGATCAAGGAAACATCACAGTCAGAGTGCTCCATCCCTGCAAACACAAACACAGTCCTGGGTGATGGAAGGGTCCCCAAGGCCTGGCTGCAAACTGGCATTCCTGGAAGGGAGCCTGGCCCATGAACATTCCCAGGAGGGTGGCACAGGGATGGAGCCATCCCCATAAATCTTCCATAACTGCCCTTCAGGCTGCCTGCAGATACCAGGCTGGGGTGATGCAGAATGAAAAACACCTTTCCTTCTCCAGTATGAGCTCATCTGAGTTCACACAAGGAAAAGCACAAAGGGAAAAAAATAGTCATCTTTTGTGCATTTAATTCAGAATCTAATTACTCACTATAAATTAGTCAGCTGGCTTCACCTCAGCTTTGCCATGCAACTGCCCATGAATCACAGCTCTGTTACAGGATGTATGGTGCCATTTGGATGTAAAAATGCTTTATGCAAGGCACCCTGTGGCCTGGGAATATTAATTTATACCACAGGCTCTGGTGGATGAACTGAAATGAAAGCAGATGAGGAGATAAGACACCAGCCCTGATCAACGTCTGAAACTGAGGAACAGGCTCTGGGTGCTTTGTAAAGTGCAGTCAGCCACTGGAGCTCATGGACAGCTGGGACACATGGAGATGGTGGCATTAAAATCCACTGACTGTGACAAAGATTCTCTGGACAAGAACACTGTCATGGTTTCCTTCCCCTGCTTGCTGCGTCCTTCTAAACATTCCATTTACTGTTCCCAGCTGAACTCTCACGGACACAGACAGACAATATTCCTCTTTGTAATCCCAACTTCCTCCCAGTGAGCCACATTTTGTGACAAGAACTTCTCTGGCAGCTCTTCCAGTGAATCCAAATTTATTTCTGTGGCTTGTGAGGGATGAGAGGCAAGGACTGCCATGCCTGAGAACAGCACACACATCCCAGTTTCCCTAGGGAGGCAGCAACACTCACTCCACAGGCTCCAAACTGCCTTTACAAAGCTCAGCCATCACCTGGGAGTGATCCCAGCTGCAGGGGACACCACGGCCATGGACTGAGGGGACACCAGGGATGAGTTCCTCCTCCCAAAGCAGCACCAAGCTGTTTCCATGTTTGTGCTCGTGACCAGCTCCTCCTCACCACTTAGAGGAGAGCTAAGCATTACTTACAGCCTCATTTGGAGCCAGTGCCCTGGAGCCAGAGACTGAATGAATTTCCACAGATCCTGAGTGGTTTTACAGTGGAGCTGATTCCCTCTTGTCCTGCCTCCTCCATTATTACTGTCACTTCTGTGGGGACAACACAGGGAAAAGTGCTGCCCTGAGAAGGGAGCACAGGGCAGTAACCTGGAGCTTGCCTGGGAGAGGATGGCAAATGTTCCCTCAGCACCTCCAATCCCCCGGCCAGCTGGTGAAAATAACCACCAGAGCAAGAGTGTTTGCTGGGAAAACAGGAATTGTCTGAATTATCTGGAGAATCGTCTGGACAGGCTGCTCAGGGCAGGGCTGGAGTCCCCATCCATGGAGGGATTTAAAAGCCCTGTGGATGTGGCACATGGGGACATGGGTCAGTGGTGGCCTTGGCAGAGCTGGGGGAACAGCTGGACTCAGATCTTGGACTCAGATCTCAGGTTTTTCCAACCTCAATCTGTGATCCTATGGACTTCGAGAGCCTGAGTTTGTGATTTACACCTGAACCCAGGGCTTTGCTCTAATAACACAGTTCTTGGGTGCCAGGAAAAGCAGAAGACATGAGGTAGAGTTTATTTTATGCATTTTTATCCATGTGCTAAGGAATTCTGTTTGGATTTGAGGTCAGAGAATTTAGGCTGGCATGGAAACACAGCCTGCTCTGTGTGACTGGGGTATGGACCCAGAAGGAGTCACCAGAAAAGAACATTTCAGGTGTGATCCCTTATCCACAGGTTCAGTGGATTCCTACATCCTGATACTCATGGAATTATGGAACCATGGAATGGTTTGGGTTGGGAGGGACCTTAAAGCCCACCCAGTGCCACCCCTGCCATGGGCAGGGACACCTCCCACTGTCCCAGGCTGCTCCAGGACCTGTCCAGCCTGGCCTTAGGCAGTGCCAGGGATGGGCCATGATATTCTTTGCAAAGGTAGGATTAATTTACCATTCTATGGACACACTCAATCCTAAATTCACAAATTACAGCAAACAGAGCCCTGTCCTTCCCAACCACAGCAGTGCAGGGCACTGGGGTGTGAGTAGGAACATCCAAACCTTCCTCTAAATGAACTGGTAAAGAGGAAAACTAGGAAGACTTGAAAGGTGCAATTAAAAAGCTGAAGTGAATCCAGATAAAACAACAAATATGCTCCAAGGACTGGAGCCTCTCTGCTTTGGAGCCAGGCTGGGAGAGCTGGGGGTGCTCACCTGGAGAAGAGAAGGCTCCAGGGGCACCTCAGAGCCCCTGCCAGGGCCTAAAGGGGCTCCAGGAGAGCTGGAGAGGGACTGGGGACAAGGGATGGAGGGACAGGACGCAGGGAATGGATCCCACTGCCAGAGGGCAGGGCTGGATGGGATATTGGGAAGGAATTGTTCCCTGGGAGGGTGGGCAGACCCTGGCACAGGGTGCCCAGAGCAGCTGTGGCTGCCCCTGCATCCCTGGAAGAGTCCAAGAAGCACCCTGGGATAGTGGAAGGGGGTGGGAATGGATGGGTTTTACATTCCCTCCCCTCCCCTCCCTAACCATTCCATGATTCCATGAATATGCAAAATGCTGATGACTTCCCATCCTGCACTGCAAACCCATTTACAACAACCCTACAAAAATGTACCAGAGTAGGTGTAAAGTTAAATAAATACTCACCTCTGCTAGAGTATTTTCACCAGAAAAAAAAAAAAAAAAGCTTAACACAAGCCTTTGACAACACAGCTCATACTCTCCAGGAGCGAGCTAAAAGCTTAATTTTCCTGAAAAACAAATAGAGAAATTATCAAAAGATGAAGGCATCCCACGATTTAACGGCATCACTTCAAACAATAGCACTGCCTGCAGTCAAAGCACGAAGCAGGGAGACCAAAAATGGGAATAATACATCACAAGGGGGGAGAAAAAGGAAGTCTAAATGATGCAATAAAAAAGAAACCATGTCTTTGAAAGACTCCCGTTAAACAAGCGAGGGGCCATGTTGTGCATTCATTATCATTCCAGCAGCAATTCCCTGGAGACTCGAGCCAGCAGCACTGCAGCACACACCAAAGCAGGAGGAAAGAGCATTTTAAGTAGGTCACCAGTAAATATGATCACGATGGAGCTTTTTTTGTTGTTTTTGGTTTGCTGTCAGTCACTGGGGCCCTTAACTGAGGGAAATGCTGGAGAAGGGAAGAACCGATGGAGCAGCAGGGAGGGGGGCAGAATTCCAGGGGAAAATACGCAGCAGCTTCCTGAAAGCAGGTGTGCACTCCTGGGATCACCCCAGCACCACACGGAGCAGCCAGCAGGTTCCCAGTACGGAACTGGGGCTTGGAGGAAGGATGAGGACAACGGGGAAATGCAGGATGGGATTTTAAGGCCCAGGGATTTAATGGAATCAGAGCATTATCCTCTTTCCTTTCAGATTCCTTTTCCCAACTCTCAGGACTTTTGTGCTGAGGAAATCAACCTCAAAGCACCCACCCCAGTGACTCCCCTGCCCAGTCCTACAGTGGGGTTTGGGGAAGGGAGGGAGGGAGGGAGGAAGAGAGGAG
>VYXF01011894.1:51958-64507 GCA_013397295.1 Polioptila caerulea
AGGAGGAGGAGGAGAGCTTTGAATTTTCTACTCTAGGACTGTCTCACCTCTTCTAACAGTCTCAATGCTGTTTTTCCCCCTAGACCACAAAAAATCCAGTTTCACCTGAGTGCTTTAGCTTGTCCAAGGATGGAAAGGATTCACCTGTTTAACCCAGCAAATCCTTTAGATGGAGACAGGGAAAGAACTGGGAAACTCAAAGAACTCTGCAAAAGGTCAGTGAGAGCAAACATCACGGATGTTTATCATTTGTATAATATCCCACTGGGGTGGGGAGCACCTTTGGGCACTGGAGAGCACCTCTGGTCACTGGAAAGGATTTTTGGGTCACTGGAGATTTATTTCTTAGCAATTACAGTTACTGAGGAAACGTGGGTCTGAATTCCCCAACTAATCCATGATTTTAAGTGCCCTGGGGAAGACCTGCTGAGCACAAAACAATTCCAGGAAGCCCCAAGCAACACCATGGGAATATCAATCTCCTACAGCACCTCAAGCCCCAATAACTTCATTTTTACCTCCCAGAAGGACCCTGAACATGGAGCTTTAGCATCCAGGAGCTGCTTAGAGAAGGGAAACAACCAAAGTTACACAGGGATGGTGGAATAAAGATAAAAAGGAATAAAACTGAATCCTCTTTCCTGAGGGTTTTGGACAAAATTGGTGCTTACACACAATGGTAGCAGGGCACAGGCAGATTAGGGAAGGAAAACTGGGCAATAAACCTCTCTGGACTCAAAGGAAGGCCATGAAATACAATTAATTGTTACTATTTATGTTATCAGACACAAGAATTGACTTTTAGATGCAGAGGCTGGGACTCAAATAAAGGATTCACACAAACTCATTGGCCTGGTGAGAGCCCAGATCCCTCCCTAGAGCTCATTGTGTTCTCAATATCACAAATCCAGGACTGAGGGAAACAAATATTGTTTTCCATGTCAGGAACACATTGAGAAGTGTAACAAAAAACTACTTTTCCACAGGAATGTGAGCTGGGGAGGCTTCCCTGGCCAGAGACCCACTCAGAGATGGAGGATGAGCAGCAGCAGCAGTGGGAAGATGAGTTTTAAGGGAGGGAATGATCCTCTTCCAAGTTCCTTAATGAGTCCCCATAGCACAAGCGTTTGAAAAAACTCAGTTGCAACAGGAGTTTTCCAGGATGTAAAAGAATTAAACCAGAGACAGAGTCTCATCAGGGTGCTGTAATTCCACCTCTCCATGCCTTGGAGTCACTCAAAACAACAAATCTTTCATTTGTTTTCCCAAGGAAAACTCATTTCTCAATCCAAGTTACAACCGTGAGGTCGACACAGGAACTACCAGAGGTGATTACTGGGGAATCATGGAATGGTTTGGGTTGGAAGGGACCTTAAGGATCATCCAGTGCCAGCCCCTGCCATGGGCAGGGACATCTTCCACTACCCCAGGTGGCTCCAAGCCCTGTCCAACTTTATAAACACCATAAATCAAAGGGAAATCTTACCTAAAGCCTAGAAATATTTTTGAAGTCACAAAGACAAGCGAAGAGAATTAGGCCAATTTTTCCAGTTTATTTCCCCATTTATTTTGTATAAGGAAATTGTTTTCCTTTTGCCCTTCTGCAGGGTCAAGTACTTGGTGCTTAAAAGATGTGACCTGGGGGTTCAGGCTCCCCCCAAACCCCCAGCAGAACTTGCCTAAAAATGGATTAAGATTAAAAATGACAGAGCCCCCTCAGGCCCGGCTGTGACCCCATCAGCTCAGGGATCTCCTCAAAGCTTAAGTGAAGATTCATGTGATGCCAGGGATGCCACCCCTCCTCTGAGGGCAGGCTCTGCCCCAGGACATGGTTATTTCCTGGGGAGAGGCTTTGGGAGCTGTGCTCGTGTTCTCCTGAACCAGTCTGGGCTCCTCCTTCCTTTGTCCCCAAAATCCATCATTAACATCCCCGTGGGCCCTCCCGACTGTCCCTGCCTACACAGAAGATGCTCCTGGCTTAGCTCCCTGAATCTCAGCAGCTAATCAAGGTTTCTACCAGAGAAAGGTAAACAGTTTGAAAAGAAAGGAACACTCTTAAACTGATTAAAATCAGCCCACAAAAAGCATCTTTATATAACAAATTGAAGGTTTAACCCCTGATCACCTGATTCCTGGGCCTGAGCCAAAAGTTTGTCTCTCCACATCAGTGGAAAAAAAAATCAAATAAAAGAAAATCTTCAATCTATTTTAATCAAATGATTTGTGTTCTAGACCAGGCCTATCATGGAGCTGAGCATTTTTTTCCCTAAACAATCAAAATCACCCCAAGCTGAATCTCCTCTGGCTTTGTTTACAGACAGGACCAAAAATGCACCAAATGCTGCTCCCAAACAGTGGGCTGAAAACGGGTATTTCTGGGGTGTTTGTCTCCATCTCCCTGACAAGCCCCTCTGCATTCAGACTAAAGAACAAAATCACCTCAAACACCACCTCTAATAATGGCAACATTTCAACCCTCACACTTCACTGTGTTTGCAGAAGCTTTGTTGCCACCACTGGTGCCAACAGCAAAACAAGAGAAAAAAATGTCCGTGAGTTCTTCTCTTTGTACCAGACAGATCCAACCTCCCCAAACTGCTGCAGCTCTGGGGAAGATTTACCTGACAGTGACTTCTGCAGCGCAGGGCACGAGGGGAGCAGTTCCAGTTCTATGGCTGAAGCTTTGGATGCCAGGGAAGCAGTTCAAGTGCTCTTTTTATTCCCCCTAAAAAAGGCTTTTCTGAATGCCCTGAGGTGTCTTCTCCAGCCCCAGCTCAGCTTTGGATTTCCCTGCAGCCACCCCAAGGGATGAGCAGTCTCTGGTGACCCCTCCAAGGTGTGACCCCACCGAGGTGTGACCTCACTTTTCCCCTCCCAGGCTCCTGCTTTGCTCACAATTAAGCAGAAAAAGCTTCAATCCCAGTTATATCCCCGTGTGCTGAGGGAAGCACAGAGGTGTTTTGGGATGTGCTTCCCCAGGTAAGTCTGGCTTGGACTGGAAGTCTGGGAAACCTGGGCACCTTCCAGCAAACTTGGGCCTTAGTCACCTGGTTTTGAAAGGCTGAGGGCACAGATTTCCCTCAGGTTTTTGTACACTTCTCTACATACATACATAGAATTTCCTACATTTTACATAAATATAAACATTTTTCCCCAATTCTTGCAGATATTCTAGGCTGTGGCACAGAGCAGCCGTGGCTGCCCCTGCNCAGGCTGTGGCACAGGATGCCCAGAGCAGCTGTGGCTCTCCCTGCATCCCTGGCACTGCCCAAGGCCAGGCTGGACAGGGCTTGGAGCACCCTGGGACAGTGGGAGGTGTCCCTGCCCATGGCAGGGGTGGCACTGGGTGGGCTTTGAGGTCCCTTCCACCCAAACCACCCCAGGATTCTGGGATGTGTGCCAATCTATGTACATACATGGGTTTCCCCCAATTTACAGTTGTAATTTATGTATAAATTCCACCTGCACGGCCACATTCCTGTGTTACAGTGACACACCTGGAGGTGACACTAAACCCAACACCCAAACCTCTCCACTCCCCCAACCAAAGAAATTGCTGCCACCTCACTGATGTGATGAAACGCAGGGATGGAGCACAAGGACAGCAGGAGGAAGGGACAGGTGGGACTGTGACCTTCCTGAGGATCACCAGGAGCCCTGTGTGGAGCAGGACCTGGAGCCACAGCCCCTGGGACAGCCTGAGATCCCTCTGTGGGAATGGAGCAGTGAATTCCTGCTCGATTGGGTCATGAGCCAACGCTCCAGGGTAAGGCCCCAGCACTAAGGAAGATGAATCCAGGGCACACTAATGATTGGAATTGGCTGACAGGTCCCAAAGCGCAATGGAAAATAGAAAATTATCCTCAGGCAAGTGATTTTCTGCTGGAGTTCTGCAGGGATTGCTTTTGACTGCTCTTTTAACTCCCCTTTCCCTCCAGGAATGCTGGAAGGAGCCCAAGGCTGCAGACAATGTGGGGATGAGGGAACAGAGAGCACTGGAGGGCAGGGCAGTGACTCCCTGATCCGAAGGCGTGGGCAGCCAGCCAGAACAAAGCCTGCCTGCTCCCACTGCACAGGGAATGACCCCTGGCAACAGGAGGGGCCTTGGCACCTTCCCTGGGGACACCTGAGCACCCCCAGGGTTCAGATCACCCACATGGGGAGGACCTGACCCCGGGGGGAGCCACAGCAAGGTGAGAGCACAGGGATTGGGTCATTTCACGTGAAGGGCACCCACCAAGTCCTCAGTGCCCTGCACTGATCACTCCAGACATCTTCTGGAGCCTGGGGGGCTGTGAGGATGTAAAATGGAATGGGCAAATATAATCCTTCCCTTCTACACCCACCCCCTTCTCCTCCAAGAGCTCCTCAGGTCCCTTTCTCCAGAGCCCCAGCACTGGCAGGGAGGCCGTGGGCACCCCCAGAGCTCCCAGAAGCTGCTCCCTGCCTTGGCAAACCAAGGACCAGGGCACTGAGCTGAGTTACTGCACAGCCCCTTGGCTTCTTGCCGGGCACCAAGGGCAGAAACACGAGCCAGATTTCACACACCTGCTCCTGCAAGGGACCACTGGACCTTCCCAGCTCTTCCAGGCACTCACTGAGAGCTCTCCTGGGCTCTGGCAGGAGATGCCCATCCCTGAGGTGGAGACAGCCAGGAAACTCCCAGGGGAACTCAGCCTCATGGACACTACACACTGCTGTGCAGGCAGACATGAACTTACTGTGGCCACTACATCAACACCTCAGCCAGCTTCCCATAATTTCCACTGGGAATTCAGCTGCATTGTAAAAAAAGCCCAAATCCAGCTGACTCAGTAGAAGTGTGATTTGAACTCCTGTTAACTCCATTAAAAATGTTACAGCTCACAGAAGCCTCATGTTAGTTTTCCCCTGTTCACTTATTTGTGAACCACAATCTCAAAGTAAGGCAATTCCTGTCAGGAATAACTTTTCAAACACACAGCTTCATGAAGCTTTCATGGGTGATGCAAAGAAATGTGAACTCAGGGAAAACATTCCCAAACGTGAAGCCTTTGTGCCCAAAAGCAGCTGCAGAATGCAGCATTGAGAGATGTCACCTCTATAATTGTTCTAAAACGTCCAAGCTATTTCTTGCTGAAAATGCCCAAAATTCCCAAATAGATGTGTCAGAATTGAAGTTTCCAGTTCAAAGAGTTTGGAATAAAAATAAAACCTAGACAGCATCTGAATGAGCAGGTTTGGGTGTCCTCAGCTCAGGTGACACCAGCAGCCTCCTCCTCCCCTTCCCTCCAACACAGAATGGCACTGAACTCTCATGGTTTTGTTACACAAACAGTTACAGGATCATCCCCTAGCACCCCACAGAACCACAGGTGCCTGTGACACCTCAGCCCTGCTAAAACCTCCCAGCAGGGATTCAGGATGGCTGGAAATTGCTTTTAATGTTCAGAGAGAGCCCCGGACCCCAGGGGAGCTGCTCCCACACCCCGGGTGGAGCAGAGCTCTTAAACCCCACCATGGGTGGGATCTTCCAAGCAACTGAACTGTTAGGCAAGAGATTTTCCTGCTGGCTCCAGTCTTAGCTCACAGCGAGCACCTCCCCAGGCAGGACAGAGAAACCTGATCCCTGCCAGAGGCACACGACCCTCAGCTAATCCTGGCTAATGAGGAATTTCCCCAGCCCCCCTCCAGCAAGGGGTCAGCTAATCCCATTCACTGACAGGAGTTTTTGATGCTAGGAAAATGGAAAGTGATGGAAAACATGAATATATTCCCGAATGTTTTGATTTACAGATACTGCTTTGAAGAGGGAAACCATGACATTTATATATTTGGGAAATTACATGCAAGTTGTCCTGTGCATTGCCCTTCATCCAGGAACTTTTATTGGATATTGGAGAAAAATGGGCTTCTGCACCAGCTCTCCCATCTACCCAGCTGTGCTGAGATTTGTCATTCGAAGCACTAAAATAATGCTAATATTGTGTTAAGTGGAGCTGATCAGCACAGAAACGTATTTAACTGCCATTCTCCTACAGACAGTGATTAGATTAAACCTAATTCTTTATAAAGATAGAAATGTCATTGTTAAAATCAGTGCAAGACACTGGAAATCAGCAGTTTCCACCTTTAGGAGAACGGGTACAAGGTTTCAGGATGATGGCCACAACATCCTCTGTTAAAATCAGGCACCTCTGCCTGGGGCTGAGTGGGGGACAGGTGACACAAGGGGTGGTGCTTGGGGAACCCCTCTGAGCAAAAGGAAAAGCAATTTTGGGTAATTGGACCCTGACCACGGAACTGGAGTGTCACAGCCTGGCCCCACATCAGAGACCTGGCAAGGCCCCAAGGAGCACCAGCCACCTGAAGGTGATGCTGGATGGAGGAATTCCAGTGGGAATTCCACGATTCCCAAATACAGTCCATTGCTTTACAGAACCTCCTGAGCCTGCTAGAGCAGCTGCCTTTGACATGAAATGATATTTTGGTAAAAGCAAAACCAGAGAATGTTTTCTGTTTTTTTGCAGCACTGACTTTTCCCAAACAAGTTATGCCAATGCTGAGGATTCATTTCCAGTGGACTCAGCCCCTGCCTCCAGAAGCATGGCCAGTCCTGAACTTCACATTGTGGTGATGAGAGGGGGCTGGACCAGCACAATCTTCTTGAATTCATGGAAAAATACCCAAGGACCTAAAGTGGCCAAAATTCCCTCTCATTTTCCTGCCACTCACAGCTCTGTATGAAGAGTTACCTAAAAAGACTCCAGTTCTGTGGAGATCAGCAGCCCCAAGGCTGCTGTGCTGAGCAGCACCATTCCTCTTGGGAGTCTCCTCTGGAGGAGCCAGGGAACAAACCAAAGGTCTGCTCACTCCACACCCTGTTTCTTCCTGGACTTCCATTCTGTGGCTGCAGCGCAGCCACTGCCTGGTGCTGGTGTGGGCAGCCTGGAATTCACTCCTGGCATCCAGGAGACTCTTGCTGCTCCAGGAGCTCGATCCCAGCTATCCCCATACAGGATCACCAGCTTTGGCTCAGCCATGTACAGGACAGACAGACCTCAGGGAGCAGAGAAGACACTGCACAGCTCAAGCAATAAATCACCTGCTGGTACTGGGGTATGGGGGCAATCTGAGCTAAGAAAAAACCCATCTTAAGTATGAGGAGTTTGGCTATGGGAAGCAATTGTGCCACACTCCAAGTACACCCTCGGGGATATTTGTCCCCCAAACACCTGTGGCTGTCACACACACAAGGAGGGCACAAGAGGCAACAAAGTGTTCCAGGTAAAAAATGCCAGGAAGAAAAGTCACTCTGTCACTCTGGTATGCCAGGATTGCAGTGAAGTACCACAGCTCCAGCTGGAGCCCAGCACCACAGTGACTCCAGGGATGATCTGGCACTTGGCACGGGGTGTCCAGCAGCCCAGCCCCAGCACTGACCTCTTGAAGTGACTGGCCAGGACTCCCACGAGCTCCCCGATCCTGCTGTCATTGGAGGGGTTGTTACTGAAGAGACAAACGATGAGATCCTTGTTGTCTTTGGTGTGGAACACCACGAGCTGGTCCTTCCCATTGGAGACACTCAGCCCCACCAGCTGTGGAGAGAAAGGGAAGACAACGCTGGGTGTGCTGGTATTAAAATGTTGATGCCCCTGGATCCCTGGAAGCATCCCAGGCCAGGCTGGACAGGGCTTGGAGCAGCCTGGGACAGTGGGAGGTGTCCCTGCACAGGGCAGGGGTGGCACTGGGTGGGCTTTGAGGTGCTTCCAACCCAACCCATTCCATGGTTCCATGATTCCCTGTGCCTTTGCCACTGCCAGGGTGGTTCTCTCCTCTCCAGGATGCTCCAACCTCCACCACGGAGCTGAGGGGTGGCAGTGGGTGGGTGCTCCCCAGCAGCTGAGCAAGGTGAAACAACAGTGGCTTTGTGGAATTCAGCAGCCTGAAGGTGTGAGGGAGTGTCCCCAGCCAGCCTGGGACGGCTCCCAGCAGCTCCTGTGTCATTGCTGTGCCCCTGTCCCTCCCCAGGGCCATGGGGCACTGCCAAGGATGGCACCAGCTGCTCTCCCAACAGCCCCAGGGAAAAGCTCTCCCCAGAAGCTCCCCTGTGTGACACCACTGGAGCCCACATTCAGCAGAAGTTTGCCCAACAGCACCTCCAAACCCACCCACACTGGGAAACCAAAGCCATCTGACAGCCTCAGTTTGTGCCAGGGGAGGGTCAGGGGGGACATTGGGAGAATTCCTTCCCTGAAAGGAGTGTCCAGCCCTGGCACAGCTGCCCAGAGCAGGGGTGGAGTCTCCATCCCTAGAAGTGCCAAAAAAATGTGTGGATATGGCACTGGAGGATGTGGTTTAGGGATGCTGCTGCTGCACTTGATGATTTTAAAGGTCTTTTTCAACCTGAGCAACTCTGTGCCCCTGTGATTTGCAGGTAACACAAGAATTTAGGAAGAATTTGAACTGCAAACCCTGCAAAGCCACAACGATTTCCATGTTTAGGCATGGATTAAGGTCTGGCTGCTCTGACAAAATAAAAAGGTGCAAGGGTTTGTTTTGTTTTTTTTTTATTTTCTGGCATTTTCTTTTTGTCTGTTAAGTAACTGCACCTGGCTCACCAAAAGCTTTGTCATCATCTCACAAAGGAAAAACAGAGAATTTTTAGGAGGGGCAATCTGGGAGCACAGGTTACCCAGATGAATATTAGAGAAAGCAAAAAAAGGATCTGTGCTGGGGAAACAAAATGTAAGGCGGGCAAAAAAAGCCTCAAAAGGCAAGTACAGCAAAGTAAAGAAAGGAAAATGGAATAAAAGAAATAGAATATAATAAATGGGATAAAATACATAGAATATAATACATGGGATAAAATGAATAATAGAATAGAATAATGTAATAGATAAATAGAATAGAATAATGTAAACAGAACAGAATAAACAAAACAAAACAAGAAAGTTGAAAGGATGATGAGTACAGAGAGAACACAGAGGACTTTCCCTGTCCATTAAAGGGCTCCTTTGAGCCATCCAGGGATTTGCAGAGGGAAGCTCCATTCCCCTACAAGTGAGAGGCACCCATAACCCATTTTGTTGAAATTAAAGTCTCATTTTTCCCTTGTTTAGGGGAAAAGGCTCCTGTGTCCCCCTGAGCCTGTGTGAGCACCAATCCAGCTGGAGATTCCCAGTTACTGCCAGCCCATGGGTCCCAGGGGCTCAGCTGCTCCCCGGGGTGGCTCCAGCACCCCCAGTGTGTTATTGCCAATGAGGCTCTGCATGTCCCACACATCCCAGGAAAGCCCAGCCCACAGCAGGGTGGTCTGGGCCCTGTTTTTGGGATGAGACTCTACGCAAGGTCCAGTCCCTGGGATTTTGTTGGTTTGTTACTCCAGGGACTGAAGGACAGTCCCTGATCCTGAACCCCAGGCAGGGCCCTCCTGCTACCAGTTGCAGCAGCACAGGTGGAGTTCATTCACTGCTCAGGCTATTTTGGGTTATGAAATGCTTTCCAAACAAGCTCCACCTCATGCACAGGCATTAACAGCTGTCTGGCTTTATAGTGTCCCTTAAAATTAATTTGCATGCTTAAATACCCTCCTGTGAGCACAATAGCACCACAGGGACTGCTGCCATCAAGGTTTTAAATGTGCAGCGAGTGTGAAAGATGAACAAGTCACAGTGTCGGATTTGAAAAGGCAATTTAAACATTAATTATTCAACAGAACCCTGTTAGGAGGCCAAGAGCCCTTCAAAATCTTCCCATTTCACCCCTCCTCACAAGACTGTGAGTGAATAAATGCAACACAAAAGAAATAATTTCAGAGAAGGTGCTTATCTCAGTATTTACCAACACGAATATTGGCCCTGCCTGAAGAGCAGGAGAAAATCCTCTGCTTCTGCAGAACATGCTTTACTGTGTTCACCACTGCAGGGGAGACATGGCTGCAAGAGCCTTTCTGCTGCCTGGGTGCCTTTTAATTCCTCTCAGCCATTACCTGTTCAGTTTTAATTCTGGTAAGAACAAAAAGGTCACTGTGTATGTCACTCTGAGGCAATGCCAGAGTGCTGGCAGATGAAAAACCCACACAGAGAATCCCCAGAGCAGCATCTCCACATGGAGAAACCAGCAGGGCTGACAGGGAAGCTGTTGTTTGTCAGGTTGTGTAGAGAATGACACATTCCTCACCCAGAGCCATGGGATGGTTTGGGTGGAAGGGACCTTAAGGATCACCCAGTGCCCCCCCCTGCCATGGGCAGGGACACCTCCCACTGTCCCAGGGGGCTCCAAGCCCTGTCCAGCCTGGCCTTGGACACTGCCAGGGATGCAGGGGCAGCCACAGCTGCTCTGGGCACCCTGTGCCAGGGCCTGCCCACCCGCACTGTAAAAATCTCCTTCCTTCCATCTGAGCTAAATCCAACCTGGTTTTGTTCCCAGCCCTTCCCCCTGTCCCAGTGCAGAGCCTGGCACTGTGCAGGGACAGGAGGGGCTGCAGCCATGGCCAGGCAAACCTGGCTGTGGGAGATGGGGAGCGATTTTCTCTGGTGAAAACAAGTTTGTGTCTGTAGCAGCCATCAGCTGACTGTCTCCAGTGGGATCTCCATGGAAACACCAGCCCTGAGGATGCTGCTGTGTTGCCAGGGCGCTTCTGAAATGCTGACAGGGAGCAGCAGAGGGAGCAGGAACAGGATTCTAGCCTGGTTCACCTCTGTGCATGGAAGGACGAGCCCAGAGAACACTCATCCAAATGTAGGACAGGGCTGCTCCATGGATACACATCACTACTGGTGTCATTATCATCCAGCTGCTCCTCAAAAACCTTCAGAGCATTTCAAACCATTGCTCTTTTCCCAAAAAGGAAGGCATTTCTGCAGCACTGATCAGCTCCTTCCACTGCCTCCCTCACATGGTGGAAGGGCTTCCATGGAAGAAGGGATCAGGCACAGAAGAACGGGGAGAGTGTGCAAGGCAGCTCAGGAGTGGAAAGACAACATAAATATAAACATAGGTAAGAAATAGAAAGCATAACTACAACAAGGAACCAATAACTGCTTGATAGGATTAACTGTTTGCCAGAGTTAAATCTGAGAAATCCTGGCAAGAGAAATACAAATGGAATGGCTTCAAACTGGAAGACAGTAGGTTTAGATGGGATATCAGGAAAAAATTCTTCCTTGTGATGGTGGGCAGGCCCTGGCACAGGGTACCCAGAGCAGCTGTGGCTGCCCCTGCATCCCCGGCAGTGTCCAAGGCCAGGCTGGGTGGGGTTTGGAGCCACTGTGACAGTGGAAGGTGTCCCTGCCCATGGCGGGGGGTGGCACTGGGTGGGATTTAAGATCCCTTCCAATCCAAATTGAAATCCATTGTTCTGTGAAATATTTTGTGCTCTTTGTATAAATCAAAGACACTCCAAACTCTCCTCCTCTCCCCTTCCTGCAGCTCAGGGGGCTCTGGATCCATCAGCAGGATCAGTGCCCAGCCCAGCTGGGCACAGGAAGGGCAGGGGCTCTTCCCCAGGTCCAGGGAGAGGCGGTGGCCAACAGAGCTGGAATTTTATACCACAGAATCCACCAAAGCTTGTTTTAATCAAACTTCCATCCTGGAATGTTACCTTGACAACATGTATGCATCAGCAGAGGATCTCCTGGACCCATCCCTCCTGTGCCAAGCGCTCCAGGACTCCTGGAATCTCAAGGACTCCTGCTCAGGTCAAAGAAACTGTCTGGCCAAGAATCCCTGCGGTAGGTTACTGAAGGGAGTAACTGCAGGTCTACCAATAAAACTGATGTACAGCTGCAGAAACGTGAGAATTCTCAGAGCAAAAGACCATTAACTGCTCTTGTCCTGAGGAACTGCAGAGCAGCCACACAACCAACACAGAGCCAACACAGAGCCAAAACACAACCAACATTGAGCCAAAATACAGCAAAACAGCCAACACAGGACCACCACAGAGCCTGCCCTAGGGCTCTCTGGAGCAATGTATATTCTATTTCAGACACACCTTTTATTGGTGAAAAAGCAACAGTTATTGACCTTTCTTAGTAACAGATATTCTGTGAGTAACCTGAAATTGTACCTGACTTGCTCACCTCTAATTTTTAAGGCATTAAGGATTTAAGAGGGAAATGTTCAGGTGACCAACAAATGATCTTGTGTTATTGCAAATGTACAATCTGCACCTTTACACTCATCAGGCACACAGGTAAAGCAGGCATTGTCCTAAACCTGTGATAAACACTGACACATCTCTCATTAGTCCTGCAGTCAGTGAATCTCAGTGACCTGGACAGTCTGGTTAAGGTAAGGGTAGAGAAACCAGCAGTGAGAAATCTTGATGGACAAAATCCCACCTTGTCCACATCACCAAAAAACACCTGTCTGGAACATCTTGAAAATCAGGTGGAAAACCCCTCTGCTAAAAGAGACTGTGTGGGTGTCTGAGCTCTGCTGGGAGGCTGGGGGTGTTTGCACCCCCGTTTTCACCAGGCTGGGGTGTTTGCACCCCGTTTTCACCAGGCTGGGGGGGTTTGCACCCTGCTTTGCACAGGCTGGGGGGGTTGCACCCTGGCTTGC
>VYXF01011894.1:64513-76211 GCA_013397295.1 Polioptila caerulea
TTGCACCCTGCTTTGCACAGGCTGGAGGTGTTTGCACCCTGGTTTCACCAGGCTGGAGGTGTTTGCACCCCAGTTTTCACAGGCTGGGGGTGTTTGCACCCCAGCTTCCACCAGGCTGGGGGTGTTGCACCCTGCTTTGCACAGGCTGGAGGTGTTTGCACCCCCGTTTTCACCAGGCTGGGGGTGTTGCACCCTGCTTTGCACAGGCTGGAGGTGTTTGCACCCTGGTTTTCATCAGGCTGGGGTGTTTGCACCCTGCTTTGCACGGGCACACAGCCCCTGGGCACACAGCAGGATGTGCTGCCAGCCCCTCTGAGCACAGAGACACTGGTGCTGGGACAGAACAGCAGCCAGGAAAAGCTCCTGCAGCTGCTCAGGGCAGCTTCCTTTCAAAACAAGAGGCACTGCCATGGAGACACTGCCTGCTGCAGCCAGGATTCCTACTGGGAGTAGCTACTCCATGGATACGTGGTGCTTGGTGCCCAGCTGAGGCTGATGCCCAGCAAGGGGGGCAGGAGGAGACTCTCAACCCAACATCATGGATGTAGGCAGAGCTAATCATCCCCTCCACATCTGCAGATGAGATTTCACCCTCACACTAATCCCATCCCTGCCCTCCCAGCAATACAGAAATGCCAGGTTTGTTATTTCTCCAAATGCAAACATCCCAATAAATCCAAGCAGGGCATTTCCCAGCAGCCAGCCAGGCTCTGGAGGTTGGAGATAACCAGAGCACTGTCACCTCGGGCTGAGGGAGATGAGCAGGCAGCTGAATCCCTGCTCCAGGACGCTGGGGAGCAAAGCTGAGGTGCTGCCCACCCCCTTCCATCCCTGCTAATCCACTGCCTGGCAGCTCCACCCTGCTACCCTCAAGGCCAGACCCCACCACAGTTCTGAGTTTAGCTTTGGTAAGATTTACATTAAACGTGAACAAACGCAAAACAATAAAAATAAATAAATTCAAGCACAACCTGAAGGATCAAACCCTCAGAGACATGGGAATAGTGCCATAAGCTGCTGTGAAATGCAAACCCCTTCTGGGGCCAGGATCCTGCACACAGCAAGGAAAACTGAAACAGGCAGGGAGCTGAGAAGTGTAAGAGGCACTTTGGGCTTTAGCTTTTATTTTATGCACCAAAATTAAAAGCTAATATGATCATAGAACCATAGAGCCATGGAATATCCTGAGCTGGAAGGGACCCACCAGGATCATCCAGTCCAATTCCTGCCCCTGCCCAGGACACTCCAACACCCCCACCCTGATGCTTTAGTGTTGCAATAACTGCACTATAACTGTTATAAAGACATTAAACATATTAGAAACTGCAACCCAAGGACTTTTTCCATTTTATGGATATGAAAATGGAGCTACAGAGTAAAGACACTGCCCTGAAAGAGCCTCAGATGAGGATCCCCAGTGTTGTACTCACATTGTAGAGGGGGATAGTCTTCATCACCTTGTACTGCTTCATGGGGTCCATCTTGTACAGGTGCCTGTCAGTGATGAAAATGGCCCTGTCCTCCACCTTGTTAAAGCGATTCACCTGCAGAGAAACACCTGGTCAGTCCCACTGCTCACTGTGGGAACACAGGAAATGAAACTGTGCAGTGCTGAGTGCCAAACTCACACAAAAATGCCCCAAACTTACACAATAGTACCCCAAACTCGTGCAAAAATACCCCAGAGTCACACAACAAACATCCTAAACTCACAAACAGCCAAAACTCACACAAAAATACCCCAAATCTGTAAAACAAACACCCTAAACTAACAAATACTCCAATCTCACACAAAAATATCCCAAACCCACACAGCTGCCAAACAGGTTTTCTCCTCAGATCTTGGACCAGTGAAAAGGGAACTTGGTCCCTGTAATCCCATTTTACAAACAGAGACAGAGGAGCAACATTCCCAGTCATCCATCAGAATCTGGGAAATTCCAGGACTTCACTCAACCCAAGGCCAGATGCTTCCTCCAGCCACGTTCGAGCCCTGTCCAAGTGGGGCCCAACCCCAGCTGCTGTCTGCACATTCTCTGGGAGCCTTTGGCACCCCAAAGGTCCCACGGAGAATCCCTGCCCTGCAGAGCCAGGCTGCACCAGGGGCTGGCACAGTCAACACCTGGGGCTTTGGGCCATCCTTGTTCTGGGTTCTGTCCCTCCAGCCTTGTCCCCAGTCCCTCCCCAGCTCTCCTGCAGCCTCTTCAGGCCCTGCCAGGGGCTCTGAGCTCTCCCTGGAGCCTCTCCTCTCCAGGTGAGCACCCCCAGCTCTGCCAGCCTGGGAGAGCTCCAGCAGCTCCACCTCAGCCAGGCTGCTGGATGCCCCTCAGCACTAAACACTCACCAGGCAGGATGTAAAGTTTTGTTGGAAGTGCAAAAGAAAGTAGGACACAAAGTAAAAATTGTTTTTCACTGAGGCAAACCCAGAATCATTGGTGTATCACAGGCACTGAGATATTTATTAATCAACTGAGAAGGGGAGACAAGGGTAAGACATGACGAGGAGGATGAACATAAATAGGATTTTCCAGGGTGAAATCAGGAGACAACAGGAGAACTTAAATATCCTCAGTCAGGAGGCAGCAGAGTGACAAAGTTCAGAGCAGATAAAGGCAAAAAATGCAAATTGGGGAGCTCTGTGACAGCTTTACATTAACGGCACTGACTCAGAAAAAGCAACCGAGGATGATTTCAGACAGCTCTGGAGAGATCTTGGCACAAAGACATGAGGCAGCTCAGAAAAAGCAGAATGTTGGCATGGGCAAGGAATAACATGGAGAAACATCCTGGGAGCCATGGGCTCACCTGGAACAGCCTGTGAAGGACCAGGGTGGTGAGCGTGAAGGAGATTCCCTGGTTCACAGAAGGTGAAGAACATGATTGAGGGCCTGGGGAGTCTCACAGGAAGAGATGCTGAATAACCAGGATTATTTTAGGAAGCAGATGAATGGGAGAAAAAAGCCTAAAGGCTATGAAACACTGAATGGCCCTGAGAAAGTAGGTTAGGAGTGCCTGGTGCCACATGTCGGGTGCTGGAGCAGAGCAGGAGCTGGGGAAGCTCTGGCCTCTCCACGCCCCAGGTCCTGGGAACTGAACCAAAGTCCAGTCCCTGGGGCTGGAACTGCCCCTCAGAGCTCAGATCAATGCTGGGGGCATTGATTTACTGTGATTTGTTTGAAGAGTCTGACACAGTGAACACTCCCTGTGCACTGCCATGACCCTGCCTGGCTGCTGTCCACACCCACGCCCAGCCCCCAGCCCCCAGTGACAAAGGGAGAAGATTTCTGGTGCTGAGACAGCAGAGCCACCCCAGGGCAGAAGGTCCTGTGGCTGCTGCCTGGGAAGCAGAGATGGGAAGCACACCCAGCTTTCACAGAGCCAGAAAGGCTGGAAAAGCCCTCTGAGATCACCAGGCCCAACTGTTCCTCCAGCACTGTCAAAGCTGCCATGAACCCCTGTCCCCAGGTGCCACAAGGCTTTGAAACCCCTCCACAGATGGGAACTTCACCACTGCCCTGAGCAGCTGTGCCAATGCCTGACCACTCTTTCTGTGAAGAAATTTTCCCTAATATCCAATCCCAACCTCCCCTGGCCCAGCCTGAGGCTGTTCCCTCTCCTCCTGTCCCTGTTCCCTGGGAGCACAGCCCGACCCCCCCGGCTGTCCCCTCCTGTCAGGAGTTGTGCAGAGCCAGGAGGGCCCCCCTGAGCCTCCTCTGCTCCAGGCTGAGCTCCTTCCCAGCTCCCTCAGCCCCTCCTGGGGCTCCAGCCCCTTCCCAGCTCCGTTCCCCTCCCTGGAAATGCTCCAGCCCCTCAATGTCCTTCTTATCATGAGGTGCCCAGAACTGATCCCAGGACTGGAGGTGCCCCAGCAGTGCCAGCTCACAGGACAGTCACTGCCCTGGTCCTGCTGCCACACCATTGTTGATCCAAGCCAGGTGTCCTTGGCACACCTGGACTCCCCTTCAGCCACTGCAGACCAGCACCCCAAAGGTGCATTCCAAGCCAATATTGTGGGAGTTCTACAGGCTTGCTTTAAATTCCACTTCTTTCTTATGGCTCTCCCCTGGTTTTGGTACTAAAATTCTGCTGGGCCCAGCAGCTCATCTCACCTGAGGAACAAATTCTCATGTCCTTTCAGCTCTTTCCAAGCAAAAGAAGCTTCAGGTATCTTGTGCACCTACAGTGCATTCATGTAAATAATACCTGCTGTGGGTTAAAGTAAAAACTGTCCCACTGGGCAGCAGGCACAGGAGGGACCACACCCCAGTGCAAATCCCACTACTGGGCTTGCAGGAGTAAGGACAGGCCCTCTGTTCTCAGCTCCAGCTCATTCCCTCCCAGAGAACAGCCCTTCCCCACATCGTGTTCTCTGCACCTTCTGGGCATTCTGTATTTATATCTTGTTGATCCAAATGTGAACCAGTCCTAATTTAGCTTCCTGACAAGCTCATGAGGGAAATGAAGGTCTGGCCTAGAGCTGAAAAATCTTGAAGGAAGTTTTTCAGGTCTCAGTCAGTGGCCTCTGGACACCGCAGGGCACCGGCCTTTGGAAGAGATGATCCTCTCAAGGGAGCTTAGAGCCACGAGCCATAAGGGGAAAGTGGGAAGAAAAGCCTTATTCTAAAGAAAATAAAGAGAGAGTTGTTTCCTAGGTGATCCAACAAAACTGGAGGTTTGCATGAAATATGCATTTTGTTCCTCCTAAGGCAAAAATCTGGAAAATTTCCTTTCAAAAAAGTGAAGAGCACCACAATGCTCAGAAAAGATGAATTTTTCCATAGGCAGGAATGACCTGCTTCTACCTGTAACTACTGCAGGGAAGCAACCACACAGTTCATTCCCCTCCCCTCAGCGAGGCTTCAAAGCCTCTTCACAGCCCTTTTGTAAAAACTGCTCCAAACAGAGCCCCCCATTATTATTCAGCTCAAGCTGCTGAAATCGGGTCCCCACACAGGCAAAGAAAACTTCACCAGCAGCTCAAAACTTGGAGGGCAGTTCCTGGAATAAATTTACTTCTTAGACTTAGAAACATAAAATTATTGAGGTTGGAAAAGCCCTCCCAGTCCATGGAGTCCAACCTGTACCCAACCCCTACCTTGTCACCAGCCCAGAGCACTGAGTGCCATGTCCAGGTGTTCCTTGGGCATCTGCAGGGCTGGGGACTCCAACACCCCCTGGGCAGCCCCTTCTAATGCCTGACCACCCTTTCCAGGAAGAATTTCTTCCTGATCTAGAATCTTTTGGACTCTTCCTGAAGAATTCATTAGATCAATGTCAGTCATCAGCTAAAAAATTTCTGTCTCAACTAATTTAATGAACCAATCAATACCTGACAGGGTGTGCTCAACTCATAAACGTGTTTAAATAGGTGAGCTTTGGGCTCAGCCTGTGTCTATTCAAGCTGCCCAGTATTCATGCTTTCAATGTGTTTTCTGTGCAAAGAAAGAAGTGCATTAGACTGAACATTTCCAAGAGCTGACACCTGACATTGCAGTTGACAGTCAACAACTACTTCACACATAGTTTGGTGACTCAGTACCTGAAGGAAGCCACAAAGGAAGGCTGATGCTGCTTCAGAAATAAAATATTCAGCCCAGCTCAACAAAGTGCCCTTTAGCACCTTCCCACTAACACCTTCCTGCCTCAGGGAAGAGCAGGAGCAGCACAGTTTTTGCTCAAGAATCCTCAAATAAGCTGAATCATGAAAACACACCACAGATGAACTTGAGCAGCCTTTTTTTATGAATTGCTGCATTGTTCAGGAGAGTTATTTAAGGGAAGTAATGAAATCACCTGATAATTACAATTTCATTTCTATAATTCATTATTCAGGCCCCTGTTAAAGCTTCACGTGAACCAACTTCCAGCAGAGAACAAACACAACCTGCAAACCCACAGGAACCAGATTGAACATGAGAGCTGTGAGAGCTCAGCCCTGAGCACAGAGCCAGGCTGCACGTGCCAGCACCAACTGCTACCCTGGGCCAATAAAGTCTGGTAGGACATGGGGAAGTCCAGGCTAAGGAGAAGAAACCTGATGGTTTATTTGTCAAAAATTCAAAGGGACAAATGCAGCAATGAGGATTCACCCTGGGCTGAGGGTCACCCAGGGACTGCCCTTACTCTGGGGTAAGAGGCAGGATGCCAAACCTTGTATTTCTGACAAGAGAAACATCTTCATTTTAAACAGCTTAGGATGGGAATTGTTTCCTGTGAAGGGCAAAGGGAGGCTGAGGCTGTCCCCAGCCTGTGCTCCTGCAGTTGGAGCATGGAGTCACTCCCCCTGTCCAACAACTCTCACTCTGCTCAGCCTGTGGGTCCAGGGTTTAAGCCAGAACAGGTGACCCGAGGAAGTGCCTTGCTTAGAAAGGGAAATGCTAAATTCTCAAATGTCAAATCCTTGTCCTGGTAACCTTCACATTTCAGCATTGTTCGTGCCCCCTGCTCTGTTCATGTCAGGCTCACTCGGACATTTCCTGTCTGTAAAGCAGAAGACAAACGGTTCCCTCAGGGAGGGGAGACCCCCCCGTGTGGGTCTGGGTGGGATCTTTGCATCTGGGACATGGAGATGCTCTGGAGTCACCAGGCTTACACGTCCTCGAGGATGGCACAGCAGTGCTGAGACCATGGAATCATGGAGTGGTTTGTGTTTGGAAGGACCTTAGAGACCACCCAGGGCCACCCCTGCCATGGGCAGGGACCCCTCCCACTGTCCCAGGGTGCTCCAACCCCGTCCAACCTGGCCTGGGACACTGCCAGGAACGGGGCTTCCTTGCTGATGGCTCCAAAACCATGCCAGGAACCCCTAACTGAGCAGGCCAGCAGGGGATCAAGTCCCACCTTTCTGGGAGAAGAAAGCAACAACAATTTAACCTTTCAAAAGTTAAAAGAAGTTACAAGACAATTTAAAACCCACAAGGCTGCAACCCTGCAATATTTGTGATTTCAGCTGAGCTGCCCTTTTAATGCATCCACAGTCAGCTAAAGCTTTGCCTCTGAGAGCACTGAAAGCCTTTCAGGTTCAGGAGAAATCTTCTTTATGGTGGGTAACACCTACTCCATCCCCATTCTGCTTCTCCTGTTGAAGTGCTGGCATCTCAATGCAACAAACTCCACAAAACCTGGATTTTTCCACCACAGAAACACGGCCTGTTGGAATGCTCAGGGATTCCCCCATACACCAAACCAACAAATGCTGCCTGACACTTGTCTGAAGGCAGGAGCTCTGTCCTGGTAGCAAGGGAACAGGATAAAGTGTGGATCTGTGCTTCAGGAATCTGCTTTGCCCTGTCTCGCACAGGAGATTGTCCTTGAGAGCTGAACCAGGAGCAAGAGAAACACAAGGATTAAAGGCTGGGGAGCTGCAGAACAGTGATCAAGATAAAACTCCTACACTGTGTCCACCACACACAGAACCCCAGTGATTCCCCTCACCATCATTCCATTCCCATCCAAACCAACAGTTCCCACCATCACATCTCTGACAACTGAATATTGTGCTTTCTACAGTTATCCCAGTTTAGCCACAAACTGCAACTGGAATCAGTTCATTAGATGAGTTAGAAGAGGAATTATTTTGTTTTCATCCCAACCTGAAAAAAGCCAGGGGAATTCTGCATTTCTCTGTCCCTCAGGGAGGTTCAGCCCAAGTACTCTGAGGTTGTAAAGAGGAAGTTTGGATTCAGACTTGCCTGCTCCTCCTTTAATCCTGTGAACCCCATCCTCACAGAGAACGTGGTCACAGCAATACCAAACTCCACTGAAATATTTTTACTTGGAAAGCAATTAGAGATTTCTATTTTTATAAACATGAATCACTGTTGAATAAACAATACAACTCACTACCACTTGCAAAGTTTTATTATAAGCTGAGATTTTGTGCTGCAGAATGAATTGTGTAGGTAGCAATATCTGCAGAATCATAAGGAATAACTGTGCATGTGGGGACCAACTGCAATATTTACAAATAAATAGAATATACAGCTTCTTAAAAACACCTAACATCCACAGCACAGGCCTGCCACTAAAATTAGGTTTGTCTGTTGGCTTTGTAAAATTCAAAATATCCTTCCCTGACAGATATTTCAAACCAGCATCATTAGGAGCTACCCACAATGATTAAGCAAGTCTGGTTTTTAAAATTAGTTTAAACCTCCCAGCCAAATTAACAAAAACCCAATTCTGCTACGAAAAATGTCAGAACCAAACCAGTTATGCAGAATGAAGTGATTTTATCATGAAGTCATGGAATGGTTTGGGTTGAAGGGTCCTTAAAGACCATTCAGTTCCAACACTCTGCATGGGCAGGGACTGTACAATTTATTTGTGCCTCTGACACGATGAGGCCCCAGTAGGCACCCAACCTTGTTCCACCCAAAAATCCCTGGTGCAGCTCCTTGGGACTGCTCAGAAGTGCAGCCCAAGCACTGCAGGGTCACCCCCAGGCTGCCCTGGACACGTGTGCCCCCCCAGCCCCGTTACCTTGCGCACGTGGCAGGAGAAGAGGATGTCCATGTACTTGTCCTTGCGCTTCAGCTCGTTGGCCACTGGCGTGAAGGAGCCCGAGCTCTGGGGGCTGTCTGGTTTCTGGAAGAGCAGAGACAGGCTCAGAAGTCTCCTTGGGCTGAAGGAGGAGGGGCTGGCAGTGGCACGGCTGGGACATTGTCCCCCTGATTCTTCCAAGTTTTCCTGATGCACTTTCTAACTCAATGTTTGGTAGTTCTTAGTTCACTTTCTCACAAATAGATGCTATTATTAGAAGCTTGTTCATGCTAAGACAAGGTCGCTGGAAATTCCTTCTCTTGGGAGTAGAAAGTGACTGATTGACATTTATCTTGACCAGTGTGATGGGAGAGGTGTCCAGCTTCTCCTCCAATCCCTGGTCCTTGTGTAAATACTATAAATATGGAGTCAGATATTTGAATAAATCTCTTTCAACCTTCTCTTGAGAACGTGTATCGTGTGTGATTGATAGTGACCCACAGCGACAGGACATGGCTCCCTCTACCCTTCTGTGCTTTGGGAAACCAAACCTTGACACACCAAAATGCTCCAAGGAGGGATGGAGTAAAGGGAAACAATCAAACCTGCCTAGAGAGGATTTCTTTGCTCCTGTTCAGCCTCTGCTGTTTTCCATTCTATCCAGTGTTTTAGTCTCCCAGTGAAGTCTGGCTCTGCCCGTTTGCAGAGCCAGCTGATGGCAGTGCTTTAATGCTGCTGGTGCTGCTCAGGATTCACAAAAACCACTCCTAGTGCAGTGGAAGTCAAGGTTTTGAACCCACATAAACAGAGGAAATTTCCAAGTACTCCTCCTCCCAAGAAACCAACGCTCATTTTCCTGAACTCCCCCCTTTCAGCACACTGAGCCCAGGTCCCCTCCACTCACCAGTGCGATGTAGTTCCCCTGCCAGGCTCTCTGGAGGCCAATGTCAGCCCTGTGGCCCTTCAGCAGCTCCATGGCAGCCACCTTGGCCCTCAGCTGGGGCAGCACTTCTGGGGGCACGCTCCGGATGAGCTCGGCCGCTCTCCACCTGCCACCAAAGCAAGGCCTGGGTCAGCCCCACAGCCTGGACCTCGCCCAGGAAGGACTCCTGCTGCCAGAGCAGCGCCACAAGGACACCCTCAGAGTCCTGCCTGGACATTCCCAAAGCTGCAAAGGTCAGTTGATGTTTTAAAGTCACGTCTCACCTCCAGCCCTGACAGTTCTGGGTGCCATACTCCCCATCTCAAACCCACAAGTCAACCACTGGTGCATCTGTTTGCAATGAAGTGATTGCAAGCTCATTTTTGGGCTCATTTACAGCACCATTCCCATCTAACAGCTGAATTTGGCCCCTCAGTTCCAACTGCACCATGGAACAGGGCAGGGCAGCCCATCCATTGCTCCACACCACACCCCAGTCTTCAGCAGCAGCACCAGAGCTCCAGGATTAATGTTATAAAAAGGCTTTTTAGCAGCTAAAATTCTGTAGTTCTGAAAACTGAGCTAATTTTGAAAGCAGGACTCTCTCCCCAGACAGGCTGTGGGTGGATGGATGTCTCTCCTGAAAGAGACAGCTGGAGAAAATAACAAAGCTGACTTGATCTAGAGCTGCTGGAACCGCCCTGCAAGCCGATGGCTGGACAGGAGGTCTCTGAAAGCCCCTCCAGCCAACATTTCTCTTGATCAGCCACTTTCAGAAGTCATCATTTCTCAAACTGGAATTATTTTATTTTGCCTACAGCTTCCCAGAGAAAAAAATCACCAGCTTTTAGATACTGGGAGGTTTAATGAAGGTACAAACACCTGTTCTGCACACAGAACACGGGTGACAAGGGGAACATCACTCATTTTACTGCAGAAAAACACTGGCTTACTATGAGAAGTCTTGAGGAAATCATGAAGATTCTTCTTCTCCTCCCCCTCACCCAAGAGCAGCTGCTCGCTCTTTTCAAAACCAACCAGAAAGGGGCCAAGGAAGGAGACACAATGTTTATCACAATGGAACAATCTGGTCTGCTGGAAGGTGCCCTTGCCTGTGGCATGGGGTGGAACTGGATGGGCTTTAAGACCCAGGCCATCCTGGGGTTCTGTGATTCAACAGGAAATCTTTGGATCAGAATCATCTGCCTGGCCGAGGGCACGAAGCCAGCGCCAGGCGGATGTCGGGGCTCAGGCGGGGCTGTGTGCGGGCTGTACCTGTGGTAGATGTCCTGCAGGGCCTCCTGGAAGCGCTGCAGCACCTTGGGCGGGCTGGGCCAGGGGATGCTGCGGCCGCGGTCGGGCAGGCCCCGCACGCCGCGGAAGCGCCGCAGGAGCTCGCGCAGGTGGGCGCGCACCTTGTGGCGCCGGTAGTGCCGCACGATGGTCAGCGCCGCCCTCGAACGCCGGTACCGCAGCCGGGCCAGGGTGCCCCTCCACACCTGTGCCAGGGACACACAGCAGGGCCTTCAGCACGGACAGCAGCACAACCGTTCGCTCTCCAGAATCTTCCTGTACTACACAGATCGGGGTTTATTTCAAGGGAAGGGACTTGCCAGTGCCAACCAAACTCAGGCAGAATGTGACTGAAAACCACTGTGTGCATGACTGAGATCCACACATGACAAAGGCATGGACCTGTGGGAGAAAATCCAGAGGAGGCCACGGAAATGATCAAATGGCTGCTCTGGCTCCCCTCGGCTCTGGAGGCAGGCTGNACAGGGCTTGGAGCAGCCTGGGACAGTGGGAGGTGTCCCTGTCATGGCAGGGGATGGAACTGGATGGGCTTTGAAGCCCTTTCCAACTCAAACCATTCCATGATTCTGTGCTAATTGAGAACAATTATTGAGAAACAATTTTACCTCTGAATAATAAAAAAAAAAAGATTGCTCTGAAAATAGCCTGGGGAATATCTATTCTGGTCATGTGTGGGAAAAAAAGCAAATACAAAAACCAAAGGATACTCCCCAAACTTCTGGGATGGGCCCAGCTTCTCCAGCATCACTGTGAGTTGTGTTTTTGCCTGGAGAGCACCACAAGCAGAACACACAGCAGCTCCTGGGCTTCTCCTGGCAGCCCTGCCAGGGGACACTTTGGGAAGTGGTGCTGGAAGGCTGCTCCAGTGCTGATGTGACAGTGACAGTGACAGTGACAGTGACAGTGCACGGCACCAGCTCCCAAGGAGAAGCCCTAGGCAGGAGGAAGGAGGCAGGTGCTGCTTCCATCCTGTAACCAGAG
>VYXF01011894.1:78265-154743 GCA_013397295.1 Polioptila caerulea
TTGGGAAGTGGTGCTGGCAGGCTGCTCCAGTGCTGACGTGACAGTGACAGTGACAGGGCACGGCACCAGCTCCCAAGGAGAAGCCCTAGGCAGGAGGAAGGAGGCAGGTGCTGCTTCCATCCTGTAACCAGAGGAACTGGCATTCCCGAGCACCTTCCCCAGGGATCCCTCCCCACCTGTACTCACCTTCCAACACAACCTACCAAGCAGAAGCATTTTTTTTCCTTGCAGAATTTAACTGGAAGGATAATGAGCCTCCTGCACCTGCCAAGAGCCTCCCTGCTCACCACAGTCCTGTCACAGATTTTATTTCTCTCTGAGAAAGATCCCACAGCACTGCTGGTGCACATCAAGCCTTCTATTTACAGAAGGATTAATTAATTATCCAAGGCAGTTTTCAACACAACAGTTGCTTCGTGAAGCTGATGTCAGAGGTTCTCCTGACAGCTTCACTGACAATCCTGCCATGCAGCTGAGAAAAGCTCATTCAGCAACTAGTGCAGAGCTGTGAGGGGCTGCTCTTCTCTAGACATCCCAAGCTTAAAGAGAAACACAAAGATTTTGGGTCCCAAACTCTTCAAAAGCAGAGAACTCTCTTCTTTCAACCTCTGCCAGAGTTCTCTTCCCTTTGGCCTTGCTGTCCCTGTGGGGGATGTCTCCCATTCCCTACAGACACAATCCATGGAGCTCTGGCAGAGACTGGGCAGTTGCTTGAGCACCCAGCACTTAATGGAGCATCAGACTCATCAGTGGAGCCTATTTCTGCTCTCACACACCAGAACAGAGCCCAGAACCTGCACAATCCTGCCCACATAGAATCACAGCATTACAGAATGATTTGGGTTGGGAAAGACCTGAAAGATCCTCCAATGCCACCCCTGCCATGGCAGGGACACCTCCCACTGGCCCAGGCTGTTTCAAGCCCCAATGTCCAGCCTGGCCTTGGGCACTGCCAGGGATGCAGGGACAGCCACAGCTGCTCTGGGCACCCTGTGCCAGGGCCTGCCCACCCTCACAGGGAACAATCCCTTCCCAATATCCCATCCATTGCTGCCCTCTGGCAGTTGGAGCCATTCCCTGTGTCCTGTCCCTCCAGCCCTTGTCCCCAGTCCCTCTCCAGCTCTCCTGGAGCCCCTTTAGGCTCTGGAAGGGGCTCTGAGCTCTCCCTGGAACCTCCCCTTCTCCAGGCTGAACATCCCCTCTAGTGGAAGCTGTCCCTGCCCATGGCAAGGGGTGGGACTGGATGGTTTTTACAGTCACTTCCAACCAGAACCACCCTGGGATTCTGAGAACAACCAACACACCCAAGGTGACCAAAGGCAATGAGCTCTGTACCAGCCCCAGGCCCAGCCCCTGTCAGGGCCACTCTCCCAGGGAGGGTGTGGGAATCAAGAGCATTTCAGTGACTGAGGGAAGAGCTGGGGATGCAAGGCAGGACATGGGACAGTGAAGGGAAAGGTGAGAACAGGAAGCACAAAAGCCACAGCAGAAATCAGCAGTACTGGACTGAGCACACCAAGCAAACCCAACGAGCTGGGACTGAGAATCTCATCCCTGTGTGTAGATACAATAACAAACAACACGTTCCTTATTTACTCCTTGTGGCCATTAGACAGACAGAAGGTAGCACCCCCTGCACACACGCCCACACTTGGTTAGCACTGTGGTTTTAGCTCACATCTGGTGCAGCTTCAGCCACGCAGAGGCCCTCAGAGCTGCTGGGAACCTCAAGGCTCAAAGCTACCTGGCTAAACCAGACTTGCTCAAGGCTTGGATTTCACCCAAAGTGTGTAAAGCTGGATTGAAGCTGGCATTTCCCTGTCTGAGTGCAGAGCAGGCTCTGAAACTCTGAATTTGACAGAATCACCAGGTAGGATCCCAAAACTAAGCATCCAAAAAATACTGGGGAATTTTTTTAAAAGAAAAACAAAGAAGATTTGGATTGCTTGAGATAGTTAAGCATAGACTGAAGAGGCATAAAATGTACCTGTAAGGGATGTATGGACAACAGACAAGATCGACGGGCAAAACCCAATTGCCAACTTCTCATTTTTGAATTTAGTAAGAACAGAAATGAGGAACAAAGGGCTCCAGGCTGCAGTGAAACAGTCCTTGGGCATTAGAGAGGCTCTCAAGAAAAGAACACACATGGGAAATCTGTGTAAGCTGCTCAAGATTTTGCAGAGCTTCCCTTCTGTCAGCTGTTCCCTGGACCCTGTGAGACACAAAACAAGGTCTTGACTTTGCTTCCTTAGGCTGGAAGCAGACACACTATTGAGGGAAGTCTCTCGCTGTGGTTACTTTTTCCACCAGTCAGACATCCCTGGAACAAAGGCTGGAACAGATTGGCCCCATGTTGTACCAGCTGCACTGCTGCAGAAATTGCCTTCACAGCAAGAGGTGTCACAATTGTACAAACACTGGCCACCCAAACCCAATAATCCAGCCCAGGCATGTCCCTGGCTACACATCCAGCAAACCATTAATGAAAAGCATGTTCTCAAATCAAGGTGTCATAACTGCAGAACCCCCTGCCAGTGAGGACCTTCCATGGCACCACAGCAGGGCTTCAAAGGTGAGGAAACAGTCAAAGGGAAGGACAAACTTCTCCCAGGGAATGGGGGACAAATATTTTTTAAATTAACTGTTTTTCTGGCTTTGTGGTTTTCTTTTCCACTGCAGGGCTCATTGCAGCTCAATCAACCCCTCAGTAATGCTGAGCTGCCTGATGGTCCCATGGAGCCGTCCAGAAACACTGGATGGTCAATCCTGGGAACAAGAGGAGGTGTCAAAGCAGGAAACTCCCTGTTGGGCAGGTTCCTTGTGTACCTGTGAGCAGCAGGACATAGATCAGACAAACAAGGATCACAGAATCTTGGAATCACAGAATGGTCTGGGTTGGAGGGACCTCAAAAATCATTCAGTTCCAATCCTCTGCCTTGGGCAACCTTCCACCATCCCAAGTGGCTCCGAGCCTCATCCAGCCTGGCCCTGGACACTTCCAGGGATGCAGGGGCAGCCATAGATTCTTTGGGCAGCCTGTGCCAGTGCATTTCCAGAACAAGCAGTTCCAGGATGCTGGAGTGTTCCTGCCAACTTACACCTTCCTCAAATTTGAATACTGGGAGAGCTCTACCCAATGCACCTCCAGTTGATAACTCAAGAACACTGAGCCCTGTAAAATGGAATTAAACATCACATTTCCAGAGGGAAGTTTACACAGCCTGTAACAGATGCTCCTGTTGCAAAGGCACTGCTCTGTTGTGCGTTGGGGGCCAAGGAGGGCCAAACTCCAACCAAAGGATTTGTGCATTCAGGGCTCTGCTTCTCTCCTTTATGCCTCTGCACCCAAGGTAAGATCCAAGGGATTTTCATGCCCAGTTCCAAAGGGATCCAGCAGATTGTCCCTCTGAGACCTGACAGCCACAGCCACCTCGTAATTCCCACTTCAATCCAGCCACATCCCAGCCAGCTGGGGGCTTCAGAACTTGCATTTACAGAGTCCTTACAGCCAGAGTAAACCAGCCTGGGATGGCAGAGCCCTGTGTCACCCCTCCCACAGGCAAGAATAAACCCACACTTCCCTTTCCCCCCTCCTGTGGCTGTCCCTGCTGGTTAACCTGATTTCCCAGGGGAATGAGACTGAAGATCACCCTGTCCCTGCCTGACCTCCTGAGATTGTCCTGACAGCTCCCGAACCCCGAGCCAGCTCCCATCCAAGCTGACAGAGGAGCAGGAGCCTCCAAGAGGCAAAGTCCCTTTATCTTTCAGGAAAAATCTGCCGTAGGGCAGAAGGAGTCTGAAATCAGAGTGACATTGCTGGAATGGCTTCAGCTCCAGTTCCAGAGCCATCTGCCTCCCCAGATCCCAAATCCCAACCAGCAGACACTGAGCCACCGACTGCCAGCCAAGCACCACAGGCAGAGGAGTCCAGGAGGGTCTGGAAGCATTCCAGAGGGATGAGGAGGTGGAAATGTGTGTGGGGCATGAGGGAGGGGATGGAGGCTGCCATGGCTCCCAAAAAGCCAGGTTTGATGACAGTTTTCCAAGGACCCCTCTAGAGCAGACTCCAAGGCAGTCGGTTGTGCCATGGATCAGAGCCCAGGGACTGAGCAGGAGCAGAGGGACAGGAGCTGGAATGGATTGTGCCTACGAGGAGAGCCCGAGGAGACACGGCAGGGGAGGCAATAACCAGCACGTGTTCATTCCTCAGTGTGAATGGCAGGGGAGCGCCCACGAGCAAACCACAGAACACAAGAGCAGAGACATCATGATGACTATATTGAAAATGTAAAGAAAAGGAGTTTTTTGGCTTAAAAAACCCCAAAGAGCACCATAAACCAAACAACAAACTAAACAACATTCACCATCCAGCCTTGACCCATGGTCTCCCTCACCTCTTTCAATACTTTTGCCTTCTCTATGCTTTGTCCTCCTAAAATTCAGGGGAGGAAAAATTAAGAGGGCAATTGAAATCATGACAAAAGGGCTAAGAGAGGGATAGAGAGAAAGGAAGAGGTTGGAAAAACAAAGTCTGAACACAGCTCAAACTCCTGACCATTACAGAGAATATTTATTTCTACAGCTGCTCCCAGTGAGGGAGTTCCTTGCTGTTCTTTCTTCACTCTCCAGAGACCTCTACCAATTCCACAGCCTTTTAAATGGAATGTTTCATAGAAACATCAACCATGGAATCCCAAACCCCAGTTGGAAGGGACCTTATGGCCCATCCAGTCCCACTCCTGCCGTGGGCAGCTTCCACCATCCCAGACTGTTCCAAGCCCTGTCCAACCCAGCCTTGGACCCTCCCGAGGTGGGGCAGCCACAGCTCTCCTCCAGTCCCTTTAATTCCCTCAGTTAAGGCCACCCCAGAAGTGGAAGTGACCCCTGGGGACATGAAAAGCTCCAGAACAAGGGATCTCCTCCCGCAGAGCCCTGGGTTCAGTGATCCCAGCAGTGTCCCGAGGGATGATCCCAGCACTCCCAGTGCAGCAGCTGCTTTGGCAGCTTCTGAAACAGGGACTTGCATAAACAGCATTCAGCCAAAGCAAGAGTCACAGCCCAGCTTAAGGAAAGCATTGATTTTTTTTTTTTTAAAGAATGTTTAATTCATGTTATTTTTTGATTAAAATTTAATAAATTAAAATTCAGATGAATGGCAGGGGAGATCTGAACACACCTTTAGAATCAGTTTTAAAACCACACTGAGCTTCCAACAGAGTTTCTAAGATTAAAGAAACCTCACCCAGATCACATCCATCACCTCAGCAGAACATAAATCTTCCACACCAATCTATGCATTACAGCCTTGTCTGCAGGCTGTTCCATGCTCTGAATGTGCCATTAAAAAATAAGAAAAAAGGGGAAGAAAGAAAGGAAAACAATTCAATGGGCCCTGCAGAGCACAGGGAAAGCCAGTAGAGCAGCCAGGGTGGGCCCAGGATGCAGCGATGGCCTCGCCTGTACATCCCCCATGGAAAAAGGGATAATCTAGATTTGACCTAGATGCTGCAATCCCTGCGAGTGCAGAAGAAAACCCACACAGCTCCCAATCCAAACACATGAGTGAGCAAACAAATGGCCAGGATTCAGCCAACAAACCCAGCTCGGCTAAATTAAACCCCAGAGTTGTATTTTGGAGCTGTTCTGCAAGGAAACAAACCTTGGAAACTCCTCCATTCCGGCTGCACCACAAACACCTCCTCCCACCACCCTCCTTTGGCCCAGCCTGGACTGCTCCATGATCAATATTCCATGTGTCCCAGCCCGTGGTCTGCCCTCCAGGCAGACCAACTGGTGAGAATCACACAGACCACATAATTCAGGCAGGCATGAGGCTCCCTGCTCAGCCCTGAAGGCTCTCATACAGGCAGGGTTATTAAATATTTACGTGCCAGTGCAGAGGAGGTGCACGCGCAGCGGCCACGGGGCCTTGGAGAAAGGCTCCTATCCTCAGTGATCCCAGTCCTGACTGCTCCCAAGGGTCACCTCCCTGCAGAGCAGGAGTGTGATGGAGTGGCTCAGACCTCACTCACAGCCCCAGTTTGTCATCTGCCTTTTCCCACTTTGAGTAAATGCAGATCCCATAAAGGTTTGAGGCAAAGGGTGTAAATAAAGGCTCCCTGTTCTCCCTCACCTAAGAGAGCAGCGAGGGGGAAGAGCTGCTGCATTTGCTGAGAACAGCTCTCTCTTTTCACATAAGTCAGCTGAACAATGTTCATTCTATTGCTTTGCTTAATAGCAACAATATTCCACAGGCTGGAAAGAGAGAAGGGTCCCACTCCGAGATTAATTAGCTGGCACTAACAAGAGTGTGTTCAACAATGAACATAAAAATCACCAGAGGAACCATGCTTAAGCAGGCCCCAGGGTGGGATGCAGCCACATCTCAGCTCCAGGTTCCTCCTGCAGCTCCTTCTGCAGCTCAGCCACAGCTGCAGCAAACACCCCTGGTCCCGTGGGCCTGACAGGGCACCTCATTAATCCCGGCTGCACCCTGCAGGATTTCCTGCCTCTGGCAACACCAGGAATCACCGAATCTCCTGAAGGAGTCCACAGGGATCATCCAATCCTGCACAGACATGCCAACAATCCCACCCTATGCATCCCTGAGAGCATTGTCCAAATGCTCCTGGAGCTCTGACAGCCTTGGGGCTGTGACCATTTCCCCTTCCAGGGAAGGAAAATGTGGTGGATTTTTTGCCTCAATGCCTTCACTGGAAGCAGACTGAGATGCTCCTGGCCCAGGGAAGGGGAGCAGCACAGGAGGAGCTGTGGGATCAGTCAGTGTTAGTGCAGGAGACAGAGCCAGGTCTTCCTCCTTCCCTCCACCTGGGCTGGCAGCTCCCAGCCCCTGCTCCTTGGGAAGGAGCCACAGCATCTCCTGTCACAGCTCCTCCCTGCCACAGCCTCTCCAGATCAAAGCCTGGGTCCAGGATACAAATCCATATGTTATTACAGACCTGCTCCTGCTGATAGCTGGCGTGCACAAACATTGCCTGGGGATGGAAAAAACCTGGAGTCCAGAGGCAAATCCACTGCATCCCTCTTATCTGGGTCACTGGCCCAAGCCTCCACTGGATTGCTGCTGTCCCTCCATAACCTGACAGGAAACACCTCCTGTGTCCATGGAGGAGCTTCCCTGTGTCCTGGGCTCCCAGAGCTCATGGGGCTGGAGTGGGAAGGTGAAACATGGAATGATAACATGGAATGATGACATGGAATGATGACATGGAATGATGACATGGAATGATGACATGGAATGATGACATGGAATGATGACATGGAATGATGACATGGAATGATGACATGGAATGATGACATGGAATGATGACATGGAATGATGACATGTCAGCCACGGCTCTGTGCTGCTGTCCCTGCGGGTTGGGGAATGTTGCCATGGTGATGGCAGCTCCCGAGCCTCTGCAGAGCCCATCCGGGCTCCAAGGACATGCTGGGATGCCCAAGGACACCTTGGGATGCCCAGGGCACGTCCCAGGGCTGGCACTGCCCCTCCCAGCCCCGCTGCCCCCCGGGCTCCCCCCGCTGCTGGGCTGTGTCCCAGGAGGGGCCGGGCTGCACTCAAGGACATTCCTGCTGCCTCCGTGCCAGGCAGGAAGATTTCGGGAGCGATTTCCATCCGCAGCTGTGCCGGCCTGATAAAATGACACGGAAATAGTGCAGTAAATTATAGTGACAGGAGCCATCATCTGCACAGCCCGCACGTGCCGCCTGCCCGGGCTTTCTTCCCCGAACAAAGCTCTGCTCTGCACAACTAACGAGCCTGTGGGAGCCTTTCCAAGGGCACAGCTTCGTGGCAGCTTTTTTTTTTGTAGTTGCATGATTAGCATTAGAGCTGCTCCATTTGCATTCAGGGTGGCAATCACAGAACTGGCAGGAGCACAGGTACAGCAAATAAACCCTAAAGCACCACATGAAGCAACCTCAGCTGGGCCTTCTGGAGTGACCCTTTGGTGTGACATCCCTGCTGCCATATGGGGTTTGTGACTGGACACAGCTCTCACTTGCTGAATTCTCCTGGAGCCAGCAAGTTGCCACGGTTAAATCACATCACATCTGCTCACTGACTGCATTGGGACAGAAGGAAAATTACAGCCTGGAATCTCACTGACATTTTACCACAGAAAAAAAAGGAGCGTGAAAGGTAAATGAAAAGGTGAAGACATCCCAGAGAAGTACAACAAAAGAAAGTAAAATTATACATTTAAACTAGAAGTCAGTTTTAATTCCATTTAACCCAACTTGTAAGCACCATTCCATAAAGGCAGCAGCACTGTTTGGTGGGTTAAGGGTCACTGGATGATGAAGCTCTCCAGATAATCACTGAATCCCTTCTGGAAAGCCTCGTGATTTGCAGGAGAGCAATAAGCCACAGAATACACATCATTACAAAAAGAGTTGCTAAATGTGAATTCTTTCACCTACAGTCATTCCTGTGCAGAGGAAAACACCTCTGGGCCTTGGGCTGGGATCAGCTGCTCTAAGGCTGCTCTCACATCTGCCTCAGCTTGTGTCATATAAGTGCCCATTGTCACAACACCACATTTCATCTCCTCTTGTCTTTCCCTTTTCCTAAATTCAAATTTGAGGAATTCCAATGCAACAGAAGGCTCAGTTATTTAAAAGAAAATCAAATCCTTCTAGATGTGCTCACAATTTGCCTCCCTCAGCCTTTGATGCTCACAGGCAAAACTACAGAAGGAAAAAAGAGCAAGAATTAAATTTCCCTGCGAGTTGTTAATGAACAATTGGAAACAAGTTGAGAACACAAATGACAGGCAAAACTGCCTTGATGCTTTCAGAGCTCAGAGAAGGCCTCCTCAGATCCCTCCTCTGGTTTGATTTTTGAATGTTGGCTGTGCCTTTTTGACACTGCCCGACTCCACCGGCCCCACCTGCTGACTGCAGAGCACCAGAGGGGTCCCAGGGCTGGGGGCACAGTTAACAGGAAACAAGAGAAACACTGAAAATGGAGACAAAGCCAAGCTTTTTCCAGGTACATTTAACACTGTACAAGGTCTCTAATCCATACCAGCTTAAGACTTGCTCTTCAGCAGATGGGCTGTTTAACAAGCATTTAATGATTGATTGAGTGTTTCTTGGTTTAGCTGCAAGTTCCAGGACTCTGAAAAGCTTCTCTGCATCCCCTTGCCAGCATTTGAGAGCCTGATTGAAGAACCTCCAGTGAGTGAAAGCAGAGAGGCTTCAGCTACAGGAAAGGAGCTCCAGGAAGACATCCAGATTTCTCCAGAGTCCTCAGTACCTTGAGCACTGGAGAAGGAGTTTGTCTTTTCCCCACAAATCCTTTATGACGTAACTTAGAACTCTGAATATTTCTCATAGAAAAAAAAATAACGAAAAGTTGCCTCCATGCCCTGCTTCAGTCCTCAGGTAGACTCGTGTTGGTCCCTCCCCAGACCAGGGAGAGCAGAACACAGAGCAGGGAGGTTTGTGAAGCCACAGGACAACGTGCACCAACATTTTCATTTCTATCACTTTTGCTGACTGTGGCAACAAGGAAATCCCCAGAAGCCCCAGTTATTCTACACCTGATGCCACACAAACTCACTGCAGCAAAACCCTTCATGAAGCAAAGGAGCTGATCCATCACACCTAAGCAGGTATTTACCTTCCAGGGCAAAAAATCCTTTGCCCTGCTGTCTTTGATGCTGAGCCCACTCCAGTTCCCAGCCCAGACAATTCAACTCTGGAGCTGGCTGCAAACTCACAAAACTGACAAGCTGCTGTTAAAATTGTGCCTCTCACTGGATTTATCTGAAGGAGGAGCTTGGAGCTCACTGAGCCATGATCTGCTCCCACAGCAACACAGCCCGGGGCTCTGAAATTATTCTCCAGTAGCTGCACCTTGCAATTTCCAAAAAGGTCACCCCTCAATTGCTCTCTAGTTTAATATGAAAGCTGGAGTCACCTGGGAGCAAACAGTCCCCCCTGCTTTATTCCACAAGGAGCTCATTAGCTCACCCCATTCCTCGGGAAGAAAGAGACTCTGGGTCAGAGCTGTGGCCCTGTGACCTCCCTGAAAGCATCCAAGTGGCTCCAGGTAGGAAACTTCTCCCTAGAACCCCTCGTGAGCACTGGGGAAGCACAGCTAAGGATCCAGGAACACCTCCCAGGGGGCATGGAGGCCCCACAGATTAGCCCCAGGCCAGCCCAAGAGAATAAACCAGATGGGAGCTTCTGGGAAAGTGCTCCCCTTTCCAGGGAAGGGAGAAGGAGAAGATGTTGAGTAGTCCAAGGAAGCTGAGCAGCAGGACATACTCAGAACAGGAAACAAAACTCTGAACCACAAAGCTCAGAGAAAGGGCCTGCATCCCCCACAGCCTGAGCTTGGCCTTTCCAGAAAAACTCACTGCACACAAAAGGTGCAGAATTCCCTACTAAAGACAAACCATTTAGCACAATAAATACCAAGAGATCAACCCTAGACTTGATGCCTTCTGCTCCCATACTGGTCAAACTGGTTGGGTTTCCAGGAAGGGAATACACTCAATGCACTGCAGACACCACAAATGTGAGCGTTCTACAGAACTCAGAGCTTCCAGGGGGGAACTTCTCCTTAAGGCTCTTCCCCATTCAGTCCAAAGGTTTTGAGAGTTTGTGCAAACCTATGTTCCCTGCAAAGCTTTTGCTCTGTCAAGTGTTTACACCCATCTGTCAGCAGCTTCTACTTGTGAGGGACAGGAACGGGTTCAGAGGTTCTGTTCTTTCCCAGGTTCCAAGAATTTCACAGAAGATACACATTTTAAGAAATTAATTTCTAAAAGTCTTGAACTAATCCACTTTGCCCGAAAAGGCAAAGTCAGCCCCACCATTTCTGCTCTTTGTCTGCAAGCCAGATCTTGCTTGTACAGCACAGTTTTCAGCAAGTGCTAACACCAGAGAATCACAGGGTGATTTGTGTTAAAAGGAACCCTGAAAGCTCCCCCAGTCCCATCCCCTGCCAGGGGCAGGGACACCTTCCACTTGACCTCATCCAGCCTGGCCTTGGGCACAGCTTCTCTGGGCATCCTGTGCCAGGGTGTGGTGGGACTGTGCTTTAAGGTCCCTCCTGATCCAAACCAGCCTGGAATTCTGTGATTCCATATTTCAGCCATAAAATTCCCTCAAGCTCCCAGGCATCCTCCTTCCACTGAGAAAAGAGCAAGTTTTCAAGCAGTGATGAACAACTTCTTGGGTGCTACAGCTCCCACCACACCAAAGGCTACAGAGAGCACCCTGGAAAGAGCCCTGAAAATATCCAGCAGTGACCAAACTGCAGAGCTGTGAAATCTGTGCAGCAACAGTTGGAAAGGAGAGCAAGGGTGGTTTAAGGTGAGTTTCTGAGGCAGTGGAAGCTTCACCTTCTGCAGGAAGAGGACGATCCTGACGAGCATCTTGGCGTGCAGCTCCTCCAGGGTGAACAGAGTCCGCGGCGTGCGGATGAACAGCTTGGTCTTGCCATAGGCCACGTCGTGCTGGAAGCCATGGCACTCGATGAGCTTCCTCACAGCATCCTTGTCTGAGGGGAGCTCGTGGTTGGGCCAAGTGAATTCAGAGATCATCTTGTACCTGAAATTAAAAGGTACCATTTACAAATGGGAACTTGCCACCGGGGTGCTTGAGAAGGCCAAGCTTCAACTGGTTTGAGAAAAAATTATCAGCTGAATTGTAATGAAACTGAGTATAGATGGAAGAGTCTGAAGATGTCCTCTGTAAGAATCATGATCCTCAAAATACAAGGAAAATGACTACAGGAGATGCATGATTTTGTGAGATGCTGCAAAGTAATATTGGGGGGAGCTCAATTCATCAGCACTGAATGAGTGGGGACAAGGGGACAAACTCAGGATTGGCCTCCTGCAGATTTGTCTGTTCCATTTTTCACACCTTCAGTATTCAATTTTAATTTTTATTTGTTTGCTTGGGTTTTGTTCGTTTGGTTTGGGTTTTTTTGTAAGGAAGGAAAACTTTGTTTTGTTCACATTATGCATGAGAAGCCTGCAACCAATTGCTCTGTCAAAAGAAATGGATTTTAAAATTCTGCAAATAATTTTTTCTCATGCATCACTTTGGGGAGTCATATCTAACAAACTCTGTCACTTCCCCCTGCAGCAGAGCTTTGGCTGCCTCAGTCTGTGCAAACACTGCCTGTAACTGTGGGTCAGCCATTCCTCCCATCCTCAGCCCCCAAACTCCATTTTCCATTACAGAGAAATGCAGACTGGAACTAAGACATCTACAAATCATACCCGGAGTACCAGGATCAGCCCGAGCTTTGTAAGATTTACCGGCCCAGGAAATGCTGATTAGGGGAACAGGCGTTTGCAAAAAGTAACAATGAATTTTCTGCATAAGATTTATGGACACAATAATAGCTGTGATAGACGTTTTCCCTGGAATGGAGCCCGCAGCCGTGTTCTAAATAAAACAAGCACCCAGCGAACTCAGCCACTTCGCACTTCAAAGCCCCCAGCCAAGGCAGGCATCAATCTCAAAGCTTCAGACACTCAGCTCTCGGTTACACTTAAACGGCCTCACAATCACCCTTTTCCTGGGAGCGGCGGCACCGCAGGAGGCTCGGAACAGCCTCAAAGAGCCTCAATGGAAACACATCCCAACGCCGCGTTCATTCATCAATCAGCCTCTCGAATGCGCTGGGAAGGAGGGGGAAATGGAGGTGCACACTGCCCCGAAGCAGGGAACACCATTCCCGGGGGTTACCGGGATCTCACTGATAAATAAACAGGATAAAAACTTCCCTTCAGACTCCCAGGAGAAGAGTTAGCACGTGCTGGCAAAAGCATTCCTGCTCTCACACGAGACGTCAATCCTAGAGTGTCTTCCCTGTTCTCATCAGGAAAATGCTCCTGCAATAATTCACTCACTGGGAAAAATCTCTCACCTCAAGACAGTAATGCTAGGAAAAAGAAAAAATAAAAGAATAAAGCACTGGTAGTGCACACCCCCGAGCTGGGAACAAGGCTGCAAAACACGCTGGGAACAAGGCTATGGGTCAGGCTGGGAACAAGGCTATGGGTCAGGCTGGGAACAAGGCTATGGGTCAGGCTGGGAACAAGGCTATGGATCAGGTTGGGACCCAGGCTATGGGTCAGGTTGGGACCCAGGCTATGGATCGGGTTGGGAACAAGGCTATGGATCAGGTTGGGAACAAGGCTATGGATCAGGTTCAGATCCAGGCTATGGATCAGGTTCAGACCCAGGCTATGGATCAGGCTGGGATCCAGGCTATGGATCAGGTTCAGACCCAGGCTATGGATCAGGTTCAGACCCAGGCTATGGATCAGGTTCAGATCCAGGCTATGGGTCAGGCTGGGATCCAGGCTATGGGCCAGGCCTGCCCCACCAAGGAGCTCAGGAGAGAAGGGATGTCCCAGCACTGAAAACCTGCCCCAGATGTTAAACCCTCCTGCTCCTTTCCACAGGCACTTAAGACATTCCAGTGCCAATGCCCCGCTCCGTCCCAGCCACAGCAGGTGGAATATCCCAGCTGTCCAGCTGTTCTCGTTGTCCCCACACGTGTCACAGAATGCCACCAACTCCTTCCCCGCAGCACAGGGCATGGCCTGGATGCCACAGCCACTCACAATCCTGCCCTGGTGCTAATTATAGCCAGGCAGAGTCTGGAATAAATCTGCTCCCTGACACCACAGCCCTGCCCCTCTCCTGCCTGCGGATCCCCACAGCTTCCAAGGTCACTCAGACATGGAACACCCCCTTCCAAACACCTTTGTTTCTCCTTCCCCTCTGTCCCTCCCTATGGAAACACCCAACAGGGATGAGGCTGCTCCTGGAGTTAACATTTCCCAGTGCAGCTCTCCTAAGAACTAAGATTTCTGCAAGCCACGAAATGATGAAGCTTTAATGGACACTGTTGGGTGTCAGCTGCAGCTGGGCCTCACTGTCCCCTCCCAGCCTGCTGTTCACAGCTCTCAGTGAGGATTCCATGCTATGTTTGACATGGCCTGGGAGAGGCATACCGATTCCTCTGCATGGAAAGGGTTGGATTACACTCACAAACCCCTTCCTGAAACCCAATCAGGTTTTTTTTTGATGGCAATTTATACATTAAACCAAGAGAATGCACCCCATCTGTGTAAGTGCCATGTGCATCACCCAACTGGATGACGCTGTGACCACAGGAAGCGACAACTCCTGGTCCAACAGAAAATACTTCAAATTGGAAAGGGCAGCGTGGCTTGCACAGAGCTCAAAGGAAGGTTTTCTTTATCCATGGAAAGCTTGAGAAGGACATTTATAATGGTCTTAACTGTGCTTCACTTCATTCCCTACTGAGAGAGAGAGGAGGTATCAACTGCCTTACAGGATTTAGAGCTAAATATCAACAAACTCTCCTACAGAAAGAGAAGTTATTTTTTCTGGGTTTATTTTTCTCCTTTTTTTAATTTAGGAAAGCCATTGCAGGCCAGGCTTGGAGCAACACCACACACACAAGCAGTGTCTGATCCCTCACTCTGGATGTCAAATCCCACTCCAGGGCTCAGCAGGACTCCTGTTCCTGCAGCCCAAAAGCTGAAGTAGTTGCCATGTGCTGATTTGGTTTCCTGGCTGCAAACACTGCGGGGCTGGAGCTCACGGGAGCTCATCAAACATTCATTAAAAACAAGGCAGCTGTTTATATTAATAGCAATTGCACAAATCTTAAGAATAAATTGTAATGAATTCCACATGTGAGGTGAAAGTACACTCTATCCACTGCAGAATGGTTCAGGAAACTGATCTCCAGCGCTGCAGACTGGATTTAGGAAGCCAGAGCCTTTCATTCCACCTTGGGTATTATGATATATCCAGGCAAATCTCCACTGTGAACATCAAAAGATCTTTCACCAGCACTTTGTTTCTAACTCATGACATCCCACCTGCTTGGATAGTTTAATTTTTTTCTATTCTCACAGCCCTTTTCTCACCTGATTCAATAACAGAACAAAAACTCCATTCACTGTTCCATCACGGCAAGTTGAGCTCACAGGGCCCACATTAATTTAGTGAAGCCTTAAGACAAATTTCAATCTAAAACATGTTATTTGTCACAAGTCTGGTAGGAATTAAGAGGGCAAGAACAATCAAAAACACATTTAATGGGTCATGATAGCATCCCACTTTTCAGACTTCCAGTTTTAAAGTCCAGGGGTTTTTCCCACATAATGAATGTCACCATGCTCCTACAGACACACCACGTCTTGCTGCAACAATTAGACAATTCAGAGAGAAAACACCAGTTAATTAGCTCAGGTTTTAGGGTGATACTCAGGGGAAGCTCCTCATTACACATTCCTGCTGCAGAGTAACCCAGCCAGCGAGTTTCAGCAGCCAAGGAGTTGAGCCTGAGCAGCACAAGCACCTCAGCACAGCAGAGCAGCCACCTTGGCACAGGTGAACCACAGCTCCAGGGCCCTGTGGGATCGTCCCAGCTCCCCCAGGAGCTGACTGACAGACATCACAGCCTGAGGAGCCGTGGCAGCCTCACCTGTGCAGGAACTTCTCGTAGGTCTGGCGGTAGGCGAAGCCGGCCCGGCGCACCCGCACGTTCTCCAGCAGCCCCAGGTACTCGACCTGGTGCCGGCACCGCTCCTCGTCGAAGAGCTGTGGGGACTTCTTGTCATTGGGCTTGATGCAGCGCACGTAGTAGGGCTCCTGGGGACAGATCACAGCAGGGTCACCCGGCAGAACGCTGCAGACACAACCCTCCCTCAGCTGCTGTGAGCCCAGCCCACGAGGCCTGGCTGCTGCAGGAATCAGAAGGTTCAAACAGAAGTGACAATCCAGTGTTTAAGGAAAGCCTGGATGTGGCACTCAGTGCCATGGTCTGGGTGATGAGGTGGTGTTAGGTCATAGGTTGGACTCAATGACCTCAAAGGTCTTTTCCACCCCAGCTGATTCTGTGATTCTGTGATTCAGTGTTCCCCTCCTTCACACCCTGCCATGACCCCTGACTACTGTAAGGGAGCTCACATGTTCCCCAGTGGAGCTTCACCAGCCTTTGCTGTGTACCCGCCCAGCATCACATCCCCCTCCTCCCCTACTGGGAGGATAACAACATCAGTCCTCAGAAAATAAGTCAGACCCATGGAATCCATGGAATTCACTGCCCTGTTGGATATGGCTTTGCCTGCATCACCTCCAAAAGCAGCCTGGTCACTCCATCACTTTTATCCGTGCTGAGCCAAGTCAAACACTCCCAATTCCAACACAGCTGAGCGATGGAAATGATGGAGCCCCAAACCCAGCTGCCTCCACCCCTTCCTCAGAACAAACACAGGCCACCAGCACGTGGGTTCCTCTTTGTGCACATCTGGGAGTTGCAAGGGGCAGAGAAGGTGGAATGGGGACAGGTGGCTTTACTCCACCCTGCAGAGGTCCTGCCCTGTGCTGCTGGGGCTGACCCTGCCAACCCTCCTGCACCCTGAGATAATCCCCCCACTGCTCTGTTGGAGCATTCTGACATTTACTTTCATTTTTATGAGATTAAAGGTAGTTTTTGTTTGGGCCAATATGATCTGTAAACGGCACCAGCCTGTGAGGGATGGCTACAAAGCCTTTAAACTTAGGTACTTTCATCCCACTGGCTTTTGGAGTTAATTCATTTTTTCCTCTTCATGGTGGCCTTTGCTATCCCAACTTTGTTGGTGTGTGGAAAAGCAATTAATAACCAGAGAATCACAAAACATTCTGAGTTAGATCCCAAGGATCATCCAAGTCCAACTCCTGCACAGACACTCCAGCAATCCCACCCTGGGCATCCCTGGAGCAGTGTCCAAACCCTCCTGGAGGATATACAGAGAATGTATGTAGGATAGATAGAGAACTCTGAATTACATCTGGACTCGGATGCTGGGGAAGAGCCAGAGCTGTGAAGGTGAATGTGCAGCACTTTCCCCCTTCCTCTCCTGCTGATCTTCACCTGGGCCACTCTCCCATCCACACCATGAGGGACAAACCTCTCTCTGTGTCAGGAGCAGGGTCACCAACATCAGATGGTGCCAGGCCAGGCCAGACCTGCCCTGCACTGCATCTGGTGGCAGGATGAATACAAATCATCTAAATCCCATGAGGGGGTTGATATCACAAATATTCCACATTCAACCCACAGAACTGCAACGCCTTGAGAACAGAGCCTCCAAATTAAAGAACCATGGAATGGTTTGGGTTGGAAGGAACTGTGAAGACCACCCAGAGCCACCCTCCCCTTGCCATGGGCAGGAACACCTTCCACAATGCCAGGTGGCTCCAGCCTGGCCCTGGACACTTCCAGGGGTGGGGCAGCCACAGCTTCTCTGGACATGTCATTAGGAACGTGAATTCCAGCAAGTGTCACTCGTTCACTGCTGACACAACAGCAGCCAGTTCTTGGCTGTTTCTCAGAACCCCCAGCACAGGCCAGGCTGCAGGCACAGCTCTGCCACTCAAAAATGCAAAACCCCTCAAAACCCCTCAAATCTGTGACTTCAGGTCCAGCACAAAGGGCAGTGACTGTGCCTGCATTTGATATAAAAAGGCTGAAATCCTTTGGAAAGCAGAAATGGGAAGTGCCTGCACAGACAGGAGTTCATCTATCAGTGCAATTACAGTGTAATTAAAGCCTCTCAGAAACGACAGCTCCTGGAGTAAATTCTAAAGTAGATTATTCCATGCTTCCAATCCCCCCAGCCCCAGCTCTTCAAGGGGGGATAATTATGCAGCTCTCATTCTTGCTGTCAGAGGACTGCAGTTTGTAAAGGGAAGAACTGAAATGCAGAGACACAAAGGCCCCAGCTTTGAAAGCTCTTCAGATGTCTAATTGCAGCTGAGTTTATTTTTTTCAATCAAGCTGAGCAATTTTTAGATTTTTAAGTGTTAAAAAGAAACCAAACCACTTTTAAGCCATTGCACCCTAAACAAACTCTTTCTTGAGGGGTTTCTTTTCTGTGCTTTTCAGCTCCATACTTGAGAGAAGGGATGGGACAGGACTGACAAATTTGTGCTGAATGTCTCCAATCAGTCACAGTGGTGACATTATAGCTTAGCAGAGGTGAAACCTGTCAGCCTGGATAGGAGAGGGGAGAGCTGGAAGGAAGAGTCAGACAAAAAGAGTTACAGAGGAGGAGGGAAAAAAAGAAGAGAAACAAGGAGGAGATGCATGTCCAGTGAGTTCCCAGAGAAGATCATCAGTCACAGCTGGGGCAGCCACAGGATTTCCTGTGTCAGGATTTACAAAACAGCCACCCAAAAAAATTCACCACAGAGAAAAGAGCTTGGGCAGTAAAACATGTTCTTGAGAAATGGCACATAGCAAATGGAAAAGCTGGGTTTTGTTTCCAGTGGTTTGGTTTTGGAAAAAACACAGCACTTCTTTCTACCTACAGGAAGTTTTTGCCTGAAAGATTTTGGAAATCTGGAGGATTTCAGCAGCACTGAGATACCAGTGCTGATAAGCATAATTTCAACTCAGCATGTTCCAAAACCAGATTTCATGGAGTCACAGAATTGTTCAGGCTGGAAAAGCCCCCTAAGATCATTGAATCCAGCTGATCCCCAGCACTGCCAAGGCCACCGCTGACCCAGGTCCCCAAGTGCCACATCCCCATGGCTTTTAAATCCCTCTAGGGATGGGGACTCCATCACTGGCCTAAGCAGCCCCTGCCAATGCCTGACCACCTTTTCCATGAAGAAATTTCCCCAGTATCCAACCTAAACCTCCCCGGTACAGCCTGAGGCCGTTCCCTCTCCTCCTGTCCCTGTTCCCTGTTCCCAGAGCCCGACCCCCCCTGGCTGTCCCCTCCTGTCAGGAGCTGTGCAGAGCCAGGAGGGCCCCCCTGAGCCTCCTCTGCTCCAGGCTGAGCCCCTTTCCAGCTCCCTCAGCCCCTCCTGGGGCTTCAGCCCCTTCCCAGCTCCGTTCCCTTCCCTGGACATGCTCCAGCCCCTCCGGGTCTTGTTACAGGAGCCCCAAAAGTGCCACCAGGATTGGAGGTGTGGCATTTCCAGCCACATTTCCAGTGTCTCCATATAGACTTGTGTTTGCAGAAGCTGAAATTAAAATCAGATTTGAGAACAGCCCCAGCACTGTTAACAACACCAGTGCCATGGCATTGATCCCAGGGGAGCTCCTGAGATATCCCAGTGACACCTGCCCCTCCTCTCAGAGACTGCAGAGCTCTGCTTCACCACCAAATTCCAGGTTTTAACCAGAATAGCAACAACAGAGAATTTTAAAGGTTGTTATTTTAAATAGCAGAAAAGTTAAATAACCAATAATGCTGCAGCTACTGTAGCCACAAGCTTTGATATTCTGGTGGTGCTGGGCTGATGGTTGAACTCAATGATCTTAATCAAATGTTTTTTACAGCCTTAACAATTCTAAAATTCCAAGATTATTGTTATTCCTGCCCACCAAATTGGCACTCTCAGAGACTATTTCCCCAAAGGAGGGGTTTAAAGATACTCTTGCTACAGCCAAAAACCCTGCAGCTTTCCAGGGAGGCCAAGCATGAGTATCAATAAAGAGAAACTCTTAGACTGCCATAATGTTTGAAAACTACAGAAATGGAGCATATCAATGTGGTTTCAAGGAGTTTTCAGAGAAGCACTGAGGCAGAACAGCCCAGGTGAGACAAGGAGCACTGACTGCACTGGGAATACCAGCTAATGTCAATAAACCATCAGCTCAAGCTGCACAAAACTCAAGCCTATCTGCAATTTGCTTTTTTGAGAAACAGCTGAGAATAACATGAACTGGTGTTACCTCCCCTAAGGAGCCTTATTCCTCTGATATCCCTAGAGCTCAGCAGTTTGTGCAACCCTGTGGTCAGAGCTGTTTCCAGCAGCTCTGACCACAGGCTTCCCAAAAAAGACCTGCAGGGTCCAAGCCACAGTCAAGACACACAGAAAGTGTCACTGTTGATTCCCCACCAGCGCAACTTCAGTCCCAAATTCAGCACAGGAAAAATGAATAACAGCTCCAGGGAAGGATGAGAGCACCTGGAACTGCAGGGATGGTGTCCCCAAAACAGGGAGTGGCTTCACCAGCAGTGGTTCCAGCCCCAGCAGAAGGAAGATCTAAGTGTCCAAACTGGCAGTGACCTGAGGCAGAGCATCCAGTTCTTTGTACACAACCAGCCTCTTGCTGGCATGGCCTGAATACCCAATTATTGGCTTGCTAATGACATGTGCATCTCATTAACTGTCCCAAAAGTCACTTCACAGAGATGCTCAGGGCAGCATAGACATCCAGAAGCTCTCTGCACTCTGATTCACTGCTTGAAGTACACAAAGGTTGTGTTGAGAAGCCTTATCTAAGGAACATCCCCAAAATTTAGACCCTTTCAAGTGACACAAGCCTGGCTGCAGGATGGATCTCACCAACACAGGAGGGGCAGCCAGGTGGGCTTGGGCTCTGCTCCCAGGTATTGGTGATTGAGAGAAAGACAGGGACCACTGCTGATGATCAGAATCTCATTTTACTGTGACCTACAGATGCTTATATCCATTCTAGCAAGGCTCTGTGTTACTGCATTGATTGGGTTAAACATCATACAAACAAATTTATACATTTTGCAACATTTTTACTTAATCCCATTCTTCGTTCCCCGTTGCCAGACTTGATCCAATCTTCTTGCAATCTTCAAAGTTTTGTTTGCTCTTGCCAAGGCATTTTGGTTATCAGACTTGTTATGCTAATTAAATCCACAGCACCCTCTGTCTTACCTCCCACACCAGGGAACAGAGACAGGATGAGGGGGAATGGCCTCAAGTTGTGCCAGGGGAGGTTCAGTTTGGATACTGGGAAAATTTCTTCATGGAAAGGGCTGTCAAGCCCTGGAAGAGGCTGCCCAGGGCAGTGGTGGAGTATCAATCCTTGGAACTGTTCAAAAAAGGTGTGGCTGTAGCATAGCTGCACTCAATCTCAGAGGGCTTTTCCAGCCTGAACAATTCTGTGACTCCATGAAATCTGGTTTTGGAGCATGCCTAGTTTAAATTATGTTTATCAGCACTGGTATCTCAATACTAAAGATACCCTCTTTTCTCCATTGTTATTCAACAGAAAATCAGGACAACACCAAAAGCTTCAATACAAGTTTCTCAGTGAAGGTTTGGGAAAGGACAACACTGAGACTCACAAAGGAACCTCCCAGTGAATTTGATTTGGAAACAGCTCCTGGTTGTGCCTACCCCTGGAAAAGGCTGGTGTTTGTGATGGAGATACTGATGATAAATGGACTGAAGTAAATTAATTCCACCCAAGCCAGGCAGCCTTCAGTAAGCAGGGCTGGTACCCACTGATTCAAGATGGATAAGGTGGGATTTAAACTCTCCATGCCCTGCTGGGAGCTGCAGGGATTGTTCAAACCACCACAGTGCACAGCATTCTCTGGACTATTCTATTTTTACACCTACCAAGTGGCCTGGAATAATTTTTCCAATAAACAAGGAAAGGAAGTTTTTCCACAGATGCCTGCTGAACCTGCTCCCTGCTGTGCCCTGATCACAGCCCTCCCCACAACACTCCCAGTGATTCTCACTGTCCTGAGCCCCCTCCTGGGCTGCCTCAGGCTTCCCACCCTCGGCTGGGACCCACGGCACAAGTGACCATGGCCACCAGGACCAGACCTGCAATAACAGCCAGCAGCACCAAGGAAAACCTTTCCTCCCACAACTGCTCCTCTCATAACACAAAGCAACTCCCTGGGTTCCTGGCAGCTCCTGACAACTGTACCAGACTCAGGTCAGGGCTGGCCACCAGATTATCTGGAAGATGGACAGATCAGATCAATCTTGACACCTTGGTAAAGAGGCTGAAGTCTGTCCCCATCCCCACCAGGGTCACAGCCACCTTCCCAGCTCTGACAGCTCATGATTTGCCACCAGGAAAGCTCCTCTCTGCCTACACAGGCCCTCTCTCAATTTTGGCTACTGGTACCTATTTTAGCAAGACCTGGCCTTGGACTGGGCTCACAGGGTCATCTTCTCAGGAGCCCTGAGGCAAAATATTCTGGGGGGAGCCACAGGGCTCTGCTCCCCACTGGGGTGGCTCAGCTGGCACCTCCAGGCAGCTTTGGTGGGTACCAGACTCTCCTGCAGAGCTAAGATCAAACCCACTGCAGTGCAGAAATGAAAAAATACAGACTCATGGAATCACAGAATAGCCTTAGGTGGGAGGAGCCTCAGAGATCATCCAGTCAAACTCCTGGCTCTGCACAGACAGGCCAACAGTCCCATGTGCATTCCAGGGAGCATCATCCAACTGCTCCTGGAGCTCTGGCAGCCTTGGGGCTGGAACATTCCCTGGGGAGCCTGGGCAGTGTGCAGCACCCTCTGGGTAGAGCCAATAAATCAGGTGTGATTTCATGTCCTAACTCTGGAAACAAGAAGTGAGGGCAGCTCTCTCTTCCTGCACACAGCCAGCACTGGGGTGCTGTGCTCTAACCCCTTCCCTTTGCTCCCACAACTCCCGAGAAGACACTCAGAGCACTTTGCTCTCTATTGCTTAATTATTCTGAATGTGAACACAGCCCAGCACCCTGGGCTCTCTGTTCATCTCTTGTGGTGCATCCCAGTGCCAGGAGTCCAGCAAAGCCACCCAGCTCCAGGAACACCCCGATATTCCTCAGGGATCTCAGCTCACATGAAGGATTCCAGTGCTCACTCGGCTGTGCCACTCCAACAGCCCCTTCCCAGAGCATTCCCTTCCCCACTTTCCATCACACAACCTGGTGCTTGCCCAAGCAACACCTTCTACCATCAAACTGAATTATTTGGTGAAATAAAAGCTTTCCCTTCTCACCCTCTGGCATGGCAAAGAGGAGGAAAGAAAGAACTCACACAGGTCTGTCTGTATTGTATTCCCATTGGCATGGGAAGCCAGAGAATCAATCCACCACGAATGGCATCCTCTGGGCCCTCTGCCCAAAGGGCTTTGCTAAAGGTGATTTGATAGAATAATTACCTAAGACAGACAGGCTTTCCTATGAGTGAGAGGTGCACTGGTCATGGAGGAACCAAAAATCCATGGGGGAGGGAGGTGACCCTCCAGACCTGCCCAGCCAAAACTTGTTTGGCACAGACAAGGCTCCTCTGCCTTTGATCACCTCAGCTCCTGACGGATGGCAGCAATGGGAAGGTGGGAATCTCTCCAGGGAGAAGCCACACTCTTCTCATCAGAAGTCAGAATCAATATTGAAACAGGAGCCTTTACCTTCAGTGCCAGGTTGTCCACCAGTGCAATCATGGAGTTCTTGAACAGAGTAGCCGCTGTCAGAGGTCTCTTGGTGACCTCAGTGATGCTCAGTTTCCCTTCAGGCCACATCATCTTCAACACAGGGTTTGAGCTATGAGAGAATCTCTTTAATTGCAGTCTCCCAGCACTTCCACTCCATTGACAATCCACCAGTTGGTTTCTACCCAGACCCACTGCTGCTTCCAGCTCACAGGGCATCACCTAAGCCAGGGTGACACTCCTGGGCACAACATTTGGTGCTCTTAAGAGCAAGTTCAAGCTTACAATGGAACATTCTGGAAAAACAACCAGCACATTCTCCCTTCAGATCAGGATGTGCAGGAATAGGACAGTGAAAATCCCAGAGTGATGCATCAAAAGCAGGGGCTGCCCCACTGGCACAACAGAAAGAATTTAATCAACATAGAGGAGAGCAAGGCCCACACCACCCTCCCTTAGAACCTGTTACCTGTGTTCAAGCTGCATTTCTGCACCTCTCTTGATATATAAAAGTAATTTATACACTTTAGCCTGAATTTTTGAAGGGTTCAGGATGAGGTAAACTGGCCCTGATGGATGGCAAGAGTTCAGGAACAGACAAAAACTGAGCACATTTACAGCAAGCCAATGGCCAATCTGTCACAGGCTTTAATGTGCTGGAAGTGGTGTTTGGGAAGAGGATTTTCCAGAGACTTCACAGAAAACAGGCTAAATTTGATAAAACCACACAGAAAATATTTTGCAAGGTTTCTGGTCAATGGGAAGTGTAGAAAACAGGAACAGTGGGACTGCTCAGGGTAGCACAGCCAGTCAACCCAAAGGGCTGCAGACCAATTTAACACAGGTAAGCAGCACCCAGCCCTGCAGGGTGTTTGTGCCCACTGCCCTCTGAGCACAGCCCCTGAAAGCTGCAGATTACAACATGAGGACATGTTCAATGCCAGGTGAAGAAAAACAGCTCCATGGGCACTTCCACCCACATTCTGATAGGATTTCAAATCTGCTTCTCAAGGCACCTTTTGCTTGCCCAACACGTGACCTCGTGGTTTGCATTTCTCACATCACTGCACACATGAAAGGATTTAAACCTTTCAAATCTCCTCATTTTCTTTCAAAACAGGGTGTTTTAGGTGAGGCCAATGATACCTGTTGTTGACCAAAGCTCCCCAGTATCTTTAGCAGTGATTACAGACAGAGCAGTAATGGTAAATCTGCAATGGGTTAATGACAAATCAGGCAGCACAAGCAAGTTCTGCACTGTCTTGATTGCACAACCAGTTGGTTTCAAAAAATCCACTTTAAATTCTGTTCAATTCAAGGCTGCATCAGAACAGAAACAACATGTACAGAATAAGGACTTTAACCTGAAAAATCCAACTAACAGCCTCTGGGTCACAGGAGATGTACAAAGATCAAATACCAAAGCAATGTGTTTATTCACACACACTGAAGACAGAATCACTGAAAACCTGAGTCTCTGACAGTATCACTCCACAAAAAAAGGATTCTGACAAATCAGATTAAAATTCACCTCATTAATATTCTTACCTGTTGTACATGAGGCGTTTGAAGTCTTGAAATAAAGTGTCCTTGTTTTTGTCAATAAATCCAGTGACAGAGTAACTAAAACATAAAGAAAAAACAGAGTTAATTGCAAAGTAGCAAAGTCCTTCTGTGAGCTGCTGGTGACTGTGGAATCAGCATCCCTGCACTCCTACAGACACAGCAGATGCTAATCCAGCCCTGCTCCCAGCCTATCACTAATTGCTGCAGGAGCAGTGTGAGGCTTGGATCCCTGGGCCCAGCTCCCTCCTCCAGCACAGGAACACACACCTGGCTTCAGAGAGCTCCTGGAGCTGTGCCAGTGCTGCCTGAGACACCCCACAGCACTTGGGCAGGGGGTAGATTCAGGAGTTACACTCAGGATTCTGTCTCCAAACAGAGTGTGTGTGTTTGTGTTAAACCCTATAGAAATCAGGGTTTCTTTTTCAATAAACCAGGGGCAGTGTGCTCCTCTCTCGGAGGAGAGAGTCTGAATTCCAGAGCAGTCTCTGAGTAGTGACTGGGGAGCTCCCCTGGAAATAACACACACAGAAACACACACACTTCAGATTCCTTCCTTCCTTTATTCCCACAGGAACACCACTCCAGGAGGTCACTGCTTCAGGGTTTCATCTCTTCTCCAAGGCTCAAGGCAGGCAGTGCTCTGTCCTCACAGAAAAGGTCCAAAATCTCCCCATTCAGTGACTCCCACACAGATGTTTCCTGAGCTCCAGATCCCCACCCTGGGAAGCTGCACCCAACCTGCAGGCTCTGGGATCAACCCACAACCTGCAAATCCCTGCATGGAGCCATCCTCAAATCACAGAGTTGTGGAACAGCACCTTTTGAAAGGCATCCAGTGCCACCCCTGCCATCGCAGGGACACCTTCCACTGTCCCAGGGTGCTCCAAGCCCTGTCCAACCTGGCCTGGGACACTGCCAGGGTTGGGGCAGCCACAGCTGCTCAGGGCACTCTGAGCCAGGGACTCCCCACCCTCAAGTCTTAGGGATCCTTGTAAGATCTGAGCCTGAACTATCTGTGATTCCTTCCACATTTCAGTTTTCTTTTCAAATGGTGATTTGTCAGCCACTGGCAGTTCAGAAGGTTCAACCACTAAGACAGCACCTCGTATTTTCTCCTCCAAAACCCCCCTGAAATCAGGGATGTCTGTCAGGAATTGCTCAGCAAAGACTCCAGAAGATAACCTGCTTGTATTACATGGGCTCTGGTGTGATCACACTGGTTGTCCTTGGAAATTAAAGGTAAAATTAATCCCAAAGTAAAATAAATAATGAATTATTCCCTCAGTAACTCCCTTTCTTCTGGCATGGGAAGTTACACAAATCCTAAACCATTTAATGACTCCAGTGATATTCCACACAACAGCTTTCCCAGCAAATGGTTTGTACCCTGTGCATCCTTCCCTCTCACTTACTCTCCCTTCCCACTGCTGTCACCTCCTGCACTTGTTCCTGCAGACTCCAGGCAAGCACTTCCCTGCCCAGATCCCTCCTGCAGGTTATCACTCCCCTGTGCTTCCAGCCTGCTCCAACTGATTGGAGCATTTAAAGGCACAGTTATATAATCACACCAAACAGATGTCTAAACCAGATTTGATTAGCTCAGTGTAGCTTCCTTCCATAAACACTGCTGCCTTTTCCCCCCTTTTTCCCCCCTGGAGCACTGCTCTCCCCTCAGCCCCCACACCTTGCTCTCCTTTTGTTTCACTCCAAGTACAAATTCCCCCTCTGTAGATCAAGGCACCAGCAGAAGATTTAATTGATAAGCAAGTGCTGCACTCTGTAATTGTGTGTGACAGCTATTCTGGCTTGCACCAGAAGCAGCACTAAATCAGAATATTGTACCACTTCAGAGCTGCTGGGAAGACAAAAATAGAAGGTGCAACTTTATTTCTGAAGGAAACTCACATCACATCCCCAGCGTAGTGCTTGATCCGGAAGTCTCTGTCGAACTCCAGCGTTTTGTCTGTGGCACAAAGCTGAAATAAATTCACATACATCAAAATACTATCCATGGCCTGATATTAAACCACCACCCCTGGATTTACAAGCTTCATGAAAGAGCAATCTGCCTTCAAAATAGCACTGGGAACTACAGGAATTCCACTTTCTATGTGCAGATGTGAAACCTACTGTTGAAAATGTTTTCATGGATGCACTGTAAGAACATGTGCTTGTACAAATGAAGCTGCAAGAGCCTACAATTTTATGAAGAAATTGGTATTATCTCAGAATCATCATTATGCAAAAAGAACACTCGTGCCTGTAGAGAAACATTGCACCCACAAGTTAATTTGTTACTCTTTTTAAGTTTTCCTTTATGTTTTTTTGCCATTGCAGTGTAACTCTTCTGCAAAGAAATGGGCCAACTGCTGTGAAAACAGCAAGGCTTGTTCAGGCCCAAATCCCTTCTGGTCATCTGACACCCCTCAAATGGGGACCCCCCTGCAGATCCACTGCTCCAGGCTCCAATTGCCATCCCATCCCACTCCTTGTGTCCAACAGAAGATGCCCAGTGCCCACGTGGCAGCTGTTCAGCAGCACTGGCTGTAACACACTCATCTCTTCAGGAACAGCAGGAGCCAAAAAATCCATCAGGGCTGGCTTAATTAAAAAGGGAGTATGAGATAAGAATGAGGATTTTGTTATAGGCAAAAGGAGCAGGAGATGAATTAAGTCTTTGCAGGCAGCATTTAACAACACCGAGGGCTATGAGCAGATATCTGCTATCCACAAAAAGTCTTGGAGAAATAAAAGAGGAAATTAGCATGGCTGAAATGCAGGGCAGGAGGGATGATTAGGAGCAGGGAGATACACTCCAAAAATTCACCTGTGTCCAAGAACACAAAACAGATTGGCTCAAACTGTAAGAACAGATGAAAAAAACAAAATATATTTTACACAAAATTAAACACAAGGAGGACCCCAAGGAGTGTGAGTACCAAGGAGGTCCCAGAGGTGTGGGAAGTCCAGCATGGCAGGAGCAGGAAGCACCAGGAGCTGCAGAGCTGATGGATGACCAAGGTGCAGCAGAACACAGAGAAAATGAAGAAATGAGATAATACCAGGAAAACAAAGCCATTTTTTCTTGCTGCAGCTTTGTTCCCAGCACGGGGCTGGGGAGTGCCTTTTTCAGCCACCCAAACACACAGCTCAAACCAACAAGTCAGTAAATGTGGTAAATACCAATGGCAAAAGAAATGTGTCTGTGCTACCAGACAGGGTACAGCTGGCAGCACAAGCTCCTCCTAATGCTCATCCAGCTCTGGAGAGGCTGAAGGAGCCATAACACAGCAATCAGGGATTTTGCTGTTTGCTGCTTTGGCTTTTTCCAAAGGAGCGATTCTCTCCAAACTTCGTGTTTCCTGGACAAAGCAGTTGGAATTAGTGAAAAAAGCCCAGCACATCCATTAATACAATGGATCATCTGCTTGGGTTTCTGTGAGCCCTGCCATGAGGCTCCTCACTGACAGCTCACAGCATTCGAGGGCGAGTAAAGACAGGAGAAAGGTGTTGGAAAGATGGGAATGCTGTGGGAGCCTGCCCTGAGTCTGTGCCTTCACAGCATCTGAAATGAGCCATCACCTGAGGGCAATGGGAAGGTCGTGAGGTTGGGTGTGGGCACTTAATCACTGAGGGCTGGCTGGGGAGAGCTGCGGGAGACATCCGGAGCTAAATGAGGGCAAAGCAGAGCAAATGAAACTCCCAGCAGGGCAGGGATTGCCTCTGAGAAAGGGCAAAGTTCACAGGAACTGATGGGCCCCCAACTGTCCCTTCCTGACTCAACAGGGACCTTACCTACCCTCCTTCATCTCAAGAGGATACGGAGAACTGGGAGAGGCTTAAAGGGCAAACCCACGCCCTGGGAGGATGGGCCAATGAACGCAGCTTCTCCAGGTTAGGAAAGAAATGCCCAGAGATGATGGCAAAAAACGTGGAGCTGATGTAGTGGAAGACAAAGAGAACTGTGTTTTGCCATTTAAAAACTGGGAGGTGAGAGGTGTATTCTAAAATGGAAAAGGGAGGAGGGAGGGAAACAGAGAGGAAGGGACTCTTCACTTGAGTACCTGAGCTGTGGAATTCTTCGTTGGTTTAAAATCCAAGAAGACCATGCAAAAAAACCCTATTAAGGAGACCAGGAGGTTCCTGGGCTGCAGGTCCCTGGAGAATGGGAGCATGTCAAGTTATCAGTACACATTTACCCCATACTGGGCTCTCACTTGGGCATTCACTGCTGTCCAGTGTCCTGAGAGATACTGTATCAGGTGGGCCAGAACGGACCTTCTGATACTCTTCCCTTAACAACCAGTTTGTTGAGATTGATACCCCCCACAATTTGAGGATTGAGGCATTCATGGACTTGCACTCGATCCTTTCAAAGTACAATATCAACAGAAAAGAAATGGAACTTGGAGAGGTTGTGGATGCAAATGGTGATGTTGGGAAGGGCCACCAGAAGAGCTGGCACATCTGCACATCTAGATTAGCATTAGACAAACATGAGGAGGACAGCACATGCTCCAGGGACACAACACTGCCACCAATTCTGCTGGTGGAAGTGGTAACCAGCCTCCTCCGAGCTTGTCTGGCCTTCCCCAGGACAAGGGCGCCGGCAGCGGGGAGCAGCCGGGCACACAAAGTAGGACACGACTATTTAGGGCACCACAGGCCCCCAGAGCTTCTCCACATGGAGCCTGTGTGCAGCATGCTCTGCAGGGAGCAGTGGAGCATGAACTGGGCTGAGGGATGGGAGCTGATCCCAACACATGCACTTTAACTCTTCGGGAACAGCTCCCATCTGTGTGGAACTTTACAGGACCTGCATGGAACCACTGCACTCTGCAAAAGCAGGGCATGAGATGGAATCTCAAGTTAGAGGAGCCTGGCTCAGAAGGCTCAGGCTTCCCACAGCAGTTCTGGGTGGGACTGAGGAAGAGCTCTGAGGTACTGGGACGTCTGCAGATTTGCAATGGGGAGAAAAAATAATAATTATGCTGAGAGGTTTATGGGTCAATGTTTTCAAGGCTCTATTGATTTAACTAGAAATTAGCAAGCAAGGCAGATGCACCAGCCCCTCCATAAACATTATTTATAGCAGGATTCCTTGTCTTCCTCTGTGCAGGCAGTTTCTGACAACGCCACCTCCTGCTGAGGAATGCTGCAGCTGGCAATGCTGCCCTTTAATGTCTCCTTGCTGGGAGGGGACTCCCAAAGGCAAGGACTCGAGCAGATTTTATTTTTAAATGTTCATTTTATAGCCTCCCATAGCACCTCCTGAAATTCCATCCCCTTCTGCTGCTGCACTAAAGGACCACCTGCTCCCTCTGTGGCAGAGCCCCTTCCCCTGGGCACATGTGGGAGCAAGGACAGAACAGAAACCAAATTCCTCTCTCTATATCCACTGAGCAGACAGCTCCAGAAAATGGACCACTCCCCCAGCACCCCACTGCAGAGGATCCTGGACTCCATCCCAACACTGAAGGAAGCAGTTTGCATTCAAACAGGAACCCAGGTCAGGCCTCACACCTGTTTTCATGTGGGTTTTCTCAGAATGTTCCATGTCACTGCTTCAGCACATGAAATCTGGGTCAACACTGGAATCAATTCCCTGTCCCCCTCCCTGAGCTTGGGTTCACATGGCAGGTGAGACATCAGATGTGCTGCAGCAAAAGGGCATTTAAGGAAAGCAACATCTGGGAGGAAAAAGCGGGTTTGGTTTACTTTCATCCTGGCCTCTCCTCACACAGCCCCAGCCAGATCTATTGTTTATCCTGGGCCTCCCAGAGGCAGCCTTTAGCACATATCTTACACAACCAGGGTAATTTGGTATTTCTGACCTACATAAAATAGTGCTGGGGTGGGAGGGAGCAGGGGGAACCAGCACTCTGAGCCATACATTTCAGACAATGTTTCTGAGCAGAGAGACATCAATAAACTTCAGGTCCTTATTTGATTACTCTGTGTGAAAGATTCTCAAATTAATCAGGCTGGTGACCATTTTGCAGTCTGCTGCCAAGTGAGGAATAAATGAAGCCTTTTAATTCGTCCATTGTAGCCCAGACAAAGCCAGGCGAGGAGCCTGGTGCTCTGAGGTGCAGTGGGAGACGAGCACATTCTACAGCCAATGATGGTGAAAAAAGCCCAAATCACGGTGCTATAATAATGCAGGAGTGTGAATAATTTCACTGTCACTATGTATTAGAGCAGCCTGGGAAGAACAACACGTGGGCCGAGCCGGCGCATGGATTGGTTGCAGATGACATCATGAGATGTCAAGGCACGAGCTCGGGCTCCTTTCATCCCGGAATCCAAGGGATGAGCCACTGGATGTGCTGGAGCTCCCTCTGCCGGGCTCCTCTGCGGCCGGAGCTGCTCCGGGCCCCCGTCCACACTCAGCTGCAGTGACTCCAACCCAGCCATCCCTAAACCCCGCTTCCTCACTCCGTTCCACCTCAGAACATGGGGAAGGGATGGCAGAGGACAGCAAGGTCTGCGGGTTACCTTCCTGCTGGAGAAGTGTGCGTGCCTCGCCAGTTTGTTGTTGAGGGCCTCGAGGAACATCTCATCTGTGACTTTCCCCACGTTCATGCAGGCATCGTCCAGAATGGCAATGATCCCTTTGTGCTGCTGCTCCACCAGGTCCACAATAACCTGGTTGTTGAAGTAATCGATCTGCAGGAAACAAAAATCAGGGGTGTTGGTGACCTTGGCTGCAGAAATGGGAGGGTGCCAGTGCTGGCCATAGCAGCCAGTGTGACAGCAAGGAGCAAACAGCTCTGAATGTGTAGATCTCTGATTCCAGATAAAGCAGGCTGCTCTCCTACACTGAACTGCAAACAAAGTGATTTTTCAAACGCCTCAGATACATCTCAAGACCTCTGCTGCAGAATGACCTTTAAAATGTCTTTTACATTTCAGCCGTGTGCAGTCACCACAGTGACACTGCACATCCTGTCCTTGGCATTCTGAAGAGAGTTTGAACAGGAAAAGTCAAAATTTTTATGTGTTACTATCAACAACTAGAAAAATCCATAAGCACTGAGCACAGAAACCCACAGTTATGTGTGTGGCATCACAGAGGTGCCAAAATAGCTTTCATCTCAGACCTGGAGTCCCTTATTTTCCCAAGGAGACATGGTGAGGTGACTGGGGAGCTCCTGCCCCAGCCTGATCCCAGTCTGGCAGGACAGCTGGCAGGGACACAAAAGTCCCATCAACTGGAGCCTGCATGTGGAGCAACTTCAGACCCAGGACTTGTTGGTACACTGACCTCACACCGACCTCTCCCTCCCCTGCCAAAGCACTCACGTGCTTCCAGGGAATTCCCTCTCGCTGGTATTCCTCCTGCTCCTGCTTTAGAACCAGCTGAATGAAGAGCTGCTGCAGCTTTTCATTGCAGTAATTAATGCAGAATTGTTCAAAACTGCAAAAACATGAGAAGAAGAGGTGATGAGTGTTCTGGGAAAGGTGAGGGCACAACACTGAGCTTTAGAAAGTGGCTCACCTGTTATTGTCAAATATCTCGAAGCCATAGATATCCAGGACCCCAATGACTGTGTTCTTGCCATGCACTGTGGTGTTGTAGTTCTTCACCTCGATGACATCGTTGATGTGTGTCACAATCCAGCAGAAGAGACGCTCGTAGATGGCCTGCAGCAAACACAGACTGAGGGCTCCTGCCTGCACCTGCCTCAGCTCTTCCCAGGAAATTCAACACAGCTCATTCCAGGCCTCCACCAAAGCTGCAGGTCATGTTCTGCTGAAAGTGAGCAGCTACTGACTGGAGAAAATATTCTATGGAAGTGTTTCTTTTCTTTCTCCTTTATACTAAGTCAAAATCCCAGTGAGGTCACTGGGTGCAGTAGTTCCCCAGTTTGATTCCAGTTAGCTTTTCAGCTGCCTAATAAGTACTATTCCTGAGAATTATTTAACAATAGTGAAGAGCAAGAGAGAGGTCAGTCACAGAAACCCAACAACTGAACACAATGACAGGAAAATAATCCTGTTCACCTTTCACAAAGATAACATTCTGTAGGCAGAAGTGTTTTCAAAGTCTTCATGTTCAAAATGTGCTGTGAAGCTGGGTCAATACATTATCTCAGGAAAAGAAATCATGTAATAATCAGTGACATTCATAACTTCACCCATTTCTCTCTTATAATTTGATTTCTTAGCAGAGGAGGAACAATTGTCACTCCTGCCATCAGTACTCACTTTTCCCATGGAAGGTGTCCCTGCCCACGGCAGGGGGTTGGAATGAGATGGTCTTTCAGGTCCTTTCAACCCAAACCATTCCACAATTCTTTAATTTTATTTTTTTTTTAAGTAACACTTTGTGTTTCCAACATGAATTCTAGATGTTACAGTTCCACTCTCTACTCTTTGAATTTAACTGCAAAATGAAGTTGAGGATCCCATTTCACAGCAAATCCCTTCCTGTATGACACATTTGCAGATGCCAGCCCAGCCCACAGCCCATCCCCTCCTCAGTGTGCCTGGCACTGTTGGCTGTGGGAGCTGGATCCCTGCTGGAAGGGCTGGAATGGGGACGTGCCACAGATCCCTACAGAACTCAGGAGCATGTAGGCTCAGAGAGAAATCTGCAGGATGTACAGGAAGCCCTGTGCTTATTGACCCACCCAGGAATCCTCCTAGGACTGAGCATTAAAAACTGTGCAGCTCTGGCAGCAATGCCTCCCTTGGGCACAGCTGCTCTCTGCTGCACACCTGGGCCCAGGGGCGAAGGCAGCAGAGGTGAAGGCAGTGTCTGGGTGAGTGTCACCCACCTGTGCAGAGGGAGGGGACAGCTCTCACCTTGGCGAAGGCGTCCCTGCCGTAGGTGGCCTCCTGCTCCGTGTGCTGTTTGTCGATGACGTCCCTGCCCGTGGCCACCGTCCGGAACAGCAGCGCCTTCTCCACCAGCTCGGCCTTGGTGGACAGGAGCTCAGCAATGACTGACACCACTTTGCTGTTCTCGATGATGGGAGTGTCTCCATCCACAAAGAACTTCAGGTTCCCCTGCAATCAGCAGCATTTCTCCATCTGCCCTTTACTAACAGGGATCAGCACAGCCCAAGCCCATCCATTTTCTACCTGCTATTCCAGGCTGGAAATCTCCTGCCATACTGGAAGGTGTGACATATCCACACCTTCAAACCTCCAACATCAGCTGGAGCTGGTTTGGAGCAGCAAAGGCTTTCTCAAAGCAAAGCATTCCTGCTCAGTATGCAGCTCAGCTTTTGGGACAAACGACATTAAACAATTCCTGAGATTTTATCAAATACCATCCCAAGATTCAGGGTCCAAGGATAGGGAACTGCACTATGTATGCAAATGCTGGATGTAGCATTTGTCTTCACTGCAGCTTGCCATGAAACCACTGGCTGCAGTTCCCCTGACAGTGCTACTGCCACTGAGGGAATGGGAATGGCATGGGGCAGGGAGCTTATCAGTGCCAGTGGGACTGGACTGGCAGTACCCCCCCACAACAGCTCTGCTCCTGGGTACCTTCTGTGCCAGAATTAGCAGTGATCCCTTGGTGATCCATGGCAGAGTCTGTCCCCCAGTCTGCCTGCATGGCCCAACTCTGCTCTGCCTCCCTTCCTTCCCAGCACTGCCATCCCAAAGAGCAGAAGGAACTGGAACAAAGTTGTCCTTTGCCACTCTCCTCCCGCCCACCTCTTTCCTCAGGGAAACACAAGAGCTGAGCTACAGGGACACTGTGCAGGGGAGGAGGCTCTGTGGGAGGATCCATGAGAAGTAAGGATCTCCTTAGCCTCAGAACACAAAGAACTAAGAGGTCTCCTGTGTTTCCTGTGCTTAACATTCACCACGAAGTGAAGCAGAGTCACTCTGGAGAAGGAGAGTGTGAGGGCATAGAGGGACAGAAGCTCCCTATCCCCTCTCTGCCAAACCCCAACAGTTCCTTTTTCAGAACATTTAACAGCTCCCAGTATTTAGTGGTATGCCTGATTTGGGATCTGGAACATGGAGGAATACATGTGATCATTACTGCAGTGCCCTGTTCCAGCAAGGACTTTCTCTCATCACTGGAGCTGTGAACTGGACACGCCTTCCCAGCCACCAGGGCTTCCAAGAGCTTCTGCAGCAGGAAAATCAGAGCTGCTGGCAGTACAAACCCTCCTGAGGAACAGCCCAGGGACAGGTTCAGGGCAGGGAGCTTACCAGGTGCAGAATGGCTGCCACAATTTTGTAGACAGTCTGAATCTCCTCCTGCTTGAAGCCAATCACCTTCATGGCATCAGCAACGGCCTTGAACTCGGCCCCATCGTTAATGGAACACTGAGGGGAGAGAGAAGTTTGGGATGGGGGCGTTTAATGGGAGTCAGCTGTGAGGAAGCAAGGATTTCACAAGCCCATGGGAAACAGAGATGTTTCAGCACTTGGATATTTCTGAGAGGCAAGACACTGTCATGAGGTTTTCCAGCTTGTTCCAATGCCATCATGTGTACTTGGACAAGAACCCTGCGTTGCACACACATTGCTGGCAGCAGGAGACACAGAAATCCACCACAGCACGATAAACTTCCCAGAGGAATTTGCTGAGAAAGAGTTCATTAAAAACCCCAGAAGAACAGGGACAGTTTGTGCAGTCAAAGACCCTCTGAGCAGAGGCTGCAGAGCACCAGCAGGACATCTCTGTTCTCCACCTCTCTCAAGATCAGCCTCTCCCTCCCTCCCTGCAGCCTTCTGGGTTTGCTTTCAATGCACGTTTTTAGAGAGAATCATCTGAGAAATCTCTGGGTTTCTGTACCAAAGTGCATCTCACAAAAGCACCTAGGAAATCAGAGAACATTTGGCTGGGACCCTGCTTCATAGGGACAACACTAGGGATAACTTCAGATGTATCCCAAGTGTTCAGGATATTGTTGTCTAAAAACTGTATGGGTTTGTTCCCTTCTTTCCTGCTCAGAGTTCCCCCTTGAGGACAAGTCAGACATGAAGACTCAGTGCTTCAGTAGCTCAAAGATCCTGCTGCAAAACATGAGTCCTTATGGCTTTTTGCTCCAGAAGGCAAAACTGCCCATTATGGAGCATGGAATGTCTGCCACTGGTAATGGGTCAAATATCCACACCTGCATTTATGAAGAAATCCTTTATTGCTGTTCATAAGCAGACACATGCAGCATGCACAGGTATATTTGTATATTTTAAGCAGAGTAGAGGTGTGTCTTTTCTATGATTCTATGTACCCTCGTGCTTTATCTTGCAGTGCCAGAAACTTCATTACCAACAGCACACCAGTGTCACCTCTCCATGTTCATCCCCACTGATCTCAGCTTCTGCTAGCTCAGCACTGCTTTGAGCATTTCCAGCAGCACTCCCAATGTTAAGCTGTCCCTGGGTCCCTCAGGTCCCTCACCTTGAGCTGTGCCCCAGGGCAGATGTAGCTGTAGGCCGATGCATCCTTCTGGAGGTGCAGAGAACGCAGGAGCTGCTCAGAACCTCCCTGCAGGAGCTGCATGAAAAGAGTTTTAAGAAATGGTGAAAAATCGAAAATCCTTCTTTTTTCTGTCTCTTATTCATCTGCTTGACAAGCAAAATCATGAAACTATTAATTACTGCTGCAATATCTGGAGCACAACATGCAAGATGCAGGGCCTGCACTGGTGCAGGGCTCTGCCACCACAAATCACTGTCCTTTAGAATCACAGCTGTACAAAAAGCAGCCTGAACCCCTCACAGCCCTGTTTACACCTGTGCCATGCCACAGCTGTGCCTTGGCAAGCACATTGCCCACACAGGGACTCTTCCTTCTGGAAATGACATATCCGTAAGGAAAGTGCTATCATACCATCATGGAGTGCTGAAAAAGGGGGAAAAATAAACAAACTTCCCTTTCCCTCAGTGCAGAATCAAGGTTATACTAACAGACTGACCATACCCCTCAAAGGACACACAGGGAACCACCACACAATGTGGAAGACATTAAAGAACATCCAAAACCTCCAAAAAAGTCAACTTGGTGTCATAAAATTACTTCCATATGGACTAAAGGTCTCAAGAGAAAACAGAGGGATTAGGCTTACTACAAATAAAACAGTGAGTCAAAGTCCAATGTACCACCATATTTGTTTAGCCAGCCTCCTTTTAAGTTTAGAAATGTGTTAATATGGGACTGGAGGATAGAAAACAATCCATCTTCCCAGGCTCCAACCCAGTCCAGGCCTCTACAGAGAACTGAAGAACCCAAGATCACCCAAGATGCTGCAAAAGGGAACCCTCTGCCAAACACATGAGAGGGTGAAAGCCCTGAGTGCTCTGCCCAAAGTGTCTGGGAAACTGGAGACAAGTAATTGCTCCAGCAAAGGAACACAAACCTGGTAGAAGGAGTGGAAGCTTCGCTCCCCAGGCTGCTGCACGATCACACGGGACTGGGGGAACAAAGCACAGAGCTGGGTGTCAGTGGGACATCAGCACCTCCCCTCAGAGACCCATACCACCAGGACACCCCAAATCACACTCAGGCTCTTGGGAACACCATAACACACATGTGACTCTGGAGCCTGAGGTCTAGAGTCAAAAGCACCAGCTTGTGTAACAGCTGCAACATCCTACTTCCATCCAGGAATCCCATGTGGGAACCCCAGGGTTGCTTTCATGGAACAGCCAAATAAAACATCATTTTAGCATTAGAATTATTTAATCACTGGAAATGAAAACCAGGAATCTGTGACTACAGATAAATGCTCAAGGCCTGGTGGTCACCAATCCTACACCCCCAGGACAGGCTGCCCACAGCACCCAGCTGTACAAGGGAATGCTGTGTTCTGACACAAGGGAGCAGAGGATTTAGGGAGCTCTAGCTACATTCCAGAATCCTCATTCCAGACCAGAGTAAAACAGCACAAAAAAGGGTTAAATGCAGCAGACATTCAGTCAACAAGCAATGTGTCCTTACTTTATGCTACATTTGAACTATAAAGAGTGATGAGGAACAAAAGTCTGTTGGGGAGGTTTAGGTTGGAAATCAGGGCAAGGCTCTTCCCCCAGAGGGTGCTGGGCACTGCCCAGGCTCCCCAGGGAATGGTCCTGGCCCCGAGGCTGCCAGAGCTCCAGGAGTGTTTGGACACTGCTCCAGGGATGCCCAGGGTGGGATTGTTGGGGTGTCTGTGCAGGGCAGGGGTGGGCCTGGCTGATCCCTGGGGGTCCCTTCCCACTCTGGATATTCCATGATTTGATGTGTTCCTGCTGCAGAGCCACTGTCTGTTACTGCTTGTATTTGGGCCAGAGCCTCCACTGCTTTCAAATGGAAACAAATTTAACTTGGGAGAAGTTAAGGATATGAAATAAACAATCAGGATAAATAAATCATCAGGATTTAAGTCACTGCAGCTGCAGTCCCAGCCCTCTTTTTACATCAAAGTATCCCAAGTTAAATGTTTGGTTTTGTTGTTTTGTTTTTTAAAATAAAGTGTTTACTCTGAAAATAGACTTCAGGAAAATAAGGGGAGAAGTAAAAAAGAAACACAAACAAAAAGGGTGTTGGCAGATGTGGTCAAACACATAATCAAAGCCAGATATGTCTCACACAGCAAGAAGTGTTAATGGCTCACGCCTGAGTTCTCCAGTTTTGCATATTCCAATGTTTCCAGACACCACTTAATGACATGATAAAAATAATTATGCTCAAGATCACTTGGAATATACAAAAACAATGCTACCAACAGCTCACCCAAGGCTGTGGCATTATTCCAATATAACACTTCTCAAGCACGCTTGCTCCCTACAGCCCTGGAGATCTCCTTCTCCAGGGAGAGCTCAGCACAGGAAAGCAGGAACTGTGCAGAGGGTAAATTGTATCCAAAATAAAAACTGAGATTAAACTTCACACACACACACGTGCACAAAATCCTTTGTGTAACACTGCCCTGTTGCTGGTGAGCTCTGGAAGTCGTTGTGCTCCAGGAACAGGGTGCTGCCAGCATTCCTGACTCCTGAGGAAAAATTAAGCCCTGGATTTGTTTTCTGTGCCCTCATACCTCACCTGCTGTACATTTGAACAGAAAACTCTCTACTGGCAAAGCCCAGACTGCAAAAGTAACACCAGCAAAGGCTGTAACCCTGGGGGGGGAGGGCCTTACCTTTTCTAGCAGGTAATTATTGATGTGCCCACCTATGGGGTCTCCCTTGAAATCAAAGTTGATGTCCATGTATTTTCCAAAGCGGCTGGAATTGTCGTTACGGTTTGTTTTGGCATTGCCAAAGGCCTCCAACACACAGTTGGATTTCAGCAGGATGTTCTTCACTCTGCAGCAGGGATGGATGGATGGATGGAAAAGGGAACAGGGTAAGACCTCAACACTCACATCTCAGGTTTTTTTTTCACAGCCATTTCTCCAGAAGAACTCAATCACAGCAGTGATGCTCTTTGATGGGAGATTTGGGCAAATGTGGATGACATCAGCAATCCCATGGGAACTCAGCTGGGAGATGTCAGCAACTCTCCTCAAAGGAAGCAAATGCTCTTTGGTTCAAAAACCAGCCCCCACCCTGAAATCAGCACCAGAAACTCAGCTTCTATACACATTTGGATTCTGAAACCAGTTTTCTGAACTCTTCTTCAAGTCATTTTCAAAAGTTCATTTGGGGCAGGTTTAAGTCTGTTTCTGCAGAAAGCCACATTCTTTGCTCCAAAACTTTTACTCCAGGACAGAGAGGGACATTTTGCAGTTCAGAATCACATGAGCCTGGGAGCTCATGGAATACACCCCTGGCACTCCACACGGTGTTCTAGCCCCCCAAATTTCAGGCAATTTGCTGCAGGAAAAGCAATTTAGAATAATTTAGATTGGCAAAGACCCCTAATATCATTGGGTCCTGCCATTAGATGGTTGATATTGGCTGGATGGCATCTCTGATGCTGTTTTGATTTTGGAAGTTTGAACTTTAAAAAAACTTTTCAATGTGATTTCAGCAATTAATACTGCAAAATTCCCAGAGTAAAAGAGCAAAAAAAAGTTAAGTACAAATCAGCATGTACAAGAGACCATCTGATAATGTGGTGCTACACAGAAAGAGACTCACAAGCAGAAGAATTTCCCTTCTTTTCCAGCCCAGGCCTTACCTCTCCACCTCAGCCCTCTGCCCGGGGTTGGTGATGGCTGCTATGTACTGCATTATGTATTTACTGGCCTCAGTTTTCCCAGCCCCGCTTTCACCTAGGGGCAGAAACACCACGGTGACCAAACAAATGAAAAAAAAGCAAAACAAATCATTGGAGAGAGAGCCTCAATTCTGCACCAACAGTGCCTGGGTGGTTTGATTTTTTTCTTTTTAAAGCAATCTTTGTGTGCACTTGGGACGTTTTCTAAACACAGCCATAACCCTGCCTGGCTGCTGCGGCTGGGCTGACTTTGAGCAATTGTGCTGTGAGATTCCACAGGTCGGGAAAAGGGCTGGCACACAGAGGATCAAAGGAATATTGTTAGAGGAGAAAGCCTGGCCTGCAGCAGCACAAGGGGCCACTGTTCAGCACCCCAGCCCGAGGCTCTCTCCTTTCAGAGCTGCCCGAGCACAGGGACATCAAGGAAGCAAAGTGCCGAGATCCAGGCAGGGATCACTCTGGCACCAGCCCTGCTCCACTGCTGGAGCCACGGCCTTTTCAATGCAGCAGGGAACAAACAGTGGCCACTCAGGGCAGCGACAAAAATCAGCAGCTCCTGAGGGGAGACAAGCCCAGTTCTGCTGATCCCAGCTCTGCTGATCCCAGGTCACACCTGATCCCAGGTCACACCTGATCCCAGGTCACACCTGATCCCAGGTCACTCTCCAGAGCTGACACAGGGCTCCTGCTCACATTATCCCTCTGCAGGCACAGATCCAGCTCCTGGCTGGCACCAGCTCTTGAATGAGATAAGAAATAATTGTGCAGGTCTCCACACACGGATTCAAATGCAAATGAGCAGCTTTAAGATTAATGACGTTTCTTTTATAAAACGCTGTCATTAGCCAAACCATTATTCCCCTTGCACCTGGAATTTCACACAGATCAAGTGCTCATCACCATGCAGAGCCCTCCCAGCCTACCTGAGATGACAATGCAGGTGTCTTTGGATCGTCTCTTCATGGCTTTGTAAGCAGCATCAGCGATGGCAAACAGGTGGGGAGGCCTCTCGTAGAGCTCCCTGCCCTTGTACTGCTCGATCATGTCCCGCCCATAGATGTTCAGGTTCTTGTAGGGATTCATGGAAACAACCACCTCCCCAATAAAGGTGTAAATCCGGCCCTTCTCGAACCTGCCCAGAGGAGACAAAAGGCAGAAATCAGACAAATGCAGAGGATCAGGACAGGACAGGCCAGGACAGGCCATCACCCTATGGAAACACGACAATAAAACCCTGGCTCTGGACATTCCCTGAGTAGGGATGTCCCTGGCATGGGACAGCAGCAGAGACCTGAGGGTACAAGGACAACAACCCAGGGCTGGCTTGGAGTTCCACCACCTACAATTCTAATTCTGTTTCACTTCCAGATATGTGATACGGAATTTACAGTTTCTACAACTGACAATAAGTGAACACAAGTGTGAGGAGCAAATCTAACCTGCTTCAGAAAGGGGATTTACAGGCAAACTCTTTCTTCACACTCTGTAGCTGTCCATGGCCAGAGGAGTAGAAGTTCTGAAGCCCTCATTGAGAGGTCTAATCACACTTGAAAGTAAACAAAGACAGAAGCCCATGAGGGAACTGCAGCCTCTCAATGAGTCCTTTTTGCTGGAAGGCACTTCGGTATCATCACTGCTGCTACATCAGAGAGGAAAAAATTCTAAAAATGTGTGCTAACAACCCAAAGCGACATCATTCCTATCCCTACCTGGCTCTTCGATTCTTTCTGCAAACAAGACAGAAAATAACTCGATGTTAGTTTAAAAAAATGTTTACGTTAGAAGAGTTTCCAAACAAACTCCCAATTTTATTGAAAGTTACCTATGAGGAGGGCTCAGAATAATTCCAGATCAACAACTGAGGAATTCACACAGCATTTGTTTCTCCGGATGAGAGAGGACAACAGGTTTAGGGATGAACACATGAACCCTGGATTTCCAGCGCCAGTTCCTGCAGCTGTATTCAAACCTCGGGACGTTAGATGGCACCAGAACCCCTCCACAGAGCCCGAGAGCCTCGAATCCTCATGGACTCCGGCACAAACTCCAGCATTATTTTATTGAATTTATTACCACCCCCATGTGGTGACAGCCCTGACATTTTCTATTGTTCATTTGAGAATTTTCTGCAGCATCTTGGCAGCGTCAGATTTTAGCAGGTGTAATAAAACTCAAGAAATATCATCTAGCAACCAGCATTCTACTTTCTAGAAGTGTTGGTGCCTCCCACTCCAGCTTCCTCCTGGAACACTGCACTGGGAAGACACAAGAATTGCAAAACATCCTCTTGTTTCTACACCACTTTTAACTGAAGGTGTCCTGACACACACTTCCCCAAACAATAATGAGCTCAAAATGCAAAGATATTTTACAATTCTGAGATATATGCTGTTTGAAGGGCACCAGTAATGTTTTAGAAAAGATAAGATCAACATAATTAGCAACTCCAACACCTCTAAATTTTAAATGTTTGGAAGATCCTGAAGAGGTAGAAGTGCAAAGGGATCAGGCTGGGAGCCCATGAGGGACTCTGCAGACACAGAGGAGAGCTTGAAAAACCAAACCCACACAACACTGCTGGTATGAAGAAGATCAAGTCACACTGGGACATCAATGTGTAATGGAAACCACAAGAACACCACAAGGAGCAGAATCATTTCCATCTTTTGGAGGTGGACACCCAAAAAAGGTGAGTTACCCACTGCAGAACACTGAGCCTGCTCTCCCAAGTCCCTGCCCAGCAGCACAGAACTGATGCTCAAGGCACTGCTGATGCTGAAAATAAAGATCCAGCAGATTTTGGATGAGGTTTTAAGACCCACGAGCAGCTGGAGGGTTCATGGAGGGAGGGTGTGGGGGGTTGTTTTAGCTGAGGAGAAACAAGAAACAAAGGCCATTCCTGCTGCAGTGTCAGGCCAAGTCACCATCACAGCACCCAATACTCTGACCTCTTCCTTCAGTAATGAATTATGCAAACTTGCATTGCCAGAGCCCAGTTTAAGTTTCCTCCTGTGACAGTTCAGCGTCCCTGAGTGGATCCCAGAATCAGGGACTGTCCAGAGTGGGAGGGGACCCACAAGGATCAGCCAGCCCCACCCCTGCCCTGCAAAGACACCCCAGCAATCCCACCCTGGGCATCCCTGGAGCAGTGTCCAAACACTCCTGGAGCTCTGGCAGCCTCGGGGCCAGGACCACTCCCTGGGGAGCCTGGGCAGTGCCCAGCACCCTCTGCCTCTAAGCAGAACCTCCAGATCTGGCCGTGCCAGCCTGTCCCTGCAGAGCCCCCAGCCTGGAGGGGTTCCAGCTGGGATGCTGGCACAGGCAGCAGGCTCACATCCTGCCTGCCACTCCCCACAGCTCAGGTCAGATGACAGATCCCACACTGGGTCTCCAAGCCAAGTTCCAAAAGGTTTTACTGGGCTCTGATGAGTTGTGTCTTCAGCTCTGTGGCAACAGGCAGATGGAGGTGAGGGGGAAGAAGGATCTGCCTCCAGGCTTGACAAACAGGCACCTCTCCAGCCTGGCTTTGGGGATACAAGTGATGCCCTCATTTACATCTCAGTTAATTTCTCTTTATTTCCTAGCACTGGAGTTAAAATCGCAGAGCTGTGCTCAGATGTTCCCACCAGGAGCTCCAGCTCCTTGCTCCTCATTGCTGATAAAGCCCCTTTTCATCCCTGAGCACGGCTCAGCACAGCAGCAGCCCAAGAACAGCAGGGCCTCTTTTCCTGCACAGCTCCGGTGGGAGAGCCGGGCCTGCCTTGCCCACGAGAGCTCAGGGAAGCTTAGGAAAACAACCCACGGGGGCAGTGCAAATGGGGAGCTTTGAGCTGTGTTAAAGCCACAATTCCTCTGCAGGGCAAGGTCACTAAACAAGACCATGAATCCATTCGGTGCTTTTCACAGCCAGCACAGGCTGAGGTGGAACACACAGAACTGGGCTTTCCTTACTCAAAGGACAGTGCAGTTCCTTGACAAAAAAATGTTCCTTAATAAAAGGAACCCCAGGATCCATTCCTGGGGCAACACCCCCAGGGTCAAGCCTTGTTTTGTATCTCATGGAAGTCACATCAGCTTGTGCTACAACAAAACATTTCCCTGCAATAGTTCCATTTGAATAATTTCTATATCAATGCCACAGAATCCTGGAATATCCTGTGTGACCCCCAAGGATCATCCAGTCCCACCCCTGGCCCTGCACAGCCCCCCAGCAATCCCACCCTGGGCCTCCCTGGAGCAGTGTCCAAACACTCCTCGAGCTCTGGCAGCCTCGGGGCCAGGACCATTCCCTGGGCAGCCTGGGCTGTGCCCAGCACCCTCTGGGGGAAGAACCTTTCCCTGAGATCCAACCAAACCCCCCTGGCCCAGCTCCAGCCATTCCCTGGGTCCTGTCCCTGCCACAGAGAGCAGAGACCGGAGCTGCCTCTGGGGAGGAGCTGCAGCCCCAGCGAGTCTCCCCTCAGTCCCCTCTCTCCAGGAGCTCAGCAGCCAAAAAGCAATTCACAGTATTTAATCCTTGTGGATTATTTTGAGAAGGAACATCAGCTCTTTCATGAGAAGTTTTTATTACCTCATTAAAACATCAATTGATAATGAGAAAATAAAAACCAGTGAGTCACAGAATATAAATCACTTTAAGGGAGAGAAATTCTTCTCTAGGAAAGAAGTCCACTAAGGCAAGAAAAAAGCTTTTACTTTGTTTTGTAGTTTTTATTTTTAGGGAAAGGAGTTAAAAAAAATAAAAATCTTTAAGTCCAGACAAGGTATATTCACATGCAGTTGCTCATGGAAAATACACTGCAGAAATGGGAACACTGAAGCAGAAATCTCCACCAGCAGAGAGCACTCACATTTAGGATTTCCCCCACCTGACAAACACTCCAGTCAAAAATAAAACTGTTACCGAGGAAATGATGCAACTTCAAATGCACTCAGTACAAATAAAGAAAAGTTAGTTGGCAAGACTTGGAACCCACACTCCCAAACAACATCTGCAGGACTGGGCCGTTACAGAGACGCCCCACCAGGCCACCCCTGTGAGTGCTCGAGCACTCCCATCAGACAGGGAATTCCTCATTAATCCCTGACACGGAACTCCTGTGCTGCAGAAGGTGAAGAGCCCTTGGGGGAGCACTGCCAGCCCTGAGCAGTGGGCAAAGGGCTCCTCACTGACCCACTCTGCCCCTCCATGCCCATCTGTCCAACATCCGAGGGACAGAGCATCTGCTGGGCAAACACAGCACGTCACCAGCTTGCTGTTCCTCTTGATATTCTGGATCATTTTCTACTGGAAAAGCCCTTCTCTGGTCCTGACCTGCTCTGTTCTCAGCACTGCTCCCAGGCTGGCAGCACATTCTGCCTTACAGGCACACCAACAGCCTTTCCCTGTTAGCAGGTGCTCCCTGGCCTCAGCCCTGTCTGTCCCCCAGACAGACCCTGCCCAGGCACCCACAGACACCCACTGAGATGGGCTTTCATTTGGCTGTGCAGCAGGGCCTTAAGGGAAAGGAATGTTAAGGAAAAGCAAATCATTCCGGACAGAATGGGGAGTGCTACAGCTATCTCAGCTGTGCTAGTCAGCAGCAAACCTAGTCCCACTGAAGATTAAGAGAATCAAAACTGGTCGTTTCAAATTATTCTCTATTTCCAGCTTATTTGTGAACTCCAAAGCACAAAGTGAAATACTGAGTGTCAGCACACAGCTTTTTCTTCTTCCTCTGTGCATGGGAAGGATGATCCAGGACCTATACACCTCTACTATGTGGAGCAGGGACAATTCCCTTTCCTGTTGTAAACACCCCACGTGGTTTGGATTACTCTCCCAAATGAGGTAACAAGCCTCAGTTATTTTTTCCCATGAAAAATATATATGAAAAGGTCATAACTGCAGGGTTTGAGTCCATTCTCTTTGCAAACCTGAGTGGAGACATTTAATTAAAACTTGTGTTCATGAAGAGATGTTCATGGGTAGCCAAGGGTGGGCCTTTAGGATGTGTTCACTAGGGAAGGGAATTTAGGCAGACCTCTGGCAGTGAAACCACATTTACCTGGTCTGTAGGAGCAAGAATGAGTAGCCTGCACTCACCCAAGGGAACACCTCCATTCTCCCTGTGCTTTGGGAAGTAAATGACTTTCCTACAGCAAAGTTCACTCTGTGCCTCAGGTCCTTGGGCATTTTCTCCGTGATACCAGGTCTCTCTACTGAGAGTTCAGGGCTGCTTAAAGACTTTAGTTTATGTAAATATCAAAATAAACTCAGCTGTCAAGCAGGATTCCAAGTCTTTCAGTAAATTGTTCGTATATTGTCTCACAGCGAATCAGCCTCTCACAAGAGCACTCAGATAAACAGGATTTGTATTGGCAGAACTATGGCTAAAATATTCCTGCTGCTCTTGGAAAAACAGACCAAAAAACTGTCCAGTCAGTCTAACCTCCTTTCACCGGGAAAACGATCCAAGTCTGTCCTGATCATGAATATGCATGTCTCCAATATTCAAAATATGCATGTCTACAAGGTTCTGATCCACCCTGAGGGCCAGAAAAACTGCAATTAAATTCATGTCAGGTGCAGGTGAGATTTTTGCTTGCAGCTGGCCTGCATGGACTCGGTGCTCAGATGCTGCCAGTTGAGCAAAATAGGAAATGCCATTTGGAGCACACTCTGCACCACTCCTTTCCTGTATGGAGGGAGCAGACAGGGCAGGCTGAGGAGTGCTCCATTCATCTGCAGCCTCCTGCCAGCTTGGAAATTAGCTTAAAAGAGTTCTTTGTAATGATGGCAATTTTTTCTAAATAAAATTAGCAAACTACAAATGACCACTGCCACATCTTCCTCAACAAACCAAGATTTAAGTAAATTGTCTGTAATTTGATGGGGCTGATTCAGCTCCAACTCAGCTGACCCTTGAGTCATCCACCAGCTCTGCAAACCCACTGGGTAAGGTCAGAGGAAGGAAAATGGGAGATGGATGCTAAGCCAGCTCTAATGAACACCGAATAAAGCCTAAAACTGGGAGATGTAGGAACAGGAATAATATTAAAATCCCTCTCCTTAACTGTAAAGCACTAACCTTGCACTGAAAAAATGCCAAACCACTCAACACAGGAGTCACTGAACTTTCATTTCTATTTGCGTCAGACCGGCCGAGCTCTCTGCAGCAGGGGAGCCCTGCACACTCCTTTTGTAGCTCTGGAGCACAGCACAAGGCACGAGCAGACTCCAGATAGATAAGGAGTCAAAGGGAAGTTCTTTGAAAAGCCTCCACAAAATGCTCTGTGGTTTATTCCAACCTGCACGGGAGGAAGTCGCTGCCAGCACGGGCAGAGGGAAGCAGTTTGCTCCCTGTGTGTGGAGCAGGAAAACACCCCCAGTTCCACGTGAAAGTCTGCCTGGACATGGTAAAATCCGAGTGCAGTAACCACACTGCTGTGCTCTGGGCAGGACGGTGCCCTGAGTGCTGTCCTGAGGGGGAGTTATCCTGGGATCCCAGATCTAACCAGGAAAGAGCAGAACAGGCTTGGGACAGCAGCAAACAAGAGGCTGCCATCTGCCCAGAGTCTCTAACATTTATCTGCCAAATAAAAGCACATAACCTCTAAAGGGACAGTAAAAAGCAAAAGAAAGCTCAGCAGTCAGGTGGGTTCTCCTCTCTGCTCCCATCACACCCCGAGCAGGACCACTGAGCCTGTCATGCAGAGGAGCTCATTTCAATGAATGAGGCTCCCAAAACTACAGAGGAGGGGGAAATGGCGGAAGTGATCACATATAAATGTGATGAGATGGGAATCATCCTGCCAGGCAGCTGAAGAAAATATTAAACAGAGCACAACACAGGCCTGTACAAAGGAAAATGGGAATGGAGGACTCTGGCCAACACAGGCTGGAGAGGGAAAGCTGCAGGGCAGTTCAGTGGCAGCTGCAAGGACCAGGGTGCCCCGCTGGATACGGCTGAGTTTATTTTATGGATGTATTTCGAAGATTTGGCTTCCTGCACTGACCAACAACTGACTTCATGATCCATTATGTTCCTTCCACTCTGATGTTACAGCACTCAGATACTTTAAAAAGACAATTTGACCTTCATTCACTCCTCTTTCCAAACCCTGTGTCCATATTAACCATATATAAGCTGCCATATCATGATTATCCCAGCCTTCAATTTTGGGAGTTCAGCTTTGCACGTTGGACTGTACACCCTTGTGTTAAAGGATTTGCTACCTTCAGGCATTTCAGGGGACAAAACTGCAAAAAACACCTGCCCAAAAGGCTAACACCAGGGCTTTGCCTGGTGGATGGATGGGTTTGAACCATGAGGCAGATCCTGCCTGATTCCCTTGCCTTGCTTCAGTGGGGTGTGAATTCTGCAGCGGTGAATTCCCAGCGGTGTCCAGGCAAGCTGATGCTTCTAAATAACCTTGTGAGGGATGCTGGAAGGGCTATAAAATCCTTCAACCCAGCAGAAGGATCCAGAAACATGCAGAAAAACAAAGCCCATGACTGAGTCCTTGCTCCTTGCTTCCAACTCTCCAGTAACTCAGGAAACAACAATCACTCACAAATAACATCACCTGAAACTGCACCAGCCCCTGCCCTGATGATTTGCAGCTTTATTTTCTAAGCCACGTTCTACACACACCTGGTGTGACACTTCCCACACTCTGTCCACACTCTGGCTGCTGTGCTCTAGGAGTGTTTGGTTTTAAACTATCTGGTTTAGAGGGGATGAAGGGGAAACCCTGACAGGTATTCAGGTGTGGAGAAAGAGAGGGACAAGCCATGGTGGGCAGGTGAAGGAGGAACGGATTTGAGTGGTGGGGAGGGCACTGAATGGAGCCCTGGACAGATTCAGCCCCCTCTCCTCCTGTTGTCACTTGGGCCCTTGGAATGTTGCTCAATTAACAGAACCTTGTTATAACTACACCTCTTCTCACTCCACAAGCCCAAGTGCCAAGGTACAGTCCCAGGATTCCACAGGTTTTCTTTGGAAATGCCTGGAGACTCCTTTAGGAGCAAGCTGGCTGGGAGCTGCTGCTGTTCAGCTGCTTCATTGTTCTGCTGGGAAGGAATATTCTGATTTGTTAAGCTCGTGGCCACTGCTGATCCATGGATGCTACTGGAGCCCCTGAATGCAGCATTGTTTGGGACAGGGCTCAGAAAACCCAAGAATCATCTAGCAGCATTAAGATACAGAATCCCATCTGCCAGCACCCCAGAAGGATGGCTCTGTGCTCTGGTTATGTTACATCTAAAATGAAATTAGCTGCCTTATTTATACAAATACAGGCCGTGCAAACCAGGCAAAAATAATAATGGAAAACATGTAAATAATGACTCCTCTTTCTGCACCATCAGGGCTTCCTTTGGAGTTGTTGCAGTGATCTGCACCATGGCACCCCAAACCAACCAGTGAGTGCTCACACAGGCCCGTGTGCTGCCTGGCTGTGACCCTGGGCTCTGAATGACCCTGGGCTGTGAATGACCCTGGGCTGTGAATGACCCTGGGCTCTGAATGACCCTGGGCTGTGGCTCTGGACCTCTCCAGGCCCCCTGGCTCTCACAGCACGTGCTGGTGACTCAGCTCCGAGGTTTGGCCCACAGGCTGTCCCAGCCCCTCCAGTGCCAGCCAAGGGCTCTGGTGGAATAACCACTGAGTCTCCAAGCAGCAGATGAGGACATTCCACCTCCAGCTGCCCATCCTGCCCCTCAGCCAAAGATTCCCTTCTGCCACGTCTGCTGTGGGGACAATGAGGGCCAGCTGCGACCTCGGCCACCCCCAGATTGCCACCAACTCCTTTCCAACACCAACAGCCTCGGCCAGAGCACGTGGACAAAGAACCACAAGCAGTGGAGGGGAAAATTGAGTTTGCAGATCACAAAGCAAATACGTTTCAACAATATGTCCATGAACTGCTCAGGCTGAAAGGACTTTTTCTCATGCTCCCTTGAAAGAATGGCTAGTCAGGAAAAGCTTCCCAGTTTGGATACAGGTTTGGCTCAGGTTTGTTCTGGGGCTTTCTTTCAAGTATCTTCTGTTTTGTACTGGAAAAGTTTCACGTCCCTAATGGAGATCTGAACAGAACTGCACTGAAACCCCACTTCTCCATCTCCCAGTGTCTCCCATCACCAAGAATGGAGCAGGAGATGCCCTGGAAGACAAAACCTCCAGCTCCATAATGCCTGAGATCGTGTCAGTGTGAAAAGGCCCAGCAAACACACAAGGTTTGTTCTTCCAATTAAAGAGCAACAAATATTTCACAGAAAGTTTTGGTGGGAAACAAAGGGGGGTTTAACTACAACCAAGTGCAGTGGGTTCACTTAAACTCACAAGAGTGACTGAGCTGGCAGATTCAGTACCAGGACCTTTCTCCCTCTCACTGGAAGTCAAAAAGGGAAAAAGAGAAGGAGCAATACTGAGAATGCTTCAAGCACCCTTGTGGGTATGGAAGTGCAGGGCAGAACTGGCAAGATTAGCAAATGAATTTGCACAGTGGCCTGAAGTGCCTCACTTTACATTCTTTGAATTGAAAAGCAGCTGAGCAGCAGGAGAGCTGCTATTTATGCATTCATCATCCACTGCAAAAGGAGTGAATTCCTAAATGGCAACTGTACACAGATAGGGGGAACATTAGCAAGATGGAAAAGGACTTAAAAGGTTTGATTAGTAAAACAGATTACTTGATTTACATGCTGCTTGGTTTATCGGTTCAAATTATCACCGGAACAATTGGGTTCATTTACTTCCCATACATTTGATATTTTATTTTATGTCAAAGACAGCTCCCACTCAGAAGCCAAAAGACTATTCAAGTAATAACAATGTGAGACAGCACAAATACCACACAAACCAGAATTAACATGAAAATAACCTGAAAGGCATCTTCAATTTATCGGCCACAAGCCAAGCTGGCTTTGACCACACCATTAAATTTTTAACCCTATGCCAGTGGAATTCAGAGCCCTGGGATATTAGTTAAAACAGGATCTTTTGAAGGATCAATCAGCCCCAGGATTCAGACAGGCTTCTACTTCTGTGACGTATCAATTGCCAGGTAATGAGCAACAGTTAATGACAATCTCCAAAAGTCAGATCAGTGCCACAGTTCATCAAAAAGTTTCATAAGGATGTTTCAGCCGGTAATTATTTAGTGAAAACGCTGATTTAGCCTCGGGTGGGGGTGAAGTGACCCTCAGCTCTGGCAGAGGCAGCGACACCCGGAGCAGCACGGGGTGACCCCGCCCGGCTCGGGGGTCGGGCCCGCCCGGGCAGGGGCGCTGGGGCTGGCGGACCCCGGCAGGCTCCGACACACACGGGCAGCTTCGGGTCACAGCTGAACAGAACGGGGGCTCCAGAAGAGCAGCACAGATTTTCCAGTTAATTCTGGTATCAGCTTTATTTAGTTGTTTTCTTTTAATTTGTTTTTTTAAGCAATTAGCTTAATTAGCAGTTCAGAGCTGGCACATCCTCCTCCAAACACAGCAACCTCCCTCTATCCTTCCCCTCCCTGAGCAATCAGCTGCTGACCCCTCACAGAACAGCATGAAACACAAAAAACCACTGGGAATCAACAAGTCTGGCACTCACAAACTGTTGATCTCTTTACACCTTTAACAAACAGAGAAAATCATCTATTAGATGGAAAATATATTTGCTACCTTATTTTCTATGCTTTTTTTTAAAGTTAAGTGGTTTGTGTTACCCTTCTCACACTCATCCCTGCTGCACAAAAGATGAATGGATATCTTACCCATACTCGTGTCATTGGAATAATAAAGATCTTAAATTATCAATATGATAAACATAGGAATGGTCACTATCGACTCCTCACTCCCTCAGTGGTCAGCATCCAGCAGGCAATAGCAAATGTAGGGAATAGCTTTACTGACAGATTTCCAAGGAATTTGGGAAACAATGGAGTGCCTCAGGTTTCTCAGAATAATTTGCTGTGTCAGTGGGGAAGCAATCCATACATTGAGGTGGCAATCCACAGTGGAATACAACTGCCAGTCATTGTACATCAGCACACACATCATGACATCAGCTTATCCACGATTATCCACGAGCAGCAAAGCTGCCACCCTCAGCCCAAAGCAGCCTTTGGTGAACAAAGAAATGCTGGTTTGGATGCAAGAATGCGAACCCACAGAATACACAACTCTTATTAGCTGCATTTCAGATATTGTATAAAATGTAATGCAACAGTTACTAATACACAGCTCTCTCACACATCCCAATCCTCAAGGATTACAGCATTTTCATGTTCCTTTTATTTAATGTAGCCATGGCTATAAGGTAGAGAAGGGCAGGGCTAGATGGGATATCAGAGGAAATTCTTCCCTGTGAGGGTGGGCAGGCCCTGGCCCAGGGTGCCCAGAGCAGCTGTGGCTGTCCCTGGATCCCTGGCAGTGCCCAAGGCCAGGCTGGACAGGGCTTGGAGCAGCCTGGGACAGTGGGAGGTGTCCCTGCCCATGGCAGGGGGCTGGGACTGGGTGGGTCCCTTCCAGGGACTTTGAGGTCCCTTCCAGGCCAAACCATCCTGTGATTCCATGATTCTTTATTTTTTATATATGTATGTAAAATTAACTTTAAAGGTTTACATTTACACAAGGCTCCTCCTAACAAATACTGCCCACACTCTTCTGACTGAATCTGAGGAATGAAATGGTCACTTGGACAATCCAGACAGAAAATGCATCTATAGCTTTGGATCCAATGGCCTGATTGACTTGCAGATAAGGACAGGGTTCAAGTGTTTCAGTCACAACACTTTCATGCAGTGCCAATAAAATTACTACAAATCCTGGTTTTGTCAAAAGGAGAGTGGAATGTATTTATGAAATGACTCTTTTCCTCCTAAATATATTCAAGAGAGACTTACAGGAAAAGAAATAAAGCTCAGTTATTTCCTGTTCACATCTCTGTTCTTGGAGCAGGAGAACAAAGGAATTTGACACTTCATGTCTACACTCATCTTAAACACCATTCTTTGCCCTTTAGCTGGGTACAGAGTGGCACTGATACGTAAGGAAATGCCCCTACATTTAGAAAACAGGCAGTTTTGATAAGCTGCACAGCTCATTATGCTGATAAGGACAGTTACTATCACCTTATCTACACTTCTGTCAAAGTCCCAGGTCAGAGGAGGTAAAACCCAGCTAATTGTCCCTCCTCCTCTCTCATGCAAGCAGGAGTCATCTTTTGAAGGTATTTGCTTGAGGAGTGAAATGTCTGTCTCAGTCCTAAAATAATCGCAGTTCAGCAGTGGAAATGCCAACAGCTCCAGGAAATGGGCCGTGCAAAAACCCTCCTAAACTGTCCAGTAACCTGAGACAAGAAAAATCCTTCCCTTAGTCCAGATCTGTTGACATAACCTCAAGCAAGACAGACCAGGGATCCAAAACAGTTTAACACCACTCGAGGAGGACTCTGGAAATATCTCATCCGGGCTGTGGCTCATCCAGTTCTGGAGAAGAGAACAACAAGTCCTCACTAGCCAAGGGTGAAGGAATCCTGCGTGGCCTCTGCAAGCACTGAGTGGAAGCCCCAGGACACAGGGTCAGTCAGCCCACCTGTGCAGCCAGCCAGCAAGAAGAGCTCACCATTTCCCCTCTCCCACTCAGTGCTGCTTCACCATTGTCAGGCCTTACATTCTTCCTCCTTCCCGCTTTATGGTGGGAATATGGGGAAGGAGCAGAAGTGGGGAGAGAAGGAAGGCTGGGGGAGAGGGGATAACAGACAGTGTAATTCTAACAGCTCAGGTTTGGGGGTTTGCTTCCACTTTTATTTTATTAATTCAGACTTGATTTACTGTCCTTTACAAACCGCTCATAACTGTACACCCCATTAACCACCTCAATTTCTTCTCATTTCTCCTGTATTAAATACAGAGACACAAACCTGTTTCTAGTTATTATAAGAAAACCTGTTTGCATCTTATGAAGTCATACCAGCATTTCCTCTGCTTTTCTGACTGCATCTCCTCCCACAGCATTCAGGCACCTCAGCAGCTCCCTGAGCTGGTGCCTGGGGTCACACAGTTCCTGCGGTGTCCTCTCATCACCCTCTGTGCTGATCTGTGACCCTGCCATTCACAGCCCATTACTCAGCTGGAAATGAATGGCTCAGCGTTCTGGATAATTGGGTTGCATCCACAGGGATCCAGCATCTTTGGCAGGGGCACCACCTCTCCGGCCAGGCACTGCTGATGTTGTGAACCTTGTTTTTACAAAAGCTACCTCAGCTTTGTGATTGCTGCAGGAGGCTCCTGTTCTCCCACAAGCCCAGTGTCCTCACCAGCCCCTGGCCCAGCAGAGGTTTCAGCAGCCAGTGCCCAGCACCTGCAGCAGTCCTGGACAGGGATCTGTTCACAGTCCCAGAGCTCTCCAACACCCCCACTGCTCCCACAGGGTACCTGTGTAGGCCAGGTTACATCTCTTCCATTTGAGCAGCCCTGCAGGCCAAAGCTGGTTTACCAAACCACTGTCAAGTTGCTGCATGCCCAGGGGCCAGCCCTGACCCTGGCTCACCAGCCACAAACCTTCCCTGGAATATCTGTACTCAGGCAGCTGAAGCTTTGGGGTTGATTCATCAACTGCACTGAGCAGGTTTCAATTGCCTGGACAAAGAGATTTTAACACCAGTAACTCCTGTATGTGCCCACACTGCAGAAGTGGGGATCACCTCCTGACAGATCCCTGCAGCTTCTCTCCCAGGGTTCCTGCTCAGAGAATGAAGTGGCAAAAGGCCAAAGCCTCTCTGCATAGAGCCCCCTCAGCTCTGTAGCCTCACAAGCCGCAGCTTCACAGCTGAGGAAGCAGCTCCCCACCAGGAAGCAGCATGGGCACCTTCTCCCAGCTTCACACCTGGGCTGCTGTGCCCTGCCAGGACCCAGCTGCCTCTGAATGGAGCTCACGTGCACCTTTATCATGCTGGGGTTAATCTTCAACCAGATCACCCACTCCAGGGCAGCTGAGGATTAAATGTACAGGAAATAAACCAGATATTATTACAACTAAACATTAACTCACTGCTGCTGGACTATCTTGTTTTAAGCTCCTTATCTTCCTCAGTAAGTTAAGAAAGAAGAGGGTGCTGACATCCAGGTGTTACTGAGAATGTAAAGCACCATTTCAGTTTCAAACAGTGGAACAACACACTCAACATAAACCATCACCTCCATGAACCAGGGAGACTTGCAGAAATCTGGGATCCTTTTTGATCAGTTATTGCCTCCTCACATACTGATCACTGCTTCCAAATGAGGGCAGGACTCGTATCCCCGGTTTAACTGCGTGGGTTCAGGTTGGTTTGCTCCTAAAGTCCCTCCTGACCACCTGGTTAACCCTGTTTCCAAAGAGACCTGGGAGAACAGGTACTTAAGATGCTCTGGTATGAGCGGCAAGCTGAGACTGCCCCGGCTGTGCAACATTTGTGCCTCCAAAGGGATCAGACAGCCCTTCCTTCTGCTCCCAGCAGCCTCCGTGGGGAAAACCCCCAGTGCTGGGACTGCCCCTCACAGAACCCTGAGCGGCTGCTGCTACACAGCCCAGCACACAGCACATGGCACATGCAGGAACTGCCCGGAGTGCAGGACTGCTTATCCAAACACAGCCTCCTGCTGCACTTTCCCCACAGCATCAATTGTTTGTAAATGTGTAATTACAAGGCAAAGGGCACGGGGGAGGTTTTCATCACAGGCTGATCAGATATAAGCAGGTATAACAAAACAAAGGGATCAGTATTTTAAAAGCTTCCAAACTACAGCACAACATTGGCCAAGCAGAAGGGCCCATTTTCAAATGACAGCTTGTTGGGTGATAATTACATCAACACCACTGCAATTTCTGAGCCTATTGACCAGGAATAGCAGTGTGCTCTGCAGCTCAGGGCTACTACACAGGTTCTGCCACTGGAAAAGTGACCTGGAGAAATAATCTAAAATACACTAGGGACCAATCCCTCATAGTCAAGCTGAAAGGACTGTCAAAACATCTAACCAGACTAAAGAACCGTTATTAAAGCAATGGTATCAACCCAGTAACCTACATGAGCAGATTAGAGCCCTTTACAAGCCATTGCTCATTCATAATAGCACTTTTATGGCTGCTTCTTGAACCTTGAATTGGTTCATGGCCCCCCCATGTTCCCACCTCTCCCTCACATTGTACCCAAGCTCAATTAAAAGGAAAAAAAAAGGGAAAATGGTTAGAGACCAGTGTCTTCACACCGCAGCTGACAGCAATGAAGAGAGAAGTCCAGCTAGGCCACAATTGTAGCCACAGTCAGCCAGAATTTGGGCAGCTGTCTGTGCTGGTGTTCCCATCATGAAGCCATTGTTTGTACCCACCCCAGCAGAGGGAACCACTGGCCCTCTGAAGGCCCGGGAAGGGCAGTTGGGGAGCACCAGGACAGGTTATTTATTAGCTGTGACTCGGGGCCAGCCAGGCCAGCAAGAGGCATTTCTGGCAGCACCACTCGCTCTGGGATCAAGGTATTATTTCAGCTATTGACAGATCATTCAGGGAGGCATCCAAACAATGGCCTGTTTCACAGAAGTGACAGGGCAGCAGGACACAAGGTACCGGCACTCCCAGGCAGAGCTGCAATTACAGCAGTGCCTCCCTCACAGCTGGCACACACAGGATCACAGCAAAAACTAGGGCGTTAGAGCACAAGCATCCTGTAGAGATCTGAAGGAAATGAAGATAATAAAAATAGCTGTTAGCCAGGTTCAGTGACTTGTGACGACAAAGCCCTGCGGCAGAAAGACCTGCACCTTCCTCCACTGCAAAACAAGCGACAGGATGGGACCTTCAGTAAAGGGATGTGACCTAGAAAATTAACCCCTCAGCCACTTGGGCCAAAGTGGTCTGTCAACAGTCTTGGTTCATCCCTTCAGTACCTGATAAATCAGTAGTAAATACATGACAATATTTAGACCAAATAAAACCAATATGAGCTTTCCCAAGATGAGAGCTGATGCCATCTCCCAGAGTAATAAAAGCTTTAGACAGGAAAAGTGCTTTAAAGCAAATTAATTCCTGCACTGCTGGTAACATTCCCTGCTTTGTCTAAGGACTGAGAAGCAACAAACATTCACACAGGTATTGAACTGGAGTGCAGGACTGTTCTCAGTTGTTAGGACAGAGGGATCTTTGTGCCAGGACTGCTCCTGCATGGAGAGCCAGGGAGGAAGGTGCAGGAGCAGGAGGGGTTGCTGAGAGGAGCTGCAGGAAGAGCAGCACTGAGCCCCAGGAACACCTCTGTTCACGGCTATGGATGTGAACGCTGGAGAACTCTGACAAAACCACAGTTTCTGCTCAACACAGTAGTGGAACATCAAGAGAACAGTGCACATAAATCACAAAATGGCACAAGAGGAGGAAAAGGAAGTGAGTTTCCAAAACAAGATTAGACACTAAAGTGAAACTTGGAGTCCCACTGACTAGCACAAGCCAAAGCTCCTGATAAAATCAAGCTCCTGCCAAGCTCTGCTGTCCCAGAATTCCATGTTTGAGGGAGAGGGACAGAATGACCCAACAGGGATGTGCCTCCTCCAGAACCTGAGCAGGGCACCACTCCTGTGTCCCTGTCACTGTGCTCAGGGTGTCCCTGCTCTGGCCCACACAGCTCCTCAGCCCAAGAGTTGCTGCTGCTGCTGCCACCTCTGAGAACAGCCCAGTTTGGAGTATTGGTTGTGTGAACTCTTGGATGACGTGCAAGAAGGCAATTTACTATCAGAAAACAAACACTGAAAATTGTGATTCTATCTCAGCCTTCCCCTCCACAATAATATCCAACAGCTCAAGGATTCCCTAAATGGAAATGCAACTAATACAAGGCTTAAAGGTCATCTCAGAGGAAAGCTGTGTGTGACAGAACATGGCCTGGCGATTCCACACACACTATTCCACACTGCCTCGACTGACTCCATCTGGGGTAAAGGAAAAAAAACCAAAAACAAGGAAAATGAAGTAGCTGGTTTAAGGGAATTTAAGGTGGTTCCTAACAATTCTTTTCAATATCAGGAAAACAGATTTCAAAACACCTCAGCTGTGGCTGCTGTGCCAGCAGAACCAGAGTTGATTCCCTGAGCACAGCTCTGGTCAGACTCAGACAAAAAGGGCAGCAAAGGCACCCAAGGCAATTCCCCAGGGTCTGCTCTGGAGTCAGCCCTGGCTGAGGCACCTCTTGGAGCATGTCCATGAGAACAAGAGTTGCATGGGAGGTACCAGCTGCAGCCACAAAGCCCTTCGAAAACCTGGAAAGAGAAGGTTTTCCTGGTTGTTTCCTGATTTCCCTGTTTGCACTGAGGACAGACACAGGCACCTGGAGGGGAATAGGATACAGGCACCAGGGAGCCAGAGCCTTTATGGCCACACCTCACCTGTGTCACTTGGAATGGTGCTGCCACAACAGCCCACAGCCAGCTTTACACTGTTCCCTGGCTGAAATCACCACTTGGAGGCCAAATAATTATATCTTACATAATGTGGCCACTAGCCAAACTAACAAAAGCTTTCTGAGGAAATCAACATGCCTGAAACTAGACTTGCCTTAAGATTTTTAGTAAACAGAATGAACTCTTAAGCCCTGGCAGTGTCTGGGCTGTGTCAGACGTGTGTTGTGCCTTCATACCCTATTAAAAACCAAGGAACAGTGTCTGCCAGCTGGTTCTCTGCACTAGGAGCTGTAGCCACCATGTGCAGCCATAAAATGTGACTTGGAAAATTATGTACAGATGGGCCTAGAAGTTTAGCATTTACAAGTTCTCTTGATAGCCTGCATTTGCTACAGATAAAGGCAAATCACAATCTTTTCACAAATATCCTTTGCTTGAATTACCCAGAAAACTACCTTAGAGTCAAAATCAATTCAGCATGAGAGCAGTGACGAGCTGAAACACAGAGAGGCCAAAAGGAAATCAAACTACTCAGGAAAATGGAATTACATCCAGCCAGACTAACAGCTCATCTGCGTGCAGAGAGATTGACTGTCTCAAATCTGTGCTGTTGGGTTTTTTAAAGGCAAACACCAGCTCAGGGTTTTCAGTGGTGTGCCATTCCTGCCTGCTGATGCCTTTGCTTTAGCACAGGGTTGGAAGCAAACAACGACCGGTGCCAGCCCTGCTGGTAAAGGAAGAATTAATTTAAGAATGAAGAACAGCCCCATAACCACAGCCACTGGAGGCCACAGACATCTCGAGCAATAGCAACACAATAGAAACAGCCATTTTTAGTCCTACCTAGGCATTGCAATCTGAAAGAGAGGCTGAAAGTTTTCCAGAGCATATAAAATTTAGGTTTAAGTATGTACTTTCTGCCCTGAACAGAGCCTCAGTAAAATAAACAAACTTCCATGAAATTTATGGGTACACCAACAAAACTCATGTTGGCCAACAAGGAGATTAAAAAAGAAAAATGCCAGCAAAATATTCCTCAAGTCAAAACTAAATTCCAATTCAAAATATACAGAAAAAATGCTGAGAATTTGGAGCTTTTGAATAAAAACTTATTCACATATTGAGTGCTATTAAAATTTTCAGAGTAATCAATTCTCCCTTATCACTGGTTTATCAAGAATCTTTTAAATGTGGGTTATTGTCTCACTAAATCTAAACTCCAATCTTAATCCAGGGCACCCCTAAAGAACTCTCTCAGATGAACCCAGTTACTTATTCACCTTCAGAAAGATTACAACAAGAATATTTGAAATATTCCGCCTGGCAGGCTGGTACATGACTTCATCCTGCCCAGGCTCCCGGAGGACACCTGGGATTATCTGCAGTGCCACTTCCTAAGGCTTGGAAAGACAAAGCTGAGCACGCAGCTGTGGCTGTCACCGTGTCACTGCACAGGGACACTCCAGCCCTCACCCACAGGTACCAGCACTGCACCCTCTGCGCCAAGAACCAATGGCACTTCTGCTGTTCTGAGGGCCTGAAAAAACCTCACCCCCTATTCTGACCTGGGCGGGAATCGTGGCACAAAGAAGTGCAAAAATGAGATTTCTGCAGTGGTAAAAGTCAGACTGGAGAAAGTGCTAGGGCATACAAAGTGTGATCCGAGCACTCCAGAGCAACACTCCCTCCATGGCAGCAGGGACTCTCTCAGTCTCCACCTGCCAAAATCAACGTGCTGCCATTTAAGGCTGTCGGATGTTTCCCCGATTAATCACTGCCGTGAAGCTGTCCCGGAGCCGGTTCTCCTGCAGGACCTTACACAACCCAGGCGGCCCTGCCAGCGCCAGGGAAGGGCAGCGGCTCCCGCCGGAGCTTCCAAGGGCGGAGCGGAGCTCGATCCCCGGGCTGCAGAGCTCCTCCCTCCCGGGACACCACGGCCGCAATCCAGGGAAGCCAGACCCCCACCGGGCAGGGGGGATCCTGCTAGGAACATTTCCCTGCCCAAGGAATGATTGCTGTTTGGACAGAAGGAATTTAAATTGCGAGGAATTAACCCAGTTAGGTTAGGAACCTTCTGCTGCAGCCCTGAGGGGGCACTAAAGCATTGATAACGATCTCCTTTTAGGAAGTAATATCAGTAAATATTAGGAAGTAAATCTGTAAATTAGAGGAGGGGGAAGCAAAAGAAGCGCCAGGGCAATTTCATCCTTGGAAATGCATAGCTCACACTTTTGTTTAGATCCAAGTGTTTAACTTCACTCCACTCACAGAATCCATAGATTTTGACAACTATCTTCCATTTAACCTTTCATTTATTTCAAAAGGAATTTCATAAACACCCGAGATACACACACGGCAAAGCAACTTCTCCTGGCTCTACACAAAGTGTTTAGAAAGGACCAGAGGCCAGTGGACAAAGATGTCAGCAACAAAATGCTGGAGAATAGAAAAGAATGGGAATGAGTGTCTTGAGCTGAAAAAAAAACCCCTGCAGCTACAAATCTTTTCAACTTCCATTGCAGTTGTGTGAAGTTCATCACAGCAGTATTTGAGCTGCCACCCCAGGCCCGACTGCAGATGCTGCTAGCGGTGATGAAGGCAGCAAGATCTTGCTCTGGGTGAGGCTTTGTCCCCACCCCCGCCTCCGGCTGCGTCAGGAGATGCCGCTCTCAGAGGAGGTGGCAGTGCTGGGCTGGGGACAGTCACCTGCCCCGATCAGAGCAGTTCTCACTCACCGGGGAATCCACACCGCACAGATTGCACACTGAGAGCATTTCCCCCGTTCTCTCAGGCCCATCCCATCAGCTCCACAGCTCCTGTGAAATTCCACCAGTTCACCACCCACAACCAGCTCCTTGCTGCAGCGGAGGTTTTGCAAGGTGAAACTCGCACTGAAATGGAGATAATCCGGCACTATCTAGGAAATCACCACTCATTAACGACCAAGACTCCCACAGGCTGCTGCGAGCAGGAGTCCGAGGTCTCCAGAAACCAGCCAGGAGGCAGAGCACTGTCAGCAATAATTGTGCTGCTTTTTCAAAGGTAACCTTGGGCAATTTCCACTGCCAGCTACAAACCCAAGGCAGACGGGAGGACAGGGAGCAGCAAAACCCTGAATGGAGACACCCCCACCCTCATGCCAGGGTTTTGCTGCTCTTTGGTGGACAAATGGGGGAAGGAAAGCAAACTGATCTCTAGAGGCTTCCAGAGAAAGTTCAGTGACTATTGGATAAAATATTCAGTAGCCTAAACAATACACACTGTAGTGGCCTGGCTTATCTTTGCTATAGGTGAGTCTGGCAAACATGGGTCACCTTTGGAGGAAATCCCAAAGTGCTCCCCTACCACAGCAGGGGATACGACCCCAGTCAAATCTGTACACAGCAAACAAGGAACTAAGTCCATACCCAAAAATTAGCCACCTCCATGTCGCCACTAGTGTTGGCAAGATTTGCCACGGAGTTAATTTCCAGCCAGAAAATTTTAAAGCAAATGTTGATTAAGATCATAGGATGGTTATATTTGGAATTAGAGGAACAAAGCGCCTAAAGTCTCTTCACAAGTGTGATCTAACAAATAAGTTTTCATGAGATCCCACAATAGACTCGGTAAGAAAGCGAGACAAGATGGGATCCACCTAATGGGAAGTGGGTTTTATTGCTATTTCAACTTCTCTGTGATGCAATTCAAGGCAAAGCTAACAAGAATAATCCAAGGCACGTCTAAGAGTGGCCAGTTACACTCTGCAAATGTGAAACTCCGGAAGCAAACAAGTGACAAACACTGCAGGGGTCTCCAGAAGCACCAGAAAGGGATAAATCCTGAGCATAATTCTAGAATGGAAGAGCACAGCAAGGACTGGCCCTGGGGTAAGACTGTTGGGTCTCGGTGGCTCCCAGAGGAGGAGGGGCTTGCTGAGAGCAGGGCCCTCAGCCCTCCAAGGCTGAACCAAGAGAATCCTGCTGGAAAGGAAACGAATCCAATTAACATTAATACAGCCTGGGGAAGGGACGGCTGTGTGGAGACCTCACAGCACCCTCCAGGGTCTGAAGCTGGAGGAACTCTTTGTTCCTGTAGTCACAGGGCAAGGCTGAATGGGGAGTAATTGAAAAAAGAGAAATTCAGGTTAGATATTAGGAGGAATTTTTTTATTTGAGGATAATTAGACACTGGAACAGGTTGCCCAGGGAGGTTGCAGATGCCCTAACTCAGGAAATGTTCAAGGCCAGGCTGGATGAGGCCTTGAGCAAAGGTCTAGTGGGAGGTGCTCCTGCCCATCACAGGACGAAATGATCCCTTCCAAGCCCTCACCATTCTATGATAAAACAGCTCAGAAAAGAAGGTGTCCATTAAGACCTTTTCTAAGCTCTCTAACAGGACAGGCAGCAGAAGGGAGGGCGTCAGTGGGAATTGGATGCTGAAGAAGATCTGTCACCCCACGCCAGCAGGACCCCCAGCATCAACCTGTGCCACAGTTCCCACCTGGAAGGCACTAGGGGATCCTGAGCAGAGAGGCAAAAGATCTTTTCTAAGCCAAATCAGTTCCCAGGCTTTAACACCAGCACCTGAAGGCAGGGACGTCCCTCCTGAAACTCCTCACAGTTCCTGTGAAAGGCAATTCTGACATTCCCCACTCAACAAAAATCCATCTGCTGCCATTACTTTCTCAGTGTTCATTGAAAATCTCTGTGAGACTGAAAACTGCTTTTCTTCTCTGAGTGAAAGATGCAAAATCTCAAAGTCAAAATTCTTGGTGTGAAAGCTCCAAGGCAGGAGAAGTTAATCCCAGACAGCCCAAGGGGACAGTGGCAGTGGCAGCAACGCTGAGCAGGGAGGGAAAAACGAGTTTGAGAAATAAATGTCACCACTTGTGATTTATTCCATGTGTATTATGATAACTATTGTTTTTTCTTAAAAGACACCCTGTTAGAGCAAAAAGAACACACCCATCCTCACCCTTATTAAGGGGTTTTTAGCTTTCATCACGGTGAAGTTGGAAACAATCACAGGACATCTTAAAGATTTAAACACCAAAAGCAGGGAATGCTCGCACTTGCCAGTGCTGCTCCCTCACACTGCTCCTCCCCTGTCCTCATGGATAAATGGATGGTTTGCAGCTGATAGGGGATAGGGTGTTTTTTGAAGTTGCTTTCTCCCTCGATAAAAAAAAAGAAACTATTGGGCACTCATAGCAATGGAGGGTACAAAGAATATCAAAAACCATGTCAGAACACAAAGAAAACTTCAGTGATAGAAACTTCTGGTTTGCAGAATATCTATTGCACTCTGTTAGGGAATGAATCAAAGGCTCCCACTCTCCATGTGACACCCAGGGATGGCCAGATGGGTGGGCACAACTGGGCAATTTTCCTACACAGCAAATTATTTGGGATTTGGCCATTAGTGCTATCAGTTTCCACATCAAGTACCTCATTGGGATAAACAAAGGCTGCTCGTTTGTCTTACAGTACACTGACATGTGAAAGGTAGGAGGTGGGGATATTTTCCCCTGAAAGCTTTCCCAGATTTGTTCTGGGGCTTACCCTGCTCATCAGGACAGGAGAGAATTTGGCATTGGATGTGAAACATCTTTTGGCACGGCACAAAGGAAGGGAAGGTGCTGTGGGAGTTACTGCACGAGATTTATGTCACATCATCAGGGACAGGTAAACAGGAGCCTTCAAAAAAGGCAGCAAAGGGGTCTTGATAAAATAACCCAAACAAATACTGATCCAACTACTTAACTGTTTGAGCTTCCCACAGCCCTTGCACAACATAAAACTGACACTGACCAAGCCAGTCTTTCTGTGAGAATCTGTTCACTTATCCCTCCTGTGATTTATTGTGGTTTCAGTGCACATTAATAAATGCAACCCTAGCAAATGATTCCTTTCATTTGGTCAAGATGCCATAGAACGTCTTCAAAATTCACCAAGTTTACTGCGTTTAATTTCTGATATGTTTTCCTAGGTACAAAGGCAATACGGGAAAGGCAGAAGGTTAAAATGTGTCAGATGGAGTTTAACATTTTGAAATATTATGTCCTAATTGTACAGTTTCCATGATTCAGCTACAATGTTTGCAACACAACACATTTTTGTTGGTCCACTGGAACAAGTGATCCGTCCATCTGCACCGGGTCTGCTCGCTAATTTTAATGAACAGCCTTCAGGAAAGCAGCTGAGCAGCCAATTACCAATCAGTGACGGACAGAACTCCGGGGAGACGGCCAAGACTGACACAAGTTTTCTCCCTAAATTCAGTAGCAACACATCTGGGCTGACCCTGAAGTCAATCACAGCCTGCGGTGTGAGAGCAGAGCCCCAAACCCACATGAACCCCTCAGAGCAGCCCTGGGAACAGTGAACATCTTCCTGCTCCAATGGCTCATCCAGTGAGCAGCAGGTGCCACCCTGGCTCCTCCATCAGAGCATCCAAGATCCAGAAACCCAGTGAAAAAGCAGGACAGAAACAAACAGGCATTCTTTAGGTTTGTGAAACATTTGAGATTTGAGTTTTCCTGCATGGCTGGACATGACACACATGGCATGGTGCAGGAGATGGGTTCCTCCATCACTCTCTCCTGGCTTTCCCACTCCTGCCAGGCAGCTGGAGCCTGGCACTGCTCCTCAGGGCACAAGCACTCGGATCCAAACCCCACAGTGCCCATGATTGAAGCATTCCAGGTGACAGCCTGGCACCCGCCCCTCCCCACTGCCTGCAGGGACACAGGGACAGCCCCAAAAATCAAAGCAGGCAGCCAAGATACTTGGTGAAAAACAAGACTTGTTTTGACAATAAGCAACCCCCCCTTTAAGTCTCCAAAAATATCAGTCCTTAATGGAAAACATGTTTTCTATCAACTGATTGGGAAAATGAAGCCAAATATTCCCAATAATTTCAGAACTGTTTAGGTTTCCTTCAGTTTCCTAGTGAGCCCAGCTCTCAGGGTTTCATAGCAGGTTTAAAAGCTTTACACTTCACACGGATCTGCTTTTCCCTGGCATTTCCTCAGAGGGGTTTAAGTTCCGTAACCAACACAGAGAACCAGCTGCCAGACACTGGAGATGTCTAGCTCAGGAATGTCTGCATCCTTGAAAGCCAGGATGCAGCACAGCCCAAAAAACAAGAACAAAGACAAGATTTCCATTGTTTGTTTTGCTGGAGACACAATTGCTACATTTATCAGGAAAAAAAGGGAAAGGGATACTCCCGTTTCTATCCCAGTACTGCAGCACAGGCGTTGTTTGTGTTCTCCTCACTTCGAACAGGTCAGAAACCACACAAAGCAAAGTTCCCTTCTGACTGTGACACAGGCAAGCTCAAAAAAGGAAACGCTGATTATCAAGCAGCACAGTCCGCAAAGTCAAACATCCAACCTCGGGCTTATTTTAGAAAGGCTCCCTGGTAATTTGCCTGTGCTTTTGAAAAGCAAGGAATATGTTTTGAATTATAAGAGGTTACAGGGACATTTTTGTGGTAAATTTGGACTTTCATTTGCAAAAAAAACCTCCTCAGTGCTACAGAGATCCTTTTGGAAATAACATTTTTTTTTGTCATTGCTAAGCACTTTTCAACAAAGTTTAACAGCTACTGTTCCAAGGAGGTGTTTACATCCAGCGTTAAAAGAATCGAGTGGTTCTTCTGACCCTGAAGCACAAGGAAAAGCAGCACAGTGTCCTTCTGACAGTCCAAGAAGCAAACAAGGGAGGACATTCTCTGCGGGATGCAGGGGGAACAATTTTTCTAAGCAAGTTCACTTGAAGACTCCAGTGCTCCAGGTTTGGTGTTTTGGGATTCTTCTGGGGCCTGAAATGGATTTACAGCTCTTTGAGCCTGTTTTCATTTGCTGCCCTGGCCTTCACATCCAGCATCAAGAAGCAACAACACACAAAGAAGCTGCTATTAAGGAGCAGTGGAAGGCACCATTTCCCACCTCGGAAGTTTATAAACTTCATATCCAGTTCCTTTATAAACAGTGCAGGGGGAGCAGAGGCCTTCAAAGAGCCATCACTGAAGTTTTCTTTTGAAGGTGAAATTTACTTTATCATTCATTCTTGTAAACAAAATAACCTATTTAGCTGCAGTGTAGCAATCTGAGTAACAGCACAAGTTTTCGTATAAACATCTCAGCGATGTGATGTGGAGAATGAAAGCTTCATTGTGCCCTTGGTGGCTGTGGTGTGAAGGCTTCCACAGCCACCGCGGTTTTCACCCCTCCAAATGCCATGGGGAGCTCTCCCCAAAGAAAGCGATGCTGTTCCTACAGTGGGAAAGGGGAATTTTTGTTTCAGTTCGTTTTGCTTTGCTATCCATGGTGAGACAGCCTTTGCTGCCATCCCAGTAGCTGTTAAAAGGTGGGTTCCCATTCCTGCCCGGCTGCTGAGATCCCTGGTCACGACGCTGCAGTGAAGGGCTGGAGTTCCCTTCAGTTCCCGTTTGTTCTGGGCACCATAAACAAACCCCAGGGCAATGAAGGCACTGATGCTGTAATGGGAGGCAGATATTGGAAGGGAAGCTTTCCTGAAAGTTTCAGCTGGTGCCTCAAAGAATAATTCATTTGAGGAGTAGCCATGCACACCTGGTGTCCATCAGAATGGGACAGAAAACCTTCTTGTTAGGGGCCCCAGAACAAAGGGATTTATTCCAGGGCTTCTGAACTTCCAGTGAAACACAGCTTGAGTTGGCTTGATGTGAATAAAGATGCAGGGGCAAGGGCAAAAATCCTTTGTGTGTGGAGATGGAGTTAAGCCTACCATCCCAAACAGCACATCCAGCCCCAGCAGCACATCACATCCCACATATTGCTGAGTCCTGCCACAAATTGCCAGTTTTCATTTCCCAGAAGATGTCATGTGCCTTCAGGCTTCCCAAGTTAAGTTACGTTAACCTTAAACAGGAAAACATCAAGATACTCTGATCAGATAATTTTCTACTTGAACAACCTGAGGCAGGATAACATCAGGGCAGGCTCTGTCCAGACCCAAGAGAAAAAGAACTCCAGTGGGCTGGGATCCAGTGTGGAGCCAGGAAACGACTGGAGCAGATGAACACGATAATCAGTGATTGCAGCACTCCAAACCTCCTGCATGGCACACTTTGTGTGGGCTCCCTAAATGACACATGGAAGGAGGAGGTAGTGTCTCTACTGGAAGTTATGTGGTGTTTCTTGCATGCCAAAAGGAGCAACTGAGGGAAAAGCACAGGAATGCTGATCAGAAAGTTCTCAGACAGACATGGCACAGATCAGTCCTGCGGGAGAAACTGATAAACATGGGGAGGAGATAAGCTGTGTTCTGAGGTGGAACAGGAGGGAGGCAAAGAGATGGGTGAAGGAGATAGAACTGAGAGCAAAAGCAATCTTTGGAGATAACTCTGAACAAGCTCTGTGGGAAAGGGGCTTGTCAAAGCACAGGAGAAGGAATGGGCACAAAAATCAGTGTGAGGTGACTCCAGGCACGACTGGGCTCTGTGTATGGCTCAGCCTTGGGCCTGACACACCACAGGGGAATTCTGACACCTCACTTGGGATGCAAAGGCCCAGAAAGGACCAAATCCAACAGCACAGGTGGAACAAGGGAACTGCTCCAGAGGAGCTCACTTGCTCCAGCCTCAGGGAATTCTGGCTGGCAGACAGGGCAAGGCTGGGAAGATCAGCCCAAGATCAGAGACAACCCTGGGGAGCTGAAGGGACATCAACAGCAAGGGAGAAAGCAAGGCAGAGGTGTCCAGCTGCACACAGAGGGTACTGAAGGAAGGGAGAGGAGTTACCCAGGATGACCAGGAGGGTACTGCAGTTACAGAAATATGGGAAGTCAGCAGGAGAAAGGAGGGTCAGGTGGGACAATACAGTGGGAGTCAATGCTTGACACACCAGAGTACAGCAAGAAACGATACCATGGCAGGTGAGTGGCTGCCCAGGGACACAGAACTGGTTTAATGGCATAGTTTCACCCAGTGGTACATTTTTCTGGAAATAAAGCTCTGGATCAGATCAGCCCCACGGTCACACAGAAATGGTTCTCTGAAGTGTCACTGGGCACGTGGCAGCCATAGGACAGGTCACTGCCAACTTTTAAACCCAGAAGGGAAGGTCAGCAGCATCCCAGCAGCCAGGAAACATGGGCCACAAAACACTTCAGCAGAACAGGACAGAAGGGATGAACAAATATCCCAGCACTGTTCAAGGAGAAATTTTGAAGTCTGCACAGAAAAACGTTCAGAAACTATTGGGGGCAGAGTGGAAAATACCACCACCACCAAGAGTTAGAGCAAGAGCAGGCTTGTTATGCCCTAGTCAGTCCTGCTGCTGAGTCTGAGAAGCTGAGCACTGCAAGACCATCAGTGATGATAGAGTTGGGTCCTCTGGCTTATCCTTAACAACTATTTAATTTAAAAGGTCTTTCCAAGAGATCCCTCTCCTACCACAGCTGGGCCCTGACAGGACAGTATCTGCTGTCTATCTAAACCATCACCCAAAGGAGCTGCTCTGGCACACACACAACAACTCAGACACCAGAAAACCCTCATTCCTAGCCAAAGACAGGAGTTATCTCAGAAACAGTTTAATGGCTCAGATTTGAAGAAAAATGAAGTATTTTCAAAAAAGTTAAGTCTATCTAATGCCCCTTTTTCACTCCCAAAGACAGAACAGCCTCACTGACAGGCTGTTCTTTCAGAACTTGAAAACACCACAACTGAATACTTTTATATCTGGTCTAATACAGGAACATCAGCATGTGACAGCAGCATTGGGGGCTGAGATCTCATCATATCTCACCAAAAAAGCCCCTAAAGAAACAGAAATCTTCTTTACAAATTGTGTTTTTGCTTCAGAGAACTGTCAATGAGTATTTGCCACCAGGGGATGCAGAGCTCCCCTATTTCACACTTACAGACAAAACTACCTGCAGACATCTGTTTGCTTCTCCCCCTCTCAGAATTCCTTCATTCCATAAAAAAGATGCAATCATGACCCAGGGATGTAGAGAGAGATGATAGAACTCCAAATACCTCGTGAGATCTGCATCTTCAAAGGAATTCGAGTAAATACCACGAAGTTCAGGTGGTGTCAAAGCCTGCTCAGCCAAAAGAAATGCAAAGAGTCAAAGAAATGCAAGGGCTCAGTGAGTGTTAGATCAGCAAAGCCACCTGGAGAGGCAGATTTTTGAACAGAAGTCAATGCAAAGGACTCTTGACTAAAGGAGGCCATGAGACTGATTGGAAGTATTCACAAATATTTACTGTAGGAGTTTAGCAGATCTTGGAGTCAACCTTCAGCTGGTGAAACTCAGCAGGTGATGACAAATCAGTTAAGATGATGCAGGTTTCACAAGCCACCTCAAACATGGGGTAGGCAAAAACCAGAACAGGATTCCACTTGACAGCATCTCAAACAGATGCACTGCAGCTCTGAGGAGCTTCAAGACCCACAGCCCTTCAGAATCTACAAAATTATTGCAGCGTAAGGATGAAAGCCAAAAGGCTTCTGAGGAATTCCTAAATTACCAGCTGATTTTTGTAGATATACTTTGTGTAAACAGCAGGGGAAAAATCCTTTTAAAAATGCAAGAATGAGCATTTCCTATTGCGCTAATTCCCCATAGTTCTGGTTACTTCACTGATTCTGTCACTGATTCTGTGCCAGGGATGGCCCTCCCCAAGCTGCTGCCACCTACCCACAATCAAATGTTGGTACCTGTGCTCTGGCAAGGACCAGAGGCAGCTGGAGGCAGGAGCAGCAGGTCTGGGGCACAGCATTCGCAGCCTCAGAGTTCAGAACCACAAGACTGATCTCATTCATAAACCTGACCTCGTGTATTATTCAACACCCAGGTGCCAAAATTATTAAACACTCCTCCACCCAGCTGCTATAAAAAGACTCCAGTAAAACTTCCCTCTAAGGAGGCTTTCATCAGGCAGGGAGAGCAGATGTGCTAAGGAAGGTCCAGTGAAACCAGATAAACTCAGCACATCCAGAGGCCAAACAAACTCCAGGCTGGACATCACCTGGTTCCAAGCCTGTTTGATGGGAATTCCAGGCAGGAATCCCGGAGCACACCTAGAGCAGCTCCAGGTGGCCATGGGCTGAAGAGTCCCGTGCCAGTTGGGAAGCTGGCCTGGACTCTCCCTTTGCTCCTCATCTGGCTGGGATTTGCTTTCCAAGTGAGATCCATGGCCTTTTCCATCTCTGCAGATCAGGCTGGCCCCAGGCCAAGCTCTGAAGTCAAATTTTGATGGACTAAGGGGAATTTTCATTCCATTCATTCCAAACTGTGACACAAGACAGCTTTTGCAGGTTGAGCAACTCTGAGGAAGCTAAGAAGGGCTGATGGGACTCAACTGCTGCTGGCCTGAGCAGCACAAGGAGTGTCCTGCAGGTGCCCCTCTCCAGGGACAAAGCAGCCTCTTCCCAGCAGCTCTTTAATCCAACACCACATAAACAACAAATATTCATAACTATTTAGAATGAGGAAATTAAAATAGCTTAAAGGCATGAAAAGCTTGTTTATGAAGCATGAATATTTCATTAGCAAAAGCACAAACGAAACCAAGCATTCACATAATATTGCCCCTGCTGGGATTAAATACAGTTTATTACCTCATGGGAAGCCAAACCTCTCCCACCACAACTTCAACCTCAAATACGAACGTTTAAGATGGTGCTCAAAAGATAAGGAAGTCAGTGTAAATAAAAGTATCACTGAAATACAGACAGCACCCTGCACTCCAAAACGGCAACTGCCGTTCATCAAGGGAAGGGCAGAAAGGGTGTGGTAGTGAGCAAGAACAAATGGGACCCACAGCTGGGCCAAGAATTGTTCCTAATGGGTCATGGGGACACTCATTTCCTGTAGATGGGGACAAATGAAAGCTTTTGTTCAACCCCAGAACTTGTGCTTGCTTTCCCAGACCTGAAAACGGTAAGGAAAACAACGCAGACTGCAGATCTAGGGGACACTGAATGGCAGAACAGGAGTTTGGCCGTTCAGAACTTAAAGTTCTTCCCTGGAGGTGTCCTAGGCTTGTCCTGCTCCAGTGGAAGGGACATAGGGATGGAATTGGATGAATTCTGAATGAAAAAAAAATGAAAACTTTAGGGTCTCTTCCAACCCAAATTATTCTGTGATTTTTGGTTTCTAAAGCAGGGCCTCAACTTCAGAGGGCCTCAACTTCAGGGCCACATCATCCAGAAAAACAATGGAGTTTTTTTGATAGAGGCCCAAAAGGTACAACCTTCCCACAAGTACCTCAAAAGCCCTTCGAGGTATCCCTCTGCAGCATTTAAAGCCCAATTCCCCATTCAGTTTGCTCCAACCTTTCCCTAGGACAGAGCCCACGCCTCAGCCCTGCCTGCACAGCAAACACCTCAGCACCAAATATATTCAGCACATTCTCAGGAGAGCCAGATTTTCAGTATAGATTCTTGATGCAAAAACTATGAATAATCATAGCAAATGTATCTATTTCAAATGGACCTGCAATAAATACAGATCTAGAACTGCTGCCTTAAACTGAAAATGCTGGGGTTTGTGAGATAGTTGAGAAACATTGGAAAAACCACTTTTGTGTGTTTTGGTGTGAACAGGGAACTCTCTTTTTATGAAATGCTGCTTTAGGAGGCAGAAGTCAGCACGTGCACAGGGAGGCAACTGCAAGGACTCTTAACCCCCAGTTCCTTGCACCAGTCCAGGCTCAGGCAGGCTGGGATGATCAGGAACTGAGTAACAAGCACAGCTTTCCACGGCTGGTTTCATGCTGGAAGTACTTGAAAGAGGAGGAAAACAACTCCAGATTCATTTTACAATCATTACACATCACCAGGTGCTCTCATTGTGTTCCTTTCACACATCCTCGAATTCTTTAATAACGGTGACACAGATCTATTGTGTTCCCAGGGGGATTCACACAACGCTTATGAAAAATGAGCAGCTCACAAGGAATCAGTAGGGGCTGAGTCAGGCAGCACCTGCCCCCCATGCACATGTGGGAACACAAGCACCAGGAGCACACAGCTCACATCAGGCCCCCCAAATGCTGCCCTAGGTAACTGTCTGCTTCCCCCTGCATTTCCATGTTGTTTCCCTCTCCGGGTTCAGGCTGCTGGGTTTGCCCCAGCTGGGCCCCACAGGATTCGATAGCCCAGCACAGAGTGGAGGGGTCACATCTGACTGTCCTGGCACACACCTGAGACCCTGGGAGCAGTAACTGCTCTGCAGTGACTCCCAAAGGCATTGCTCAGACTGCACAACAGATAATCCAACAACTCCCTCTTTGCATTCTACAGATCCCAGTTTTAATGCTCTGAGATTTGATCTGTTTGTCAAGACAAATGCAAGCTGTACAGAACAGTGAGTGGTCTTTGCAGTGTAATACAAGAAATCACCTGATAAACCAGAATATTTCATACCTCTGAAAAATAAGCTTTCTTACAAGAAAGTAAATTAAAAATGGTAACATTTACTACTTGAAATTTTCACTATGGCATGAAGAAAAGGAGGTGCTGTGGTTTCCTGCTTCTCTTACTCAATCGTTTCATCTACATCACAATTTCTGCAAAAGCTGGGCAGCTCTGGCCAGACCAACACTCCCTTTCCACAAGCACCATCTCACTCCACCTGCCATGGAATAGTCATGGTCATGTTAAGTCAAGAGCAGTGAAATAAAGAGTTTTACCAAGTCCAGAGCATTCTCCCATCACTTACAGCAGGTAGCATTTGACTAAAGAGAAATATCTGCGTGCCAGTGGCAGGACCTGAGAGCTGCTAGACACAAAAAGATTCTCTGTTTTAAGGAGTCCTTCAATTAATCTGATGTCCTGGGATGGGAATTGCCTACTACTCCTGCAGGAGTGCAGTGATGAGCAGGCACTCACTGAAGGGATGATGGACAATTGCTGACACACAAACCACTCAAATACAGCTGTTTTATTAATTCTGACTGATGAGCATCCCAGAAACAATTGTCTGTTACAGTTTTGGAGGTTAATATAAAGAAACAAAGCTACTGAGTCCACACAGTGATTTTCAAATTATTCTGAGAACCACAAGCAGACACTGGGATGAAGCGCACTCAGGACTAAGGAATTCAAGGACAGGATGACTTTTATTTACAATAAAGTGCAACATGCAGTGACTGCTGAGTGTCCAAAGAAACGTGCATTAAGTAGCTGTAAGACATAGCCATGAAAAGATACTGACACAGTGATATCTCTGCTGAATGCCATTCAAACCTACAATAACTGGGCATGAGCACTGGGGCTGGGGGATGAGGCACTCAATTCCCACTGCATCCACCCACCTATCCAGGCACGTTCATCCAGCCCATGTCAACACCACTACATTCAAATACTCCACTAATGAAAAGTGCAGTTTCACCATTCCCCTTTTTCCCACTAGAGACATCCTTGGGGAAATATCCTTGTATGCACCGACACTGGTATGATTTCAACTCCACCCACATCTGGGCTCACTTGGGAACTACATCCAGCACAGCCCGTCTCGGGTCAGCCAGTGACCCCGAACCAAAATAGCTCTGGCAGAAAGCTGGATTATGGATAGGGTGGAGTCCATCCAAGTGTAAAGTGTAAAGAACAAACCCGCCACAGGCACTCAGTGACGGAGGAGCAGCAGCCCCTTCCCTCTGCTCTGCACACGAGCAGCACGAAGGGGACTCTGCCATCGCCAGGGGACACAGCCAGCCCTGGGCAGGGCCGAGCTGGGTCTCACACACTTCCCTCCGTGTCAGCGCCAAGAGCCAACTGCCCTCTCCAGAGCAGGAAAATGTGAGCAGCACGTGTCACCTGAGTGTTGGAAAACACCAGCCCTGGGCCACCACACAGCACCCAACACCCAGCAGAGCTCAGCAGCTTTACTGAAAGGCCACACTTTTGGGAAATTCCCATCAGTTTTCCCAAATGTCCCAGTGCAGACACTGCAACAGTGTCCCCAGGCCCAGAGGCAGGGGACAATAGAACCAGGGTTAGAAAAATTAACAGTATCTATTAACTTTTGACAAAAGCTCGTTCTGCCCACAGAACAGACACCAGATGACTTTGAAGCTCAGCAGAGCTCACAGTGGGTGAGAACTCGTCTGAACTGTTGTCAGAGGATAAGCCTGGGTTTGGGTAGGTTTGAATGCCAGTGACCAAGGAACTGCAGTTAAACAGGGCCTCCAAGGTGTATCAAACACAGCAGGGATGTCCTGGCAACACCCTCACGTACCATCAGCAACAGCACAGAGAAAAAAAAAAATGAAGTTCCACTTTTATCGTGAGGATCCAGGACTGCTGGCTTGTTTTTCTCATTCCTTCATACAAAATTAGCAAAGTCTGTCCCTGCAAGGCACCTCTCAATGGATTCCTAAAGGCAGCCAACGTGACACATTGATTTTTAAGCTATCAATCCATTTCCAATACTTCATTTAGATTTCTAGTACACATTAACCAAATAAAACCCCAAGAATAAACTGTGACACACAAGTTTCCTGCTAATTACAAAGATACTGCGTGCAAGCCCTTTCTAATACAATTACAGTGTCATGGAGTGTACAAATGAGAAGCAAATTTAAACTTTTAGAGGCACGGCAAAATTCATTTAAATCTGAAATGATGTTCAAAGCTCAGTCGGTCTCATTATGATTTTCTTATCTACAAACACAAATGCCCTCTCTGCCCAAACAGAAATCCAAAATTTAAAAGGAAAAAAGCATAAAGTATGCTGGTTGTTATTACACCCCCCAGGATCTGAGCCCTCATCCTGCAGCATCTCAGGGCACAGGGACACCCTGTAGCTGTGTAGCACAGAAATTCCCAAGCACTCAGTGGCTGAAACAACCAGATCTCCAAACCTACAGATTTCATCCAGAGGAGGCAACACAATTGACGGAAAAAGCTGAATATTCTCCTTCCTCAATAGTCTGAAGTCTGCTGAGGGAGCTTAGCCCAGCTCTCATCTATTGCCAGAGCCACTCTCAGGTGCATCCAACAACACCAGGGGCCTGACAAGTGACCGATTCCAATCCCCACCAGAACACAAGTGGAAGGACAGAAACAGGCAGGAAAACCTGAGTAGAACAGGGGTGGGACACAGCCAACAGGTCACATGTTCATCCCAAAGGCTTCCCTTTGGCAATTATCAAATCCTTGCACAAGCAGGGGCAAAAGAGTTTATCAGGAGGAGCTCCCATGAATGTTTTATAACGGAAATGGAAAAGCAGCCGCAGACCCAGGGTCCCCTGGCTGTCCTCTATCAGTGCTGCCCAGGATTTAGGTGTGCTTGAGAGGGAACAGGCAGGAAAATGTGGATCTTCCCAGCACCCACCACGTCTACAAGGGAAATAAAACCATAAAGATCATGAAATGTTAACACAGCAAATCCACACCAGCAATGCCCCAGCGGGATGGAGCAGCCTTGGACTTGGTGACTTTTATTGCTCTTTTTTTTTTCTCTAAAGCAACTTTGCAGAATGCCAGCACAGGCGAGAAACCTGGCAGAGGGGAGTGGCACAGGGTGCCCAGAGCAGCTGTGGCTGCCCCTGCATCCCTGGCAGTGTCCCAGGCCAGGCTGGACATTGGGGCTGGAGCAGCCTGGGACNCTGCCTGAGGTGCGTCCTGCATCCAGAGGAGCGCCCCTCACTCCCCAAATATAGGGTGCTTTCTAACCCCTGCCAGGGCAGGGCGGAGAAAGCAGATCCTGCACCCAAGGGAAACCCCCGCCCGTGACCCCACTCGGCAGGGTCAGTCCTGCTCCCACCCNAAGGCCCCTTCCCAATCCAACCCACCCTGTGTTCCTGTGATAGAGGGGAAAATCAACAACATACTGTTTAAAAGTGAAGTCCTTGAGGTCCCTTCGCTCCTAAACCGTTCCATGATCCCATGGGGGAGGTGGGCACTGAGGCAGGTGACTCGGGAGGGAGATTTTCCAGAGGGGGCACTGAGAGCTCCCGCAGCCCCCAGGCCTTGGTGCACCCCGAGCACCCTCATCTTTACCCAGCTCTTCCATTTCATGGAAAAATCCACACTTTTGTGCGGGTTTGCTCCCTCAGGCAGGGGCAGAGGGCGGAGGAGGCTCAGGGAGGGTTTCGGTTCCCTCACCCCCCTCACACTCCATCCCAACCGAGCCGTGTGTGAGGGGCAGACCC
>VYXF01011894.1:156167-166814 GCA_013397295.1 Polioptila caerulea
ACGCTGCACCCCGACCCCCCCATAAACACCCTGTAGGGTGGGGGGCTGCACGTGAGGGATCCCCCCCAAAAAACCCATCCCCCTGAGGATGGGGCCACATCTGGAACGCATTGGCTCCCTTTTGCTGTACCCTGATGACACAAACACCACAGAACAAGGTTCTGCACTGAGACCCCCACCAGGACAGGGGGGAGAAGGCAGATCCTGCACCCAGGGTAACTCCCACCCCAGGACCCCACCCAGCAGAGTCAGGTCCTGCCCCCAGCATCCCTGGGTGCCCCCCAGGCCCTGCTTGCTCTGGTGCTTGGAGAACCCCTGGAACCCCCTCATATTAATGCAGAATAAACCACACACAAAGTCACCCCAGATCCAGCATCGTGGGCTAATTACATTAATGATACTAATTAGGGCAATGGGACTGGTGGGGACCTGGGAGCAAACACAGCCTCACCTAAAAGGATTTGGGGCAAGAATGGCTGGTTTGAGTGTAGGAGACAGGGTGCAGGTGTGAGGTGGTGTGGCCATCGCTGTCCTGGTCTCCATCCCCGTCTCCATCTCCATCCCCACCCCTGCAGCTGCGTGGGGCCCCTCCCCTCCCAGCTGAAGGCAATGATCCCCTCTGGTTATAGGCAGCAGATCCCAGCTCCCTCTCTGCTCCTGGTGGTGACAAGACTGGAGGTGCTCGCAGAGGTGAGCTGGAAAGAAAAATGTCCTAAAATGCCCTATTTGTGCTTTGCTTTGCGGGTGTGTTTAGCTTTGCAGAGAGAGGGGGCTGCTGGCCTTGTTTATGCACTGTGCTGAATGGCTTTGGTGTCACTGTAAGTGCCTCCTTTGCCTGATGCTGATTAGTGCCCTGGCGAGGACAAGGTGAGGGCAGCAGTGTGTTCAAACCCTGCTTGGTTCTCTCTCAGCAGACGCCTTTTAGCCACGGGAAGTGTGTGCGAGCCCAGCACTGAGCACGGACAGCAGCGATGGAGCCAGGACCCCCTGCCCTGCCCTGCCCCTCTGCCCTCCCTGAGCCCCCGCAGGCAGCAGAGGGTTGTGCTTGGCAGAGCCTCCGCTGCCTCCGTCTCCACAGGCAGAAGAAGAAAGTGGCTTATTCTGCCCACATCTGCAAGCTCCTGAACCAGGTGGGTCCCGACTGGGTGGGGTACAGCCTCCTGCTCATCCGTGTACCCCGGGCTGCCCAGAGCAGTGGTGTGACCAACCCTGCAGGGGTTTAGGAGATGTGTGGATGTGGTGGGTTAATGATGGCCTTGGTAGTGCCACAGAATGTTTGGATTTCATCTTTATGGGTTTTTCTGGCCTGAATGATTCCATGATCCCAAACTGAAGCTGGGGCTGCCCTACAATGGCCGTGCTGCCCTACAATGGCCGTGCTGCCCTACAATGGCCGTGCTGATGCTGTCGGTTGCTCTCCCCACAGACATGTTCCACTGGTGATTCCTGCCTGGTGCCTTCTGTGCTGGCCTGGCTGGGCAGTCCCCAGCTCCTCGGGGATGTGGCCCTGGAGGCCTCCCGGCTGTCCCGCTATGGCAGGAGGAGCCACCTTGGCCACCGTGAAGTCCTGCTGGCCACGAAGCTGGTGCTGCTGCGTGAGCTCCACAAGCCTCCTCCAGGATCCTGAGCTGTGAGCTGAGGCAGGATGGGGCAGTCTTTGTAGTATTTTAATGTGGTTTTGGTAAATAAAGTCTTTTTTGGCATTGTTTAATGGAGCCTCCTCCCTGGGCTGGCAGTGCCAGCACTGAGAGCAGCAGGTGCCAGGCTGGGTACCTGTGTGCCCCAGGAAGGGGTGCAGGGCAGGTCACACCCCTGCCTGAGAAACGCTCCCAGGGCAGCCTCTTGGCTCTGTCAGCCCATGCTGCCCCGGGGGGCTGTTGGGTAGCTGTGTGCATCTTTGCACCCTATTTGGCCAGGAAAAGCACAAGGATGAAAGGTGGATTTTATTCCAAGGCCTGGGGGAATGCCAGCCTTGTAGGCAGCAGTGCTGCTGGTGATGCTGTACCAGGTGCTGGCACTGAGTGACCCATTTTGTTTCAAGGCTCTCCATGGAGCCCCTGCAAATACCAGCCCCAGGGATGTCTCCAGGTTCTCCAGCTTCCTGCCTTCAGCTCCAAATCCTGCCACGGGGATGGGCAGGGTACATGGCAGTGCCTTCCCAGAGAGGGGTCTCAGTACCAGTGAAGTGCCAACAGCTCCTGGGACCCCCTCCCTGGGGCACGGGCAGTGTGGCAGTCTGAGCAGTGGGTTTTCTCTTCCCTGCCACATCAAACCCAGTTTGGCTGGGGAGCATGGCTCATGAAACCGGGTGGGTACGATGGATAGCCCAGTGATGTTCTTTAACCCAGTGGTGACCATGTGCTCTCTAGGCATTCACAGGCCCTGTGGCCTGGAGCTGCTTCCAGAGAGTACATGGTTTGGAGGCCTGGATCCAAAGATGAGGGTGTGTGGCTAACCTGGCTAGGTACAGGGTTTACCTGAGGGGCAGATATCCAATTGTGGCTATGGGGGAGGGGTTTTGACCTTATAAGTTTAAGGTTTCAGGCCCCCTGCTCCTCAGGGTCCTAGGCCACTCCTTAGTGCAAAGAATTTGGGCTAAATTTTGATTTATTCCAGCTAATTGGACTGCTGCATTGCAGGAGGTTGGAAAAGGGATGGCTCCTTCCACAGGGATTTGGCCTAGCGATGCTGGCATGAGCTGGATGCTGTGAAGTTCCCTCCAGAGGGAGGTGGTGACAGCTCTGCCCATCCTGGGGGCTGCCTCACCTGGTGGGCACCACTGGGCTTTGGGGGGACTTGCTGGACTATGTGGTGGCAGGTCTGGGACAGTGACACCCACACTGGTACCGTGGGGGTCACTGGTGGGAAGCAGCTCCTGGCAGCTCTGGCTGTGTTCCCAAACTGCTCCTGTTTGCTCTCTCCACTCTCCTGGGTGTACCCCAGACCCGTGCAGTGCTTGGCCAGTTACCTACCAGTGCCCTTTGACTGTTTCCCTGTTAAATATCAGCAAAGCAGCTGCCCCCAAGGAGCACGTCCTGCCCAACGACTGAGGGTTGGGTTTTGATGTCCCTGCTGCTTCCACTATCCCGTTGTCACAGCCCCTGCTGAGGAGCTTCAGCTCAGTCCAGTCCCTGTTTTGGCAGCCCTGATTCTTTAGGTTGGTTAGGATTGGCTCAAATCCATGGATTTGGGGACAAATCCTACAGGAAAGTCCTAGCTTTTGCAGAAATAGCTGCAGCTCAACCTGAGGACACACCCAGGCCTCTGCAGAGCCCCTGCCAAGGCTGTTTTCACCCCCAGCATTCCGGGCTGGGGTCTGTTCAACATGTCCCAAAAGCTCAGGAAGGGGAGGGTTCCATGCCCTCTGATCCATCTGACTGGGAGCTTCCTCATCCTGTCAGTGTTTTCTTGTGTTACAGCAAGGCAAAACCAAGAAGAGCAATCATTCAGTGCTTCTTGTCCCTGCAGACTGCCTGGAGCTGTTGCCCTCTTCCTTCTCTCCTCTTTTTCTGCACTTGGAGCCCCAGCTGCTGCTGGGAGGGTGACATGTGGAGTTGCTCTTGTGCAGTGTGGCTGTCTGACTCCTTAACCCTGCAGAAACTGAGAGTGGGATCACTGCCTGGAAGGGAAACTGAGCCTGGAGCTGTCACTAGCTCTCAGGGGAAGCAGCTGCAGCAGCAGAGATGCTGGGACAGATCACCAGGGGAGGTTCCTGGCCAGAGCAGGAGATTTGTTGTTATCAATGGACCTTTTCCTACCTGAAAACTTGTAGCTCAACTAGGCTCTAGAGAGGCTGGCACAGGGTGCCCAGAGCAGCTGTGGCTGCCCCAACCCTGGCAGTGCCCAAGGCCAGGTTGGACAGGGCTTGGAGCACCCTGGGACAGTGGGAGGTGTCCCTGCCCATGGCAGGGGTGGCACTGGGTGGGCTTTAAAAGCCCCTCCAACCCAAACGATGCAATCCAACCTTCTTGGTGTCTCAGGTGCATCTCTGCTCTGTCTTCCTTCGCCTCACCACTGACTCAGTGGGCCCTCAGCTGTCTGGAATTTATTCTTCAGTATCTTTTTTTTAATATTTTTTCCTGTTTATCTTGTCCTTCCTGCCCCACACAACCCCTGCCTCTCCCCTTTGTTTTGTCCTTATAGTCCTACTGATTTTGGAATTGAGAGTTCTTGTGTAAGAAATATCCTGTTCCCAGGGCAGTGGGGGAGTCCCCATGCTCGGAAGGTTTTGAAAGCCCTGTGGATGTGGCACTTGGGGATATGGGTCAGTGGTGGCCTTGGCAGTGCCATGGGGAATGGTTGGACCTGATGATCTCAGAGGGCTTTTGCAATCTAAATGTTGTTAAATAGGGTTTGCTCTCAGAGAGTTAGGTATTGGATTGAGTTTTATCTGATCCCAAAAAGCAGAGGGGTGGGGTTGGGGCTGGGCTTGCTCTGGGACCCAGAGCAGGTCAGTGTGGGAGGTGTGTGCTGGCCATGTGCCAGCTCCTGGTATGGTACAGAGCCATGGCATGGCCAAAAGGTCACTGACAACAGCAGAAGGGACACGGCTGATGTCCAGGCAAGAGAAATCTGAATCTGGCTCAGCCAGGGCACCCTGTCCCCATTGCTGTGGTACCCAAAGGAGAGGCCGTGGGGCCTCCAGCATCCCCCCCATCTCTGATAGCTGAAATCCCCCAGAGCAGGTTCAGGTGCTGGTGGGGTGAGCATGGCCCTGCAGCTCTGCCCAGCACAGGGCTGGGCACACGATGGCAGCTCTGTGCCAGGGCGTGCCCCAGTTCAGGCAGGACATCAGCCACTAAGGCCACCCAGCTGGGTCTGCACACCTCAAAATCCCAGCTCTGGATCACACCCGAGGCTTGCACAGACGGCCCTGGGACATAGCTTCTGCCTGGGATAGAAGGATGGAAATGAGGACAAAACAGATAAACACAGAGATTTCTCTGAAAAATGCTCTGAGGGCTGGAACTCCTCTGCTCTGGAGACAGGCTGGAAGAGCTGAGAGTGCTCAGCCTGCCCAGAGCAGCTGTGGCTGCCCCAGCCCTGGCAGTGTCCCAGGCCAGGCTGAACAGGTCTTGGGGCAACCTGGGACAGTGGGAGGTGTCCCTGCCCATGGCAGGGGGGGCACTGGATGGGCTTTGAGGTGCCTTCCAATCCAAACCATTCCAGGATTTTATCAGCTTGTTCTCTGGTGCTTTAACTGCTCATCTGCCTGGTCTCTCTCTAAAAACATGAATTTTGCTTTTGGTCATTTCTATTGATTCTTCATTTCTTCTTTCTTAGCTTCCTCTGGTATTTTTTCTATTTCATGAGGCAAGGCCTCTTCCTCCTTTCCACAATTTCCCTGCTGGTAAATGGCTCTGTGGGCTGCCCCAGCAGTAACCGTTTGTGAGGGGATAACTGTGCCCTTCCTTTATTTTTTCAAAAAGGGAAGTAATAAAGAAAATTAGACAACACATCAAATTTCCAGCCCAACACACACACATTGCTGTTATGGTCTCGAGCCAAGGAGGAGGATGTCAAACTGTAAACAAACTAAATATTCACTTCCCAGGCTTTTGGTAATTAAAGTGGATACAGTGTTTTCTTTTATGTTTTCCTTTTCCAGGAAGTTTTATGAAAACTGAAATGAGACTTCCCAAGACTGCAATGTGACTGTTGCACAAATACATGAACATTTATAGAGGGAGAACGTTAACATGCCAAGGTCAGTGTGTGCAGAGCCAGACACCCTGTGAAAGAACCCAGATGAAGCAGAGTCCTCAAGGCCTTTGCTTCGTATAAGGGGAAATCTTTCCCAAAGCTGTTCCTGAGAATCCTCTTGAGGATGTTTGTCATCCTGGGAGCAGGGGGTGGAGGGGCCCGAGGCAGCATGAGGGGTTGTGGGGCTGCCGTGTCCCTCAGCAGCATCCAACAGCTTTGCTTCCTCTCCAGGGAGGAATTTGCCCCATGGCAAAGCTTCAGTATAAGCCACTTCTATGTACCTCCAGGTCTGTGATTCCTCAGAGTGAGGAGGGCTAGGAATCCAGCCAAAACCACCAGACTCAGCTGAACAGAAGGGAAACATCTTGAGATGTTCACCAGTTCTGACTGCAGCTGATTCTGCAGTGTCCTGGATAAAAATCCACCCCTGCTCTCCTGGAGATGTGGTCCTGAGCCATGGCCAGCCCAAACCAGCACTAAACAAGCTGTTCAGGGGAAAAGGGCTCCAGGCAGACCTTAGAAACCCCTTCCAGTGCCTAAGGGGGCTCCAAGGAAACTGGAGAGGGACTTTGGACAAGGGATGGAGGGACAGGACAAGGGCTTCCCACTGCTAGAGGGCAGGGCTGTATGGGATAAATCATTCCCTGCAAGGGTAGGGAGGCCCTGGCACAGGGTGCCCAGAGCAGCTGAGGCTACCCCTGCATCCCTGGCAGTGTCCAAGGCCAGATTGGACAGGGCTTGGAACAACCTGGGACAGTGGGAGGTGTCCCTGCCCATGGCAGGGGTGGCACTGGATCATCTTTTAGGTCCCTTTCAACCCACACCATTCTGGGATTCCATGACAAGGGATGGGAGCCCAGGCTGACCACTGAAATCTCAGACTCCTGTACTCTGGCTTCACAGCACAGTGCTGAGGAGTTGTTACCCTGTTACCCCAGTGCATAACATCCATTAAAATTCCTTAAAGAAACAAAAAGGAAGTTTTTATAGTGTGAAGATCTTTGACAACACTCACCCAGCTCCATGGTCCCTCCTCACTGTCCTCAGCATGGTTCTTCATCCTTCACCACCTGCTGTGGGCCTGAGGCAGCCCAGCAGTGCTGCTCCTGCATCCAGGCAGCTGGAAAGCCACAGGGGTGGGAGTAAACCCCTTCTCCAAACATCCACTCTTGGAGAGGAGCATCCAGTTCCAGGTTGATGGCAGTTTTCACCTGCCTGGAGCCACGAGACTGTTGGGAACAGCAGCAGAGCTGGAAGGGTGCCTGAAGCAATTGCTGCTCACCCCAATTCAGTGCAGGGTAAGTGCAGCTTAAACCCCTCATGATGGATGTTTGTTTAATTTGTGCTCTTCTCTCCTGCAACTCCCACTGTTGGAACCCCGGCACAGCCGCTCTGTCCTGGCCCTGTGCTGTGTTTACACTCAGCCAGTCCCCAGTGTCTGCTTAAAGCTCTCACTGCAGCCTCACTCCGCAATTCCTCATCTTCTCCAGGCAGACACAGAGCAGTTTATTCCCTTCTTTTCCATGGCAGCCTTTTATTTATTGGAGGAGTGTTATCCCAGCAGGGCAGGAAGTGCAGCTGCAAAGGGGAGGCTGGAGGTCAGCTCATCCCCAGCTGTCCCAGGCTCTGCTCCTCTGCACCAAACAACCCAATTCTTTCACTCTTCCCTCAGAGATGACATTTTCTAGATTCCCTCTAATCCTCACAGCTAGAAAAACAAGGGAGGTTTATCAGGATGTGTTGTTAGAAGGAAGGAGCAAGTTCCCATCCCAGTCCTTGGAGGTGGGATCTGCTGTGGGATCTACTGAGGAGTTCCAAACTCACCTGGCATTGTCTGAGGATTGCAAAAGCACAGAATGGGAAGGAAAGGTAGCAAAGCAGTTCTGCAAGGATCAACTTTTGTCCAAGATTCAGAAACCAAGAGTATTGCATCCTATAAATATCCAGCTCCATCTGATTTCCTCATGCCTACCCATGTGACCTAAAGGATCCTCAGCTTGGTGGTTTTCATGAAATAGGTGATTTATTGGATCTTCCTTGTCCATCAGCTCTCTTGCTTCTGCAGATGCCTCAGGCAGTAACACAGAGCACCTTCACCTGCAGCAGCCCCCACGTTCCCTGCCCTTGCCTGGGCCAAGGGAGGACGTGCCAGACCACACCATGGCCCCTCGGTATATTGCTGCTTATCCTGACCATTAAAAAATCAACTCTTAATTTACCAATCAGAAAAAGTATTTGAAGAATAATTACAGTCTCCCTGTATTGCTTTTATCCCCCTGGAAGTGATTCTATTCTATTCTATTCTATTCGATTCTATTCTATTCTATTCTATTCGATTCTATTCTATTCTATTCTATTCGATTCTATTCTATTCTATTCTATTCGATTCTATTCTATTCTATTCTATTCGATTCTATTCTATTCTATTCTATTCGATTCTATTCTATTCTATTCTATTCGATTCTATTCTATTCTATTCTATTCGATTCTATTCTATTCTATTCTATTCGATTCTATTCTATTCTATTCTATTCCATTCCATTCCATTTTTCTCTTCTCTATTTCTCTTCTATTTTATTCTGTTCTATTCCATCCCATCCCGGGTTGGGCCAGCTGCAATGATGTGCCATTCCAAATGGGAATGCTAATTTAAGGGGCGGATTTCCAGCTATCTAAGATGCAGTGAAATGTTTGGGAAGATCCCTCACAGACACCTGGGCTCCCAATGCCAAAAGAATGTCAAAAATCTACATAGGCATTTTCTTTATCTCAAAATCTTCAAAATCCCTGGATCTAACTCAAACTGGCACCCTGAGCTCAGCTGTGTGGTATCAGCAGAACTCAGTGTGACAACCATCCATTCATCATCCAACATTGTGTTATCTGAGCAAAAGGACTCCTGAGGGCATGAACTTTCCCAATCAGTCATTAAAAAATGTGTTGCAAATGTTAAAAAGCTTCTTCCCAACCACCTCAGTGCAGCACCCAGGGCCTGGGGCTCTCCTGGCTGTGTGAGAACAGTCCTAGACAGGAGCTGAACGTGGCCAAGTGCACCAGAGACTGTGAGCAACAACCTTCTGTTCCTCTGTGCTCCAGTTCCTGGGAAAACTGTCAATGGCTGTTTGAGCAAAAAAAATCCCCAGAATCAAGGGTGGTGAAGCCCTGGCACAGGGGGCCCAGAGCAGCTGTGGCTGCCCTGTCCCTGGAAGTGTCCAAGGCCAGGTTGGACAGGCCTTTGACTGATACGGTCTAGTGGGAGGTGTCCCTGCCCATGGCTAGGAGGTGGAATCTTAAGATCTTTAAGGTTTCTTCCAGCTCAGACCATGCTGGGATTCTGTGGGCATAGCTCAGCAGAGATTCTAAAGAAATAGAGCAGCCGAGGAGAGGTCCTGGATGTCCACTTGAGTGGTTTCCAACCAGCTTGGCAGGAAAGAGTCTGGTCCTGGACCCTGAAGTCCAGGACTTGTCTGACTTTACTTCCAGCTACCAGAATTCATGAACAGCAAATATTTGGTGGGTCCAGGCAGAGAAGAGTTTTGTGGATTTAAGGTCAACTGATCGAAGGCAGTGGTTTGAGAAGGAGCTGTGCTCAGTCTCCCCAGGCCTCCGTGTGCATGAGGCAGCCAGAGCTTGCTGAAGTGAAGCAAGGACAGTGTGGCACAGAAAAGACACGAGGACGGTGAGTCTGAGCTAGAAGAACCCAAGGGCCAGAGGAAAATAAAAGAGACGAACTGCACCAAGTTCCTACCAGCTCGTTCCCTCGAGTCCCTCTGGATGGCAGCACAACCCTCTGCTCCATCGGCGGCTCACCCGGATTTGTGTCAGTGGTAAATGCTGTGTCCCATCTCCAGATCATTAATGAAGAGATATTCCCTGCAGGAAGCACAGAGGGAAGAGCAGCAGGTAAATGTTTAAGGTGCAAGGAGTCAAGAAGCAGGCACTGACTTGCTGGGCTCCAAACAAAGCCAGACGCATTCAGATGTTTGGTGGGCAACTCCTGCCATGGCTCAGGCAGCAGCTCTTGCAGCCTCCCTGCGACTCCCACGGGTATTTGGGGTTACAGGGTTGGGATCTGCCGAGCTGTGATGGCAGGACCGACAGGATGGGCAGCTGACACTGCAATGCCCTGCCACCAGTGACTTCTTCCTGGTTCCCTCATCCCTGCTCACTGACCTTGTCCTACAGGCTTGCTCTGATCAGCACAAGGCCACCCAAAGAGCTCAGGAAGTCATTAACTCCCAACACAAACACACAGGAAGTTTCTCCTCAGGTTATTCCCTTCTCCTGTCCCCTTTCTCCTGGTGCCACCAGGCAGCAACGACTGGAAAAGGCTCAGACCCCCTCGCGGCTCTGCAGTGCTCTGGTCTCCCCTCTCTGCGTTCTTCCATGCTCAGGGAGAGCATCCTGCATGGCTGGTGGCCTTCACCCTCACTAAAAGAGTGAGGATGTGCAGCCTCTTCCTTGGCACCAGCTTGCCCTGATGCCCCTGATGCCTGCAGGGATAGAAATCATGGATAGTGGCACATTCTGAGGGTATGAGCTGCTGAATGTGTCCTGGTCTGACCAGGGTCCTCAGCTTGGCCACCCCACCCTGACAGCAGCAGCGGGGCAGGGCTGGGTTCATGCTGCCCCACCTGGCTGAGGGTGGCACAAGATGGAGCTGCTCCATCAGGAAATGGGGCTGGGGTGCTGGATCCCCTCCAGCCTGGCCCCAGTGAGGGGGCTGCAGCCCAGGGCAGGATGGGGCAGTGTGGATGGGGATGCCTGGGCTGTGTTTGGATCCATGCTAGGAGGCAGCCAGAGGCTGTTCATGAGACCAGTGCCACCACTGCCACTTTGGGAGCTGGGTGTGAATGAAGAGAAAGTGTGGGATAGGGATGGGATGGGATAGGAGATAGGATAGGAGATAGGATAGGATAGGAGATAGGATAGGATAGGATAGGA
>VYXF01011894.1:188466-207982 GCA_013397295.1 Polioptila caerulea
GGCCGTGGCAGGGTGCCTTCTGTCAGTGAGCGGGAGCTGCCGAGGAGGCCTTGGGGCCGCGGGCTGTGCCGGGCGAGCGGAGCAGAGCCGGACCGGGCTGAGCTGAGCTGAGCTGAGCTGAGCTGAGCTGAGCTGAGCTGAGCTGAGCTGAGCTGAGCCGAACCGAGCCGAGGCGGAGCGGTAGGTGCGGGCCCAGCCATCGCCGCGGAGGTGGGATCCGGATCCGGGGTGCGCCGTTCGGTCCGGGAGCTGCGGGGTGCATCTGCTCGGTAGGGCCTGGCGCAGCTTCCGCGGCTGCCGGCGGGAGCAGCATGTGAGGAGCCCCGGCCCAGCCGAGGGGGCTCCGAGCCGCTGGTGGGCTCTCCGGGCCCCGCCGCAGCCGCTCCTGCCGCAGCGCTGTGAGCGTGTGTTCGGAGCGTGGATGTCAGTGCGCTGCCCGGCACCTTCTCGAGTCTGCGGCTCCCGCTGCCCCGAGCTCCCGCTGCCCCGAGCTCCCGGTGCCCCCAGCTCCCGGTGCCCGGGGCTACCCAACCCGCCTTTCTGATCTTCTGGTGCCCCTTAGCTCCCGGTGCCCCGGGCTCCCGGTGCTTTAATTTTATTATCCCTGGCCCTGGAGAGGCGAGAAGGAGGCAGGGATAAGCTCAGCTCATCACAACACGAGCCAGACCTTAATTCACCTGAACCACTCGATCCTTTTCGCTCTGGGCGTCTCTTTGACACAACTAAACGCCTAATTTTTAATTTTTTTTTTTAATTTTATTTTTTTTCCCTTTGCAAAAGGTTAAAATGTTTCTTCGCTGATTAATAAGTTGCTTCTGTGGTTGATCTCAGATGCTTCCTGTCAGCTTTAACTGGTTACATTAGAAACATGTGTCGAGTGCTCTGCACATGTACGACACAGCAGTCTGAAACCAGCACCTATAAACAAAGGCTGAATTTCTTTTTCAGCTGGCTTCCTAAATGCTTTTATGAGTAATAACTCGCGCTTCTCTGCTGTGACATTAGTGATAAGAATAGTTGAATTGAGTGTGTCTGTAGTGAACTGCTTTATTGCATTTTACCTCAGTTGAAGTCTGTTATTGGCACAGCCACCGGATTCCTTGGGAATGAGTCACTTGCTATTAACTATTAAATTTTAACTGTATTAAGAGACTGAATCCTGTAGAGCACTGTGGAGGAGCATAACAAACAAACATAACTGAAAACTAAAGGGTTTGTGGGACCTGATCCAACATCACCAGAGTCAATGAACTTGAAGTTAATGAGTCTGACCTCGTATTCTTTCCGTGTTAAATGGGAGGGGGTAGAGCTGAGCTGTTTTTGCAGTGATGAGGTGCTGAATTATTATTATAATTGCCAAGAGAATGGAGGCAAAGTGGCCATAGATCAGCTTCTGTGACTTTTGAACTTTACTGGCAAGTGTCAAATGTGTTGGTGGAGACAGAGGGATCAAGGAGTGGAGGGCAGGATGATTTTCAGATTCTGAGATGACCAGCTGGCTGCGAGTAAAGGAGCCCTGAGTTAGGAAAGGGTCTGGAGTGGCTGGGAGAGGGAGATGAGGATGCATGGAGGGACAGACACGGAGGAATTGCATCTGTGGGAGACTGGGCTTTGCTGATCACAGTTTGGTGACATCAGGGCCCTGAAGAACACAGACCTTGTCTTGCCTAAAGGCAGTTCTGTTCCACAGTTCATGTGGGAGAGTTTGTCTCATGAGGGCCTGCTCAGGCTGGACAGTTAGAACTCATCCCAATCAGTTCATGTTTTGACTTTATAGTATGAAATTATCACAACTGAATTGGCAGGATCAATCATAAATTTAGATTGTGTAGAACTGCTTCTATGTGTACTAAATTTTACTAAACTTTGGGGCTGGTTTTGCCTGGCATCCCAGCTTTACTACTTCCCCATAGAGTTACATGGATTTTATAAACATGATTGAAATGTAAAGCTGCAAAGCAGTGTAAAGTAACAACTGGTGACAGCCTGCTTGGACAGAATTGATTTCCAGGCGTGTCTCTGGTGGTGGGTGGGAGTTGTCCCTTTAGGTGCTTTATTGTATCATTTTGTTGTAGTTTAGGAAATAACTTCACAAGTGGGTTGTCAAAGCCAGGATGTTAAGTAAGTGGCCTGAGAGCTGTGTAAGAACAGCTGAGAAGCAAATACTTATCAGGCTGAAGTTTTTTTCTGATTATTTCTGCTCTCCTTGTTTACAGAGGGGAAAAACTAGCCATTCTTTGAGTGAATGGGCTTGTGGTGGTGTTTGTAAACTCTGGGCAAGTGGTGGTGTTCATATCTTTGTTCAGCAGCATGAAGAGAATTGTTCAGGGGTGAGCTGTGTTTGGGCTGTCCTCGAGGAAATGAGGATAAGGGTGTGTTTGGGTGCTTTTAGAAATCTGCTGATAGTTAAATCCAGTCAAATATTTCCCTGCAGATTTTGTAACCAAACTATTGCAATATCTTAATGTCTGGCAACTAAAAAAAAACAACTGAGGCTCATTATCCTGATGTTTACAGTAAGCAGCACCAGTGGCTGAAACAGGATTTGGGAGTATTTACTATCAAACCACTTTAAAGGACGTGTTTGCACACTGCCTGTCGTTTGTAACGTGGCGTGCTCGTACATGGGGCTGAGAGTGCAGTGCTTCAAACAGGGACGTTGTGGTGCTTTGGGGAGAAGGGTTTTAGCTTTCTCTGGTGTTCCTCAGGTAAATCTGTGGATGCACACGAGAGAGAGAGACCAGAGGGGATCGTGCAGGAGCCCCTGGAATGGCCAGAGAGGTCACAGTAATTATTGAAGGGGAGGTGAAGGCTGAGAGCTCCCTGGAATAGCAACTGCTGCTCTGACTCACCAGGATTTTAATCAGTCAGGCATTCTATTTATTTTCACTTTGGAGCTCTTAGATACACAAGGGAAGTTTGTTTTTTTGGTTTGGCTTTTTTTTTTTTTTCTTTTCCTTAGACACGTTCACCTAAAGCAGCATAAAGTGTGTTTTGAGCTTGGGGGGCTGTTGAGTGCTACGACTGGTTTTTGTAAGTCCCTTCTGACACAAACCGAAACTTGTGCTGCTGACAGCTCTGAGCAGTTTAAATCTCCACCCCAGGCCTGGGCTGCAGTAACAGGCCTTAAACTGCCTTGGCCAAAACCGGAACTGTCTGAATTTCAGTTCCCTCTGAAACGTGGGCAGGCATGGGAGCCCATGGGCAGCATCCAGGCAGAGAGGAGGCAGGGATGGAGGGCAGTGGTGCCCAGGGTCTGAAGGAGTTGTTCAAACAATTATGGAATGGTTTGGGTTGGAAGCAACCTTAGGGTTCATCCAGTTTCACCCCTTGCCATGGGCAGGGACACCTTCACTATCCCAGGTTTCTCCAGGCCCTGTCCAACCTGGCCTTGAATCCTTGTATACATATCTGTACATATCTGAAGTATGTATATAAAGTGTATATATATATATATATGTATGTATGTATGTATGTATACATTCATGCCTTTGCCCCCAAACCAGATTTTTAATGTGATCCATCCATGTAACAAGTATAACCTATATTGTTTATTCCTTTGGAAGAACCTGTTCCTTGACAAGGTTTGGTGGCTTTGCACAAGGATTTTGCAGCTAATACACTGTGTAGGTTCTTTTGGTTGCAGATTTGGCACTTTCTGTCACACTCACTGACAGCTGTCAGGACTGGAAGGTCCCCAAAAGGTGTGTGATGTTCCCTGCTCTAGTGATGCAGAAATTCCTGGCTCTTCCCAGCTGGTGCTTTGTTGTGGTGGCCAGCAGAGCAACATGGCTAAAAATGCTCCTTGTGTTTGATCAAACCAGCAGCAGCTGCAAAGGCAACCTGAGTTAGTGCTCTGTGCACAGAACCCCTCTCCATAAGGAGGTGGGAAACCTCACTGAGACAACATAATTTATCTTCTTCTTTCCTTTGAATGGGTACGCTCGGATGAGAAGAAATCTCCATTCTGTGAAGTTGACTTAGCAAGTCTTACATACATTTTAAAGCTCTTTCCCAAGTCTTTTTTGACCAAATGTATGGGCTGGTCCACAAAGCATTAACTGAAATTCTCCCAAAAGCCTTTGTCCAGGGAGATTGGAGCCAGGCACACCAAGCAGGATCCCATATTATGGTGTGCCATGGAGTGGTGCAGTGCTGGAAAGGTGTTTGCATGGCTCTTGTCCAACTCTGAGTTTCTCTCACAACAATTTCATGGAACACAGAAATGCTTTTTTAAGGTCCCTGTTCCAAACATCTTCCAGTTGTCATGGAAGAGCTGAACAGGGACTTTTTTAGAGAAGGGGGGAGAAGGTTTTAAAGGAGCAGAAAGCACGTGGTTATCTCTTAACATGAATACTGTTTGAGTATCTCGTTAATTCTGACTCCCTTCACGTCTCAGGTGACCTTATCTGGTATTTTAGTTTCTCCCACACGTTAGCTGAGGGAGGAGTCACCAGCAGAGCGGTGCCTTCACAGCACAACTGAGACTGTTTGGCTTTCATTCTGTAAAAACACACTTTCTGTTTTACAGGAGTGGGAACTGACATTAGTTAACCCAAGGTGAGTAAACCCTTGGTGAAGATAAGGAGCAAACAGGCTTTAAGCTGGTATCAAAGGCCCGTTGTGGGTTAGGAGTGCAGAATCCACTCTTATCTCCTGCATCATTACCTGACTTCCCCTTTCTGCCTTGAGAATAATGAGCCCATCACATGTCCACAGAAGAAGAAAGTCTGGGATGTAGAAATCAGCAATTACAGCTGTATCTAAGTGAGCTGGCTGAGGGAGAGGAGATTTTAAAAACCAGAGAAGCAGTTCTGGGTAGGACACAACCACCCTCCAGCTCAGGAACACGAAGCTCCTCGTGCTGCTTGGCTGTGCCCTGTGTCTGTACAGGAAGCTGTGCTCATCCTGGAGCACATAAACAGGCAGGGGAACTGCAGCTCCAGAGTGTCTCACGTGGGTAAATCCTGCTCTTACTGGGCTTCCTGTGCATCCTCAGGTACCCATTTGCTGCTTCCCAGGCTCCCTTTTATCTGGAGCTCCCTGAGAAGGGCTGTGGGGTGGGTCTGGGCAGAGATTGAGTGCCTGCATCTGAATTAATGGGACTCAGGAGCCCTTTGCACCTCTCTTTGCCCCTGCCACGTGCACAGAGGTGAGTCAGGCTGTTCAGTTCTCAATCACAGAATCATTGAGGTTGGAAAAGACCTCCAAGGTCATTCAGTCCAACCTTCAACTGAATCCCACCGTGCCCACTAAGCCATATCATGAAGTGCCATGTCTGCTTGGTTTCTGAGCGCCTCCAGGGATGGGGACTCCACCACTGCCCTGGGCAGCCCATTCCAATGCCTGACCAGCCTTTCAGTGAAGAAATTTTCCTGGTATCCAACCTGAACCTCCCCTGACACAACTTGAGGCCGTTTCCTCTTGTCCTATCTCTTGTTTCTCCGTTTTCTCTCTTGTTTCTGGGGAGCAGAGCCCAACCCTCAGCTGGCTTCAGCCTCCTGTTAGGGAGCTGTAGAGGGCAATAAAAGTCTCCTCTGAGCCTCCTTTTCTCCAGGCAGAAGTTACACTTCAAAAACTGTTTAAAAGTTCTGATTACTTATTTTTAATCACAGCTTCTGCCCACCATGCTTTGCTGTACACACCATAAAAATAGTTGGCATTTGACTTTTCCAAGGACTGGAAATTGTGCAGCAACAGTTAAACTAGGCTGGGCATGCAGGTTCTGGTCCTGCACAGCCCCACAGACCTGAGTCACACATTAAACTGCCTGAGCTCTGCCCAGGTCGAGGCCGTTGCTCACAATTGCTGCCTCGGTCTCTTTGAGTCTGCAAGTGAGGCAGAGCTTTGTTGACTTTAATCTCAGTTATGTTTCCTTGTTATTCTTTGCCATTTCAGAGGGTGACAAGAACTTGAAGTTTTGTTTCTCCCCTCTCTCTGTTCTCCTTTGACTCAGCCAAGGAAAGACTTGTAGAATTTTGTGTTTTTTGGTGGTGGGGATTGGTTTGCACTGAAAGACCTTGAAGGTGAGGGGAGGGCAAGGAGAGACAGAGTTAATGCAAGTCAGGAGAGAGTGAGGATAAAAATAACTCTGAACTTGTCAGTTTGGTCACTGGTGGCTGGGTTAGTCATCTGGCAGGCTCTGCTCCTGCTGCTCCAAGGGATTATTTTACAGCACTGAGAATTGACATAATTTGTGTAGAGGAGAGGGAGCGGGGCGGCTGTAATGAGTGGGATACTGTCATCAGCACTTCTTTTGCACAGCAGCTGTTCTCTGTTTGGCCGCTGAATGTGGTCATTGTTGACTTTCCTTGTACACCTGCCAGGTTGTTAGGTGACTCACAGCACCAAGGTTCATGCACTTGGCTCCCAAATGCCTCCCCTTTTCCTTGGTGGTCCTTCAGGCATGGAGCACCCACTCATTTTGTCATTTTCCTGGTTCATCTCTGTTGCCAGAAGTCTGTTGGAGTAAATATCCTGTTGCCCCAGGCAAGGTGGGAAAAAAAGGAAAAGGAAAGGAAAAGGGGAAAAAAAACCCCAAAGTATTTGTGTGGATTGAAGCTGATGAGCCTTGAGGTGTGCTCCTGTGATGATGCTGATACCTGTTTTCCTGGTCTCTGTTAAAATGTCCCTCCTTGTCCTAGCCTGAGTTTGTGGTACTTAACACCCACATACATTGCCCAAGGTTTCTGAACTTCCATGGGTTGTTTAAGGGTGGAAATGTTCATTTTAAGGTTTTACACTTGTGCTGTGGGAGGAGCTGGCACAAGGAAGGGGTCTCTGCACTGAAGGGGCAACAGAGCACATTCTGGTTTGTAAGGGGACAACTGGTTAAACCTCTCCAGAATCGAAGGTGAGGAGATCAGGGGCCACACCAAAGCTCAGGTGGCTCGTGCTGTAGGGAACTCCTCACTTCTCCATATTGCTGATTTTCACCCCTGGGTATCCCCATCCTGTCCCTCAGTGCTTTTCTTCCAGGCTGGTTTATGCTTCTCCCTTTCCATCCCCAGCTCCCTTCCACCCTCCCCTGTGCTGGGACTTGTTTGGAGCTCCTTTTGTGTTCCTGCTCAGCTCACAGCCTGTGCTGTTCCCCTCCCCAGCTCTCGGGCAGAGGGATCTGTTCCAGCACCATCACTGTGCTCTGTCCCACTCCAGGGTTCTTCTCCACTGCACTCTGTGAGAGCTCCACTTCTGATGGGCTTGAGCAAGGATTGCAGAAGTTGTTGGTGATGGTGAGGGAGGGTCTGTGGAAGGGCAGGTTGGCTGCTGAGCCTGGCTTCGTTGATGGTGAATGAGGAATGGCTTTGAGGATTACTGAGCACAGGGAAAAAGGGAATTAGCTGGGTTTATGGCCACTCATATGGTGTGAGAGCACAGTGTAATTCCCCCCAGGTGCACTCGAGGAGAATTTCATGTCTTCCCTTTTTCACTTTTTTTGAGGATGAATATTCTTGTTTATTGATATGGGAGTTCCTTCTCCTTGGCTTCACTGTTTGTATTTAAGTTAAGGGAATATACAAAGAATTAGATTTCTCCAAAACCTGTGTAGTTGCATATTTTCAGTCATGAGAATGTTGAATATTCAGATCTTCAGTGGTCCAAGTCAGAAATGGAGCACTCCAGGGTTCTTCTCCAGCTCAGAACATGGGCAGGACCTTGATTTGAATTATTTATTAATCTGACACCTTCAGGAGCCTCCTGTTTCTCGTGAACTTGAAGCTGCTTCTGTCTGTGAAGTATTTTGAGCAGTGTTTTGTTTTTCTGTTCTTGCTCAGTGTCTCTCTGAAGCTGGGAAATGGCAGTGATGGGAATTGCATGCCAAGGAGCTCCTGATCCAGCTGTCAAGCAGAAAAAGGAGCTCACCACTGCCGAGGGGCTGAAGGAGACAGTGAGTGAAAAGCAGAGCAGTGTTTGCAAAGTAGAAGATTCAAAGAAGGTCATCTTTCACAGTCAGTGGAAAATCCTGAATGATGTAATCACCAAAGGAACAGCAAAAGAAGAAACAGAAGGAGGCTGTGCATCAATTTCTATTATTGCCCAAGCAGAATGTGAGTAGCAGGGCGGGCTGTACTTCATTGAGAAAAAGGAATGTGTAAAGAGGGATGAGATTTCACTCCCTCGGCACTCCTGGAGAGCTGAGACCACATCTATTTGTAATCCCAAGTGGGGTGGAGCTGATGACACATCCCAGACTCTATTTAGGAAGCTCATGAAATCTCCTAATAATGTGGCAGCATCCACTGAATAAAGCATAAATAACAGACCAGCATGAGGCCTGTGCACCTCCACCAGATCTGTGTCCTGTTGATCACCTGTTCTCAGCAGAACAGGTGTTTAAATGTGTTTAAAGGGGTAAAGAGGGGGAAACCAAAGTAAAGCTGGCATCTGGGAAAGAGCTGGGGGATCAGGAGATAGCTGGGAAGCCTCCTTAATGTGGGGGAGGAAGAATGTGGTGTGGGTGGTGTGACATGACTGTGCAGTGATTGTCTGGATCACTCATTTAGCACAGTGGTAGAGCTGATTAAGTCCAGTTGTTAATAGGAGAGACTTTGCCTGGTTTAAGGCAAGTGATGATCCTGGTTTTTTTTTTTTCACATAGGTGAAAACAGTCAAGAGTTCAGCCCCACTTTATCAGAGAGATCCTTTATTGCCCACAGCAAACGTTACAGGTGAGAGACTTCTTAATGCAAACACCCCTTTTCACTGTTGTGTCTGCTGACTTGGCCTTGTTCCAAATCACCCTGACTCTCTGCACTTAAAATATTTTTCCTAAAGCATTCCTCTTGGAATTAGCTCTTCAGTCTGAGGCCTGGTAAGATTGTTTTCCCAAAACATCCTCTTACCAGGAAAAAAATACAAGTTTAGGCACAAACCATTTGAAACACCTCGCATTGTCTTATTGTCAGTGCCTGCACGTTTCCTGCCCTTGTAGCCCTCTGCCTCTGTTTCTGGATGGTCAAATTTCTTTTGAAATGACTGATGTTTTTTTTTTTAAGATTCATAGGGTTGAAGTAGAAGAATCCAAGGAGAAATTTTCAGTCTCTTTTGACTGAACTATGTTGATGCTTTTGAAACTGTTACACCATCTGCTAAAAAGCTGTGTGAAACCTGGGCTGCTGCTAGGAGCCCTCAGAAAAGGGAACAGCTTAATTTCTTGGAAGGATAAAAGGGGATGAGGGAACCTTTGCTTAATGACAGCATCAACACCAGAATCTGTGAACACAGAGAAGCTGGAAGTGGTGAAAGGGACAGTGACACTTGTGATGGACAGGTGGAGGCCTGGGAATTGCTTTTCTGGAGTCATCTGGAAGAGAGCTGCTTGGGGCACACACTGGAGCTTTCTTACACACTGGAGCCCCATCAAGCAGCCCCATCACCCTGAAATGGGTGACTGGGGTACAGAGTTAGGTGCTGCCTGTTTCCTGGTGGCTTCAGACACCTTGTGGGGTGTGTGGTTTAACACTGCCCAGTGGCTTTATGATGTGGTCCCATGCACCATCTGAAGAAGTGCAAAGTGACCCATTTCTGAGGGGTTTTATGTGGGATCTGGGGTTTTCTGGGATGCACACCAGCTGTGGGTCCAGGCTCAAGGCACTGTGCTGATGCCATCAGCCAGAACTCTACTTATGGCATCTTTTAGCACTAAAACATCAGGAAAAGATGGAGAGAGTGGCTCTGCCTTGCATCACTGATCAGGAAAGGCAGAGGAATGTATCAGAACTGTTCTGAGTCAATGGAACAATTGCTTCATTTGAAGATCAAAAATCCTGTTTTCTCTTAGACCTTAATTTAAGAAAATGTGACTGCTATGGTTAGTATTGAATCATAGAATCACAGAATGGTTTGAGTTGAAAGGAACCTTAGAGACCATCTCTTTCTGACCCTGAGTAACTGCAGGCAAATATCTCTCCTGAGAGTTCATCTCTTTGTGCAGATTCCAGCTGCAGTGTTGTGTATATCTGTGCATCCTTAGAAGTTATGTTGTAGCATTGGGCTTTACAAGCCAGCACATTTGGGCTTTTTGAAGCTGTTTTATTCAAGTGCACTTAGTCATCCCTCCTCTCTATGCAAAGCTCTTTTCCTTCAAATTAGAGCAGGCATTGATATTATGAACACATTTATTAATTTAATTTTTTTTAAAAATAGACTGCATTTATACATTATCTCTGTGTTCATTAGAAATCAACCACAAACTGTCTCAGAGCAGCCTGGAGACATGCAGGCTTTTCCCTCTACTTCACTATGTTTGAAAAGGAGACATGAAGAAAAGCTGGAGAGGGATTTGGACAAAGGACCTGGAGTGACAAGACACAGGGAATGGCTTCCCACTGCCAGAGGGCAGGGCTGGATGGGATATTGGGAAGAAATTGGCCCCTGTGGGGGTGGGCAGGCCCTGGCACAGGGTGCCCAGAGCAGCTGTGGCTGCCCCTGGATCCCTGGCAGTGTCCAAGGCCAGGCTGGACAGGGCTTGGAGCAGCCTGGGACAGTGGGAGGTGTCCCTGCCCATTGCAGGAGGTGGCAGTGGATGGGCTTTGAGGTCCCTTCCAACCCAAACCATTCTGTGACTGTATGTTCCAGTCTTGTTCTTCCAGAATTTGTAAACTCTGGGACACTTTAATGTTTTGCTTCCCCCACACCCTGCCGTTTCTTTTATACAATGCCAGAGGTGCTGCTGTGCCTGAACCTTGACCTTACCCCTACTAGAAGGCAAGAAGTTGTGTGTTTTATTCTCTGATGAGTTAGCAGTGTTGCTCATTCTCTCTCTGTGGCTCGGGGGTGTCACCTGGGCTGTCCCATCTCAGAGCCCTGCTGTGTTCTGGTTCCCAGCAGCCGCTCGGACAGTCTCGATCACATCCCCAACAATGTGGCCCATGCCACGGAGGGCAGGATGGCACCCACCTGGAGAGGGAGGCACCGGGGCAGGGCCAGGAAGAAACGGCACAAGAAAAGATCCAAGCTGAAAGGACAGCCTGTGGCTGCTGGCAGGAGAAGTCCAAGAACTCCAGAACAGGAGAGCTGCACCCCAATTCCTGTCCAGGTGAGAATCTTCAATCTTCCTTTTGTACTGTCCCTGCAAGCTCCTAACAGCTCTTGGGTGAATTTTGGTGTCTATACTGAGGTTCCTGCTTAGCTATTTGGTTTTGTTTTCTAGGAGGATGAATCCCACCAAAGCACTCTTTACAGAAACAGTTTTTGGGTTCCTGAATTTAACAAGGACTTGGGCTATGCTCCACTGTCTTTTGAGAAGCCTGCCCATGCCCCTTTGTCCATGGGCAAACTCCATTCCCCAAGGAGCCAATACAAAACTGAACTGCACAAGCTGATCAGCCCTATTCAGTGCCTTAATCATGTTTGGAAACAGAGGGATACTGTTCCCCAGCCTGAGACTCTCCATCCTGTTCCCTACAACATCCTTCCCCCCCATTTCCCACATATGGACTATCCTTTCCATGCCATGAAGCAGAAAGCTCTGGACACATACTTCCATGGTGACCTCAACTATCAAGACAGTCGCTTATCTGGCCTAAACTTAGAATATAATTTCACCAAATGCATCAACCAGTCCGTGCAAACCAGTTCAGACAAGCTTTCTGTGGAAGAATATTTGGTAGATGCCTTGAAGGGGAGTGTGAGTTTTGGTGAACCACAAAATTTAGCCAGCCTGGCCAAGACATGGAGAGGAGGTGGGCTGGAGCTGAAGGAACAATTCCATGAAGCAAGTGAAAATGAAGGCGTGCTGCTGAACGAGGTGATCTGAGCCACACTCTGGAGTGTGGGAGGCAGAGTTTCTCCTGGGCTTTGGGAGAGGGATAATCTGTATCCGTGTGCTTGCTTCTAAAACTGCGATTTCTGAATGGTTCTGGATCTGGTTGAAACTGCCAGATTAATGGTGCAAAGTTGTTTTCTGCAGGAATTAAAGCCCTGCCTGACTCAGACTGCTGGCTCCATGCTGTGCTCAGTCCCCAGACATGCAGGCCTGTCTCTGAGCAGTGGTTCTGTGCTTTGTCAGTCTTCAGCCATGTCCTCTGCTGGGGAAGGGCCCAATCCGTTCAGCCAGGCTGCAATATTCATTGGCTCTGGATGAGCTGGAGTGTGACACAAACCAGGGCTGGGTAGAAGGGGAGGTGCAGGAGGCCAGTCTGTGTCTCTGCTGGGACCAGCAGTTCCTGCAGTGTCCCTTGCCAAGCAAAGGGCCTTGGCACAGAATGCCTTTGCATCCTAGGGACATGATTCACTTCTTTTGAATTCAGTTCTCTCTCAACACCTCAAAGACCTCCTGGAGGACTTCCCTGGGGTCAGTGCTACCCTGTCAGTGTGGTCTGTGGAGTTCAAGGTGTCCTTTACCTGCCTGAACGTGTTCACACTGACACCTAAGGCACAGTCTCCATCTACTGACTGCAGCAAAGCTTTCACAGTGTCTGCATTTAGTCACAGCAATCTGGGTTGGTTGTAGGATTCAGCTTTGTAGTTATGTCCTGCATGAGAAGGGAGGAACACAGAGCTCCAAAGCCATCCAAGTCCTGGTGGCCTTTCTTCACAACACTGGGGTGCACTTGTTCAGAACTGACAGAGCCCACAGAAAACAAGCAGGTTGATGCTGTATGGTTTCATCTCAAGCCTCTGACAGAAGTAATCTTGTACTGGGATTTCTAGATAGGTGCTGTGGTATCTGTCCTTGTGCTGCTTCTGAGAATGTTGATCTCTGTCCGTGCAGCTCCACATTGAAGTGTCTCTTTCCTTGCTTCATCTTGTTTTCTGTTGGGACTTGCAGAAGCTGAAGCCGGTGGATTACGAGTACCGAGAAGAGGTTCACTGGACCAAGTGCCATGGTTCCTTGGGCATTGGCTCTTTTGGGGAAGTGTACAAGATAGAGGACAAGCAGACAGGATTTCAGTGTGCTGCCAAGAAGGTAATTCTGTGTGAGAGAAGGGGGGTCCTGGCAAGACAGCGCATGGAGAGAAATCTCTTCCAGGTCCTCTTTAGGAGGACAGCTACAGTGAAGTGCTGCTGTTGTGTCCAAGGAAAAACTTCAGGGTGATGGCAGAGAGAGGAGCAGATGGAGGACCTGTATGTGCACAGGGGCCAAGGGCAGCAGCCAGAAATAAGCTCATTTGGCTTTAAAGTGTGCTGAGGCAAGAGTAGAGATTTCTGAATGATTGTGAGTGACTGCAGGGGAGCAACAGCCGCGTGGGCTGTCTGTTATCTGACTATTCTTATCTCAAACCATGTCTGGTGTAAATGGTTACATGGCAGATATTTCTTTCCCTGTTGAAAAAGGAATAAAGTAGGAAAAACCCAAGGCAGTCAGTAGGCTCTGAAAACAAAGCTTTCATCTCTTCAGTGTCAGTTGCAGTGCTGGCACATTGTTCTGAGGTGATGCTGTTCCAGATGCAGCAGGATGTGTGTTTTTCCAGAAGCTGGCACTATAATCTATTGTACTCTAGGATATGCCATTGTCACACGATGTAGGAAGTATGTGGAATATAACTTGGATCAGGGCATTGGTCTGTGGGCTGCTGTGGAGGCCTCAGGGATGCAGACAGAGGGATAATGCAAGGAGATGAGGGAAATGTAAACTATTTTATTTGAACTTACACTTGAATAGTTTCACCACCCCTGTGAACTGATGTTTCTCACATTACTTCACTAGAAAACTTCACGTGGGAGGTGTTTGCCTTGAGTACAAAAATATTATGTGCAAAAAGAACTGTAACTTGCATTTTTCAGTTTAAAATGTTCATTTTCCTCCCATTTACACTGGGCCCGGTTTGCTGTGCTACCTATGGAAAGATGTAAGTGACAAGACAAGCCAGTGTGTGTATTTATTTAACCATTTCATAACCATTCAATTGTCAGCTATAGAAGCAAACATCTCTCAAGCATATAGAAAATTAATTCCTGTTCTGCATCCTCACAGTTCAGGTGTGAAATCTTGTGGTGACACAACCAGCCTGTTTCCTGTCAGTGTGTAGCTATTTAAATGTATTATCCATTTGGCCAATCCACAGTCTTGGGAGAAATAGCTGTTCCTTGTGGGGTGTATTTTCAGGAAGGAGGATGGTTGTGCTGAAAAGGGAAACATGAAAGTAGGAGAAGCTGAAGTCTTTCAAAGTGTCATTTTTTTCCCCTAATAATGAAGGATAAGTGATGCTTCTTTATATCAGAAATGCATCTTTTTAGATCCCACTCTGAAAGCAGAGAGTTCTAACATGCAAATTGGGCGCTTCTCTGTGCTTTATTTCATTTTCCATGAGTAACTGTCTCCAGTTCCTGCTGCCTCCCTGTGACAGGAGGGCACTACCTCACCTTCTTTCCCAGACTTGGTGTTGGAAGCACCTGCTCTCCAAATTCTTGAGATGAAAGAAAACCAGCTGTAGCTGGATTGCTGACAGAGAAGAAGCATGATGCATCTTTTTCCCACCAGAATCTTCATGACTCATGTTTTCCTTTTGGACTTCAGCAAATTCTTGTTTTATTTACTTTGGCTGAACTTAGCAAATAAAGCTTTTCTTTAACCATTTCCAAGATGAGTACCACCTAACAAGGTGATCATGCAGATCAGTGCTTGTGGACATACTTTGTATTCCCTCATGCTTTGGGAGAATTTTTGCCAAATTTTGCACCATCCCCAGGAGTTTTCCTCCTCTCTTTCATAAAAGCAGAATGTTCAGTTGTCAAAATTATCTTTCTACTGAGACAAAAATTACCTTCCTGCTGAAGAGTACCTGTCCTCAGCTGTAATCTGCAGTTACTGCAAGCTGCCATCTCTTGTGATGAATTTTCACTTCCCTTAGACGCTGAGGGTTTATCATTCCTGCTCCACTCCCTTGGTTCTGTTCGGGAAGGTCACAGAATTAAGTCTGGAAAAGACCCCCAAGACCATCAAGCCAAATTAACCCATGTTGTGCCTGTGCTGTCACACAGCCACCAGAGAGGGACAGTCGTGTCAGGGTCCATGGCAGGATTTGCTCAGTGCCCCCTGTTTGTGCAGGTGCAGGTGGAACATTTCCGTGCCGAGGAGCTGACGACGTGCGCGGCCGTGGCCAGCCCCAGCGTGGTGCCCCTGTACGGCGCCGTCAAGGAGGGCCCCTGGGTCACCATCTTCATGAAGCTGATGGAGGGTGAGCAGGGGACAGCACCGTGGGAGTGCCACTGGCACTGCCCAGTGCACATTGACCAGCTCTTCCTCCTGCCCCAGTATGAATCTGTTAGTTCCTCAGTGCGTCTGGAATATTCCTGCTGTGAATTCCCGAATGGGTTGGGATGGGTGTGTGTAATCCCTGCAATGGGCTTGCTGTGGGGAGAATAATTCCCAGTCCTGCCTCACTCCAGTTCAAGGTATCTCTTTTTTACAGTAAAATGTGGCTGGGGCTGGTTTGTGCTTCCTGTTGATTTGTAGGACACCAGTGGGGCACATTGCCCTGGAAAAGGGATACTGTCTAAGCAAACCTCAATTGATTCCATTGCCTGGTGCTCTTTTTCTGGCCAGAACCATGGAAAACAGGCTGTGAAGAATGAGCTGGTGGTCAGTAACACCTAGAAATGCCTGTTCTGATCACAGAGCAGTTGCTTTTGCTCCAAAGCAATACTGTTAAACTGACACTAAGCAAAAAAAACATATGAACAAGGGCTGTTTTTATGGGCAGCAAAAACTCTGGGGATAAACAAAAGGAACAGAGCCATGTGTGGAAGATAAGTGATATCAGACCTGGAAAATCTCCTTTTTTCAGTGGAAGCAACCAGGAATGCTAATGATGCTGGGGAGAATTTAAAGATAAGCTAATGTGGACTCCCTGGATTCCTTTCTAGGTGGCTCATTAGGGCAGCTCATTAAACAGAGTGGCTGCCTGCCAGAGGACAGAGCCCTCAGCTACCTGGGCCAGGTGTTAGAGGGTCTGGAGTATCTTCATGCTCAAAACATTCTCCATGGAGATGTCAAAGGTAGGAAGGTGTTTGAAGTACCTTGTTCTTCCTTTTCTTAGAAGAGGCAAACTGCTTGGAGATTAAATTATGGCATCACTTACTAGAGTTATGGGATCTACTTACTAGATTTTCAGATCTGTGTTTGAAATTAGAGTTTCCCTTGTTTCTAGACTGCTGGGAATATCATATTTGTCACCTTTTCTTACCAGCCCGTGGGTCTGCCAGGCTTGCCCAGGCTGCCCCACCACTGGGCTTACAAGAATCTCCAGGGCAAGTAATTGGTAGTTTATAAGAGATAATTACAGCTCTGTACTTGCTTAAGCCAGTGACAGGAGAAATAAATCCTTTGGGCTTAGAAAACTGTGGTTCTGTGTGCTTGTGACTGTTTTTCCCATCTCCTAATCCAGAGCAAACTAACGGAACCCTTCTCGTTGGCAGCGGAGAACGTGCTGCTGTCAGATGATGGGAGCAGGGCCCTCCTGTGTGACTTTGGCCACTCTGCTCACCTGCACCCAGATGGGCTGGGGAAGTGCTTGGTCACAGGTGAGCCTTTGCTGCTGCTCTTCTGAAGAATTGCCCTTCTGACTCATTCTTTCTCCTGAACATTTACATGTGGCTGATTTGCAGGCTGAGCATTGCTCAGGGTGTCTCGTTTATTGGTATTACTGTGAGGCATCCCACTGGCAGCCAAAATGACCCAAAATTTGGGAGGTGATTGTCCTTATCTCCCAGGCTAGAAGGGTTTTTGTAAGATTATGTCAGCATGCTCTATTCAGTGTTTTGTGCCAGCAAGAAACCACACTGAAACTTTAAAATCCTACTCTGACTTGTCATGTAACCTCACTAAATAGTGAGAAAGAGTCCTGACCTCCACTAAAGCAAAATTCCTTTTTTTTTGACAATTAAACTTAACCATGGTTCTTCATGCAGCTGTTGAAAGAGAAGGGTGCATTTTCTAAAGTCAAGTTTGTGTTTTGCTTCCCAGATTTGCTTGAAAGGGAAGTTTAATCCCTATTCTGTGTATAAGGGATGGGTCTGAGAGGAAGCAGCTTCTAAGAATGATGATAACCCACAATGCTGCTTTTTGAGTTAAGGTGGAGGCCCTCCACTATGGAGAAAAGCTGTGAGAGCTCAGATTGTTCAGCCTGCAGAAGAGAAGGCTCAGAGGAGACCTCAGAGCCCCTTTCAGTGCCTAAAGGGGTTCCAGGAGAGCTGGAGAGGGACTGGGGACAATGGCCTGGAAGGACAGGGCAAGGGGGAACAGCTTCCCACTGCCAGGGGGCAGAGTCAGATGGGATACTGGGAAGGAATTCCTCCCTGGGAGGGTGGGGAGGCCATGGCACAGGTTGCCCTGGGTCCCTAGAAGTGGACCAGGTGGCTTGGAGCCACCTGGGATAGTGGAAAGTGTCCCTTGCCCATGGCAGGGGGTGGGACTGGATGAGCTTTAAGGTCCCTTCCCACCCAAACCCCTCCATTCTATGAAGCTGGCGTGTCTCACTTTAGCTGAAAAGAGAGGGGTTCTGCCTTAGGCCCCTGCCAGTGGCACTGGAGCAGTTCCCTTGCCTGCTTGCAGTGAGTTTTCTCCTGGATGGTTGTAGGGAACTACGTGCCTGGCACAGAGACCCACATGGCCCCGGAGGTGGTGATGGGGAAGCGCTGTGGCTCCAAGGTGGACGTGTGGAGCAGCTGCTGTATGATGCTGCACATGCTCAATGGCTGCCACCCCTGGACACAGTACTACAACCACCCTCTGTGCTTGAAGGTGAGTGACCCAGCATCTCTGCAGTGCCAGGCAGGTGAGCTGCCAGAGCTTGGTGTTGCTGGCCAGGGAGTGCTCTCCTCGGGGTGGATGGCTTGGAGCCAGCTGGGCATCTGACAGGATACCAGCCTTGCTCTGGGAGCTGAGCATTCCCTGTGCCTGCTCTGCTTGGGCTGTTCTTCCTACCCTGCTCAGGACTTTGGAGCCATTCAGCTGTAATAAAATTACTGTTCAGCTCTCACTTAATGCTTTCATTTCAGTTGGAAATGCTGTCAGGGTGGGAAGAACCTTCCTGAAATCAAATTAAGCCTCTCTGGTCTAACATCTTTCACTTCCTGTTTGTTACACAGATCGCTAAAGAGCCACCTCCTCTGAGGGAAATTCCACCTTCCTGCAACCCTCTCACTGCTGAGATTATTAAGCTGGGGCTGGAGAAGGAACCCCTGCACAGGGCATCTGCATCAGAGCTCAAAACTAAGACCAGCGTGGCACTCAAGGAAGGTAGAAATGTCCTGATGTAACTGGTGTAGCTGAACCTTCATATTCCCACTGGGAGAGCTGCTGGTGCTGTTCCTTTGGGAAGCACCAGGCTGTTTTATTGTCCAGTATATCATTTTCACAGCATTGATGCATAGTTTGGGTTGATGCAGCCAAGTGTTTGTCACCCAAATAAATGACAATTTCCTGTGTCCTGTCACATGCTCTTCTTCCCTCTCTGCTGAAGGAGGTGAGCTCTCTGTGGGTTTGTTCAGGTGCTGTGCCTGGGCTCCTGTCAGCTGCTCCTGGGGAGCCTGGTGTGCAGCACAACTGCAAGCAGAGCTTTATTGCATCCTTAGCTGTAACTCATACTTTTGTGGTTCAGTCTTGCCCCTGACACCATCATTAATTTATTTCAACTTAATCCTGCTGAGTGGTTCTGTAATACAGCAAGAATTTGTGGAGGTCATCTGGTTTTATCTTTTGAAGAAGCTGGGCATTTTACAGCAAATACACTTCAAAAATTCTTACAGCAAAAGAAAACTTTTACCTCTTTTATGGCTTCATTTGATAATGTTTTTATTCTTTTGGTTTTTTGTAGTGGGGGGTGTGAGGAGCCCCTGGAAAGGTGAATACAGAGAGCCCAGACATTTATCCTTGAACAAAGAAAACAGTGCACAGACGTTCCTGTCCCCCACAGTGAGCCCGGTTTCTGAGACGGGTTCTGACCCAAAACTGTCAATCAAAGTTTCCTGTGTCAGCCCAGTCCTACCACCTCCATCTCTGGAGCAAACGGAGGAGATTGAGGGAAGCCACTGGAATGAGGGCAAGGAGTTACCTGAGACCTGTGATCCCCCACCTCTCTCCTCAACACCTCTGCCACTGAAGAGCTGCAGCCACGTGGAAAGAGCCACAACCATTTCAGAGCAAGAACTTCAGCAGCTGGAAATTGGTGAGCATTGGGCTGGGGGAGGAATTCAGCTTTTTTTTCTTTTTCTTTCTTTTTTTTTTATTGCTTGAGAGCAGGATAAAAATACAGCTGCTTTCTCTTGGCTTGTTGACAGTTATTTTTGAGTTTTTAGCTTGGATGTCATTTTGCTCATAGTTCCTTTCTCGTTGCACAACCTTCCTTCAAACTACCAAAACTAATAGTTATTAACCAATTAAATGTGCCACAAAGGGAGTGACAGAATTTCCTTCTCCCTGAACAGGGGGGAACCTTCTGAGAGAGGTGCAGGAATTCTTAGAAGGCAGCCTGTTTCAGACTTGTGCTTGTTTGCACTGTGAAAACAGTGTCAGGTTCAAACTTTTTTTTTTTTTTTTTTTTTTTCCTGGGGTAAACCGGGTAAAAAAAAA
>VYXF01011894.1:286360-304859 GCA_013397295.1 Polioptila caerulea
GGAGGGCAGGGGCGGTGCATGGGGGGTCCTGCCGGTCCCTGCGGGGCGCTGCATGGCCCCGGTGTCCCCGGTGACCACACCCAGCCCCGCCGGCGCTGCAGGTTTCAACCCGCGCTGGGAGGAGACGCTGCGGTTCCAGGTGCGGGTGCCCGAGCTGGCCCTGGTGCGCTTCGTGGTGGAGGACTACGACAGCACCTCCTGCAACGACTTCGTGGGGCAGTTCACGCTGCCGCTGCCCAGCATGCGCCAAGGTGGGTGCAGGTGCCACCCCGCTGCCCTCTGGGCATGGGGACAGCCCCCTGCCACCCGCTGAGGCCCCGTCTGTCCCCAGGGTACCGCCACATCCACCTGCTCTCCAAGGACGGGGCGTCCCTGTCCCCCGCCACGCTCTTCGTGCACGTTCGATGCAAGAGCCTGTGAGGCGTCCTCAGGAGGGACATCCCTGTGTCGGTGCCCAAGGTGCCCATGGCTGGGACATGGTGTCTCCATGTGGGGGACAACTGGCTCCTCCACGGTGGGCACCCTCTGTGGGGAGTCTGAGGACACTGCTCACCTGTCTGTGGTGACAGCAGGGCTGGCAGGACGCCAAGGGCTGTCTGTCCCCTCCCTGCTCCCCAGTGCCACCCAACCTGCTGCTGCCCTGCTCCTCCCCTCCTTGAGGGGACAGAGATGCTGTGACAGCCAGGGTGGGTTGACTGGGCAATGACAGCCGAGCACAGCCCCACAGGGGGACATGAGTGACAGCAACCAAACCCACCACCCCTGGCCACACTTGATCCCAGTCCCTCTTTTGGGATGCAAGGACGGTGCCATCCCCCTGGAGTCCCTGAGGGGACCCTGCCACCACACACTCCATTGTGCCTAGGTGGGAACACATTTCCAACCTCTGCTCTGGCACCAGCAACAGTCACAGTTACAGCCCAGGATCAAGCCAGTTGAATAAAGGTTTTATTTTAACAGAGCCTGTCCCAGTGTCCCTGTCACCCCCCCGAGGCCCATTGTGGATGGACCCGGGCTCAGCCCACCCCCAAATCAGTGGTGCTCTGAGGAGCTGCCAAGCACCCATGGGTACTGCACCCATGGAAGCTGGGGGGATTCACTGGAGCAGCCCTCAAACCTGCCATGGGGACAGGGGAAGGGTCCCATGGGGTGTCCCCACCCACACCCAGCCCCTAGCCCAGGACAGCTGGGACACGGGAGGGGACACAGAGGTACTTGCATAGGTGACACAGGACCCCGAGCAGGGGGGATGTGATGGCACTGCCAGCGGGGATGTGATGGACTCCTGGTCCCCACTGAGGCCCCACAGGTTCAGGCTGGGGTGGGCACAGGCTCTCAAGTCCGTGGTGCCACGGGGTGTGACAGGGACACACAGGGACAGGGAGGTGTGAGAGTGCATAGAGAGGGTCTTGGCCTTGGTGTGCAGCTTTGGAAACCTTTGGCTGGGCGGGCAGGAGCATCTCGGAGCTCTGGGTGGACAAGGTTCATGACATGGCAGGAGGCTGTCCAGGCACTCCTCTCCCAAAAGATCTCGCTGGGATGAAGGTTTTCCATGAAAACATTTCCTTTCTCTCGGCGGATCCCACAGCACGAGGTGACACGGGGAGCTGGTGCTGGAGGCACTGGGGGCTGGGCAGGCTGAAGCCCCGGGGTGATGCCGATGGTGTGTAACTGTATTTCCATGCTTCCAGAGAAAAGCAGCTGAGCAGAGAGGCCGGAGGTGTGGCAGTGGCAGTGGAGCATTCCCCGGTGCCTGCAGCCCCATGGGGGAGGCTGAGGGGAAAGAGCCCCAGGAGTCCAAGCAGAGCAGGGTGTGCTGGACATGCTCTGGAGTTGAATCCCCCCTGGATCTTCAGGCACTGCTGCCCCTCAGTCCAGCGTCAAGCAGGAAGGGTTGGAGTCTCCGTGGCTGGGCAGGAGATGGGACAAGGCATCGCTTGCACAAATAGCCCTTTGAAAGGAATCTCGATGTGCTCCTGAGCCTGCAGGGAGGGACCCTGCTTAATGGAGTCAGGAGCAAACCGGGGGCAAAGAGCCGAGCAGGGGAGAGCCTGAAGCACCCTCGGGGCAGGCAGGAGGGTTTGGCCAGCAGTCACCACTTCCACAGCACCGAGCTTAGCTGTCCCCACGGAGAAAAGTCCAAGTTGAGCAGCCCAGTGGTGACCTTCAGCAGCCGAATGCAACTCATGGCAGTGGGGAACAGGAAAGATTTAAAATATATATAATATATACTTTTATTATTCACCCGTTAAATCCATTATATGCCAATCATGATCTAGTTTCAGCAGTTACACTCCCTTGATCATGTCTTTACGAGATGCAGTTAAATCAAACAAAGGAGGTGGCTGACAGCAGCGGGGGCGGCGGCTCCAGTCCCCTGTCCCGGCGTGGGTCCGGCTTTGGCAGAAAGGATGAGGGCAGCACCTCCACAGGCCCAGCTCCTCCATGCTCTCCTGGCAAGGGCTCCCTTACTGCAGCACCAATCCAACCTGGGAGCAATGGAAACAGGGCTCAGGCCTGGCCTCTGCTCCCTTCCCAGCTCTGCATGGACACAGCTGGGAGGGCTCAGTGCTGTGTGTGGGTTTCCCCACTGGCTTTGGGATACTGGAGAGCAGCAAAGCCCTGGGTTTGTGGCAGAATGGGCACACAGGCCCTGCCCAGCTCTGATCTGGGGAGGTGACCAATGTTTGGGCTGTGACAAGCTCAGTCAGGTTATGAGACATCCTTGATTCATGAGCCCAGGGTGTTTCTCAGCTCATGAGTCTCTACTCATGTACTCAGGAACACCTCTCCTGCAAGTTGGGGCTGTTTAGCCTGGAGAAGGCTGCAGGGAGGCCTTAGAGCTCCTTCCAGTGCCTAAAGGGGCTCCAAGAGGGATTTTGGACAAGGGCCTGGAGTGACAGGACAAGGTGCAATGGCTTCCCACTGCCAGAGGGCACAATTAAGTGAGCTATTTGGGAAGAAATTCCGCCCTGTGAGGGTGGGCAGGCCCTGCCACAGGGTGCCCAGAGCAGCTGTGGCTGCCCCTGCATCCCTGGAAGTGTCCAAGGCCACGTTAGACAGGGCTTGGACCAACCTGGGACAGTGGAAGGTGTCCCTGCCTGTGACAGGAGACTGAAGACTGACAGGAGAAAAGGTACTCTTTTAAAGTCCCTTCCAACCCAAACCATTGCATGATTCTGTGACTTGGGAGAAGCTGCTTCCCAAGGGACCCTGGACATGTCCCTCTGCCGACAGTTGGCACTGCTGGGGACTCTCCAGGACGTGCTGGTGGCTGGTCATGCCTTCTGACCCAGCAGACCCAGAGGCAGCCCCACCACAGCAAACATTCCCAGCATCAGGCTCTTCCACCCCCCAGCTCTCCCAGTGAAAGAAGGGATAGCTGACACCTCCTGGGAACCTCCTGGGGCTTCCTAGGAGGCTCAGCAGGCAAGTGAGGTTGGTTTAGGGCACAGGGCTTGTGCCCAGAGACAGACCTGGCTTCACACCAGGGAACTAAAGCCCCATGACTGCCATCAAAGCATTCATTAGCTGTTAAGGCATTAATTAGCTGTGATGCAGCTGGGCAGATTCTGGTTCTCAAGCACCATCCTCTGCAAGGTAGACCAGAGAGGTGCTGAATCACATCTCTGGCATGGAGGGACAGCAGCAACCAGGTGCTGCCTCAGAATGGCTCAGGGTGGGCAGATGGGGCTGCAGCACAGCTCTGGGAGCAGGTCGAGGTGCTCTGGGAGCAGTGGGCAACAAGCTGCTGGCCCTGGGGACAAATGACATCCTGGGACCCTGTGGTTCAGCCCCCTGCATGTGGTGGCAGAGCTCCTCTGTCACAGGTCCTGCTCCAGCCTGTCTGTTCTCTCCAGAGGGGTGGCTATTCCTCCCACCCCACCCCACCAGGACACACTGACACCCCGGGCTGTGCAGTGACAGTCGGGTTCTGTGCAGGAGCACAAGCAACTGTCACAAGCCCCGGTGTCACATCTGTCATCCTGCAGACCTCTACTGTCTCCTCTGTGCTTGGCCTCCTTCCTCAGAGGCAAGAGGTTGGTGTGAGGGGAAGGACTGAACCTGCACTAGTCCAGGAATAAAATTAGCTTTGGAAGACGAGTGTGGAGGGATTTTCCCCAGGGATATGCTCTGTGCAGGCACGGGAGATGGCACAGGGATTCACCCATCACCATGTGTGGCACTGCAAGGATACCAGCTGGACTGGAATGCTGAGGTGTGGGTGACAGCAAAGCCATGTCCCCAGAGCTGTGGGGATGAGACCCCTGCTCACAGCACTGACCTTCTCTGGTGCCATGCTGGGACACTTCCAATTGTACAGGTAATACTGCAGGTTCCCATCCCCGATCCCAAACTTCAGCTTCTCCAGGAAGGTTTTGTTTTCCATGAGATCCAGTGCATTGAAGACATCAAATCCTTTCTGCACAGGGAGACATGAAGCCATCAGTTCCTGCTTTTGTGCTGGGGAGTTCCTCCCACCTGTGAGCAGCGTGGACCCCTTTCCTGCCCAGCTTTGAATCCCAGAAAAAGGGAAGAGCTCAGCCTTGGTGTCCTCACCCTCAATCCAACTACTACAGGTCTGCTTGCTGTAGGACATGAGTAACACCCTGAGCTCACCTCATCACAAGCTGGAAGGTTCAAGGTACCCCTGCATCCCTCTCCTTGGCAGATCCTTTTGGATTTGGATTTCTACAGTCCTGGGAACAAGCCCTTCCCACAAACCCAAGGGTAGCCAGCCTGCAGAGAGCTGCCCAGGGAGTTTCCTGGTGAGCTCCTGTGAGCTGCCCAGGGTCCCACGGTGCCAGCCCAGCCCTGCCTCCCTCACCGACTTGGCGAGGATGAGCGCGTCACTCATGAGGTCGATCAGAGGCGTCTTGGTGTGAACGTTGTAGAAGGAATAAGCAGCTTTCAGGCTCTTGTGAGTCGGGTGGTTCATGATGGTGGAGGGCAGCGTGTAAAAGCTCAGGAAGTCTGTCACCTCTCCCGGGGCACTCTGGAAGGCAGAAGTGACGTCACAACATGGCAGGCTGGGATAAAGCCTGGCCAGAGCCTTTGAGGGGCTCTTGCAGTTGGAGTGATGGCTGCAGGGAGACTCAGGGCCCAGGATGGAGGCACCATCCTCCAGCAAATTCCCATCCCAGAATTTCCCAATCCTGGAGGAGGATGAAGCTTCTCCCTGATCCCTCCCACAGATGCAGTAAAGCAAAAGCCCAGGCAAACAGCCCTCCCATCCTGCTCCTGCCCCTCACCTCTACCACGAAGGTGTCGATGATGTTCTCCTGAGGTACAAACCAGTGCTCCACCTCCTCTCGGCTCATCACGGGTGTCAGGTGGAACTGCTTCAGGTACTCGGTCAAGAGCTTGTGCACAGCAGAGATGTCCTTGTGCTCCATGGGCCGCAAGCCGGGAGTCTTGGGAGTCTGCAGAAAGTGGGACAAGTCGTTTCGTTGCTTGCACAGTGGTTTTCATCATCCAAGGGCTCTCCAATGAGCAGCACAGAGACACTCTGCTTAAATCAGCCCATTTTCAGCCCCCCAGCCCTGCATGCCCAGCTAAGGGTGGGTGTGATCAGCCGTGGTACCGATGGCAAAGATCACAGAAAGCACAGCATGTCCCAAATCCCCAAATGCCAGGTCAGGTCCCACTGGAAGTGGTCTCCTACCCACTAACGACACAAACTCTGCTTCCCTCCAGGTTCCTTTTCCCACTCACAGCCGGCACAGGCTGGGAGATGTGTCCCAGGCTCCACAAGATGTTATTCCCAGCTGGCCTCAATTACTAATCTAGGGTTGGGGTGGCTCAGCAAGCCCAGATCTGCTCTGGGGCTGAGTTTCTGTGCAAAAACCAGTAGCTCCAGCCCAGCAACTGCTGTCTGTGTGGCTGTGGGAGGCAGGAGCTGGGAGCTGCTCAGCATGAAAGCAGCACTTTCCACCCCACAGGGGCAGCTCTGGCTGGCAGAAAGGAACCAACAAGTTTGGGGAAGGTGGTGGCAATTTTAATGCAGTTTGATTCTTTCTCTTCCATCCCCAGCTGGGGAACTTCCCCAGCAGGACAACTGCAGTGCCAAAACTGATCAGTGTGACTGAAGAATGAGGGACTAACTCGAGCCAAGGTCACACCGAGGCTGTGTTTGGACAGATGAAGGCTGTCACATCTGCCTGCTCGTTTTACCAGGACGACAGGCTATGACTCACCAGCAAACAAAAGCTCACAAGGTCCTCTAACTGCAAGAATTTGCCCTTAAAATGCAGGTACCCAGGCAAAAATACATAAAGATTAAATAAAGCACAACTGCTTGACAGAGTCATTTGCTACACGGAACAAACTCTGGGTCTCCAGGCAGAGGACTTGACCTTGACCAGGATGTTTGTGCCTCTCCCCTTGCCCAGCAAGGAGCAACTCCTGAGCTCTGCTCCCGGCTGGCACCCACCTCGGGCAGCCGGTAAAGCTTCGTGGTACGTTGCATAGTCATGTTCCTGCTCAGGTGGGAAAATTTGACCTCGATGAGTTTCCGAGGATTCAGGGAGCGGTGCCAGTACCTGCAGAAACACACTGGCAGTGGGAGACTCGTTCTGGGGCAGCAGGGCGGCTGCAGGGGCATGAGGTTCCCGTGGCTGCCACAAGGGCAAGTGAGAACATCAGGCCAGCAGCTCCCCACAGAGAGAGACACAGTTCTGAAGTGCTTGTGCTGCCAAAGCCTCCTCTCCTGTGTTACATGAGCAGCTTTAGCAAAGCCACTGCACTTAATCCTGGAAGGACAGTGTGGGAGGAGAAATCTGGGCTGGGATCACTCTCTCCTGTCCCGGAGAGTCCAACACACACTACTGGCCACAGAGGGGAGCATGGGAAGGGAAGGTCTGCAGACAGAAATCTCAGGAGAGCCACAGACACTCACCTGCAAGTCCCCACAGGCTTTGGCAGCACCACTCCTGCAGTGTAAACAGCCTGGAAGATCCCCTCTAGATGCACCCTCCGCGTGATCTCACGGATCAGAACCGGAGCCACCCGTTTGGAGCGCAGCTTTTTGTGGACACACAGGAAATTTATCTCCACCATCTTCTTCTCTCTTGGGGAAGAAACAATGCAGAGCATGAGGCCTGACCTGGGAGGATCAGACCAACGCCCTGGGCAAGCTGATACCTCCAAGCCCCTTCAAGGGAATGAGGAGTCAACGCCTCAGGGAAGGGGCAGGGGTTTGGTTTGGAGAACCCTCCCTTAAGCTGTTACCCAGGGATTCCCAGGGAAAATTATCTGAATCTGTGTCAGGGGAGCTTCAGGTTGCATATTAGAGTAGGGTTCTTGCCCCAGAGGGTGGCTGGGCACTGCCCAGGGAATCTCCTGCCCAGATAATGGTTACAGCCCCAAGGCTGCCAGAGCTCCTCTCAGGCACAGGGTGGATTGTTGGGCTGCCCTGTGCAGGGCTAGGACCTGGACTGGGTGATCCTTGGAGATCCCTTCCAGCTCAGGATATTCTATGATTCTATGTCTTCATCTAGCCCTGGATAATTTCTGTAAGCCAGAGCTGTAAATTAACCTACCTCATTGAGGAAAACAGCCTTCACAAGATGTCCCTGATAACTACAAGATGTCCCTGCCCAGAACCTCTCTGCCAGACCTTAAATATCCCCCATCTTCCCTCCAAGCAGCAAAACATCTCCAAAGCTGAAGGGTGCTGGTCTGGCTGTGTGCTGGGGAGGACAGTGTAGCCAGACCCCCCTAGCACACCCACAAAGTCCCAGGTGAGAGATGCAGCAGCACTCACGTGTCATAGATGTGGATGGTGGCTGGAATCGCGCTGATAAATCCCACCAGCTTCTTGCTGGAGACTACTCGGACCCCACAGTGCCACTGGGGCAGCCAGCCTGGAGGACGCAGTGCCCTGGGGAGGGGACACAGCTCAGCAGTCACCTCCCACCCAAGGTCCCTGGTGCACCTGCTCTTGCCTCCCCCCTGCCCTGGGACACCCTGAGTCCTGCTCTCAGCAAGAGGATGAGAGAGTGACAGTGACGTGACAAGGACTGTTGGGCAATTCCTGCACCCCACAGCAGTCCTCACTAGGGACACAGGAGGAAATCTCTGCTCCTCGGTTCAGGAACACCCTGAGGAAACAGCAGCTCTGCTGCAACAGGACTCCAAGGGTAATTGCTGTCTTCATCCCACAGCTCCAGGGTACTGAGGAATTTCTCACCTACTGGGATTTTCACAAACACTTGAGGGATCAAATCAAAGAAGAAAGAAGTCCACTTTTAAGCTCCTGTATTCTGAGGGAGCCAGAGGCAGGCAGGGCTGGGTGACAGCCCCTCTCACTGTGTCCCTAGGACACTGTACACAGTGACAGATGGGGAAGGGACATTTCAGGAAGAAGGGAGATGGGATAAGCAAAGACAGCTGCAGCCTTGTCACCGGGATCAGGCCTGTCAGCATCCCACATCCCCTGCTCTGCACTGCTGGTGCCACTCACCACAGCAGGAACTCGGGCGAGTAATCGAACCGGAACATGTTGTCATCGTCCTCCACGTAGTTCTCGTTGAGCAGTGTGTAGAGCTCCTTCAGCTGCAGCAGCACAGAGTATGTAGGTTAAGGAGGTTACTCAGCCATCAACTGCCCCCAGACAGGGCCCTGAGCACCTCATGTATGGCCACAGCACTGGGGCACCATGTGCAGCCATGTCCCTGGCACATCCCCCTGCTCCTGGACCAGTGCCACACAAAGCAGGGGGAGCAGCAGGACACAGGTAAGCCCTGTGTCATCTCCCAGGGAGGTGGGTCATGCTCTACAGATCTTCCTACAGGAGAAGTCTGGGCTTCAGGTATCCTTACATTCCTTTGAAATAGCCAGGCCAAGCTGCCCTGTCTGGGGTGGGTAAAAGGGAACTGCAGTGGGGCGAGTCAGACCCATCTGAGCCCAAAGAGATGGTGTGACAGAGCAGAGAGTCACCTGCTGTGGTGAAGGACATGTTTCCATCCCCAAACCCACCTCCAACAGCCCAAGCATTGAACTGCCAGCCAAGACACTCCAACACGCGCGTGCTGAGCTGCCTGTACTCACCACACCTCTATCCCCCAGGTCCAGGGCATCCCAGGTGAAGCCCTGGGGCAGGGTGTACGGCTCCTGGCGAATATTGTCCTTGTCCGGCTCCACCGGACCGTGGGTGTTCACCACCTCTCCTGTGAGACAGAGCAGGGAGCCATGAAGAAGTCCTCTACTGTGTGAGGCCAAGCCTCCACAACACCTCAATCTGAAGTCCAACGTGCCTCATGTCTCCCACCTCTGCAGCAGCACACAGGGATTGTCACTTCACCCACCCAGTCTGGGCTATGACAATGGGCAGGGAATCAAAACTCCTTCCAGGGCAACAGTGGAGCCCATCAGGTGACCAAGCACAGCCACAGCTCCACAAGTGATGCCTGAGCCTTTCCCATCCCCACAATCCCAGTCTGAGCCAGCACGGTCCCGTGAGCCCCTCCATGGGACAGTGATCTCCTGCCAGTTCTGGCCACTGCCACTTGGCAAGTGTCAGGGTTTCCTGCCCACTGTGCCTAAAGAAGAGCTGCAGTGAACAACACAACTTTTGTTGTAAAACCACTGACTCCTGAAGGCCCTGATTCAGCCAGGAGATGTCAGCTCAAGCTCCGGCTTTCTCGGGGATGTCGGTCCAGCAGCATCACTTCAGTGCTGCCAAGAAAAGCGAGTTGTGCTAATTAAGAATTCCCTTAAAAAGGCATTGAAAAGGTTTCCAAGCAATGGAGAGGTGATGAAAGCCCGGAGGAAAAACTCCCCTCATCACACCCACCCCAGGCAGCTTCCAGAAACACTCACCCCTGGCTGCCCTCTGTGTTTTGAGCAGGTGCTGAACTGTTTTGAGATCTGGCCCCCAAAATCCCACAGCACTTCTGTTATCCAGCCCTAAATAGTCCTGTGTCTGTGATGCTGTGTGCCAGAGTGCACCAGGATCACGAGGAGTGCTGGTCTAGGGAGAGCAGCCAGGCACAGCCAGGGCACAGCCACCACCGTGGCATTGGGAGGAATGAGCTGCTTGGTGCTTCCCCCTTCCCAGCAGACACCTTCCACCCCTTCCCCAGGGTTTTCCCAAGCAGAAATGATGTTTCCCATGTCCTGCATCCTGGGCAAATGCAAGACCAGGTTCTGGTGTCTCACATGACCACATGCCATCTCACTGTCATCTTCCCAACTTAAAGCTGAGATTGTTGCTCCCAGGAAAAGTGTTCGAGACCCTAAAAGGCCTCAAAGTGGTGTGGACAACACGGAATTGGAATTAAACAGTGCATCTGCAGCAAAAGGGACACATGAAGGGAAATACTGAAGAGCAGCAAATTTGAAGCCATGACAAGTTTTGGATAAATCTAGAAACTGTGGGCTTGGACTCACTCTCTAGTTCCCCTGAGCTCTGGGGGATGCAAATGAGGAGAGACTAAAGTAAAGTCATCCTAAGCACCCCAATCAGCCTGGGAATGAGTGCCTTCCAGCCAGGCAGCTCTCCTGGCACATCTGCTCTGAGAGCCCCTGCCATGGTGTCAGTGGCAGATTACTGCCACCAGCTGCCAGGAGCAAGGGGAAGGGCTGGAGCAAGGACCAGAGCTGGGAAGCACCACTGGGATGTTCACAGGGCGAAGAGGGGACCAAGAGATGGGGCTCCCCATCCTTAGATGCTCATGGCAGCTTGGGGTGGAGATGCTTTGATGTTTGTACTTCCCCTCTCCTGGCTCAGCTGCAGCTCCTGCCCATGCTAGAGAGGGATGTGAGCCCAGCAGACCAAGGATGTGGCAGCTCAGCACTGGACCTGCTCCCCAGAGCTACTCCCAGCACCATCCAGCCCCAGCTCACCCCAAGTTACCTTCCTCACAAAGGATCCCTGTCTGGGAAGCTTCAGCCTCCAGGAAGGGGAGAGCTGGACAGCTCCGAGTCCACAGGATGTGGCAACAGCACACACAAAACTGAGGTATAGAGGGCAGGGGAGACCCAGCTCCAGGGCTAAGGACTGGGATTAAGGGATGCACAAATGCAGGAGGCATCAGGTCAGGGTTCCTTGTCCCTCTGTACCCCCTGAAGTGCTTGCACAGCTCTTCAGACCCTGCTCATACACTTATCCCATGTTGCTGAATGGTGGAGAAGTGGTTTTGGTGCCTTTGAAGCCCAGGCCAGGGAGGGACTCACTTGGTGGCCACAGATCAGCATCTCCAGGCTTCTCTGAGGGCTTCCTGGAGCAGCCTGGGGACCACAAGACCTCCCCCAGGGCCCACAGGACATTGAGGAGCTGCACATACCTAACTTGGGCACTGGCTGTGTGTCCCAGAACTGGTAGCTCCTCTTGCTGGCTTCCTCCATGGTTTTGGCAGGGCCCTGACCTACAGAGAAGAGCTCGATGGCTTTTTGAATCTCCTGGATCCTCTCAGCAGGTAAAGAGTTCACCTGAGGGCAGAAAAGAAGGGGGGAAAGACAAAATGAGTAAGCTGAGCCACCAGGTCTGTATGTGGGATCCTCATTAGGGGAACCTGGAGCTGACCCTGCTGTGGGGTGCTGCCAGGAAAGGGAGAGCAGGCAGGAACCTCCCTTCCCATTCTCAATCCTTGACAGGATGGATGAACCCTTTCAGCAGCCACCTGCCACTCACCTAGACCTGGTTTCTAGGCACTCCTAGGACAAAGAGGATGGAAGAATTTTCTGAAAATGCTTTAAGCTTCAGTTAAGTGGGTGCTGTGAGCCCCAGGAGCAAACCTCCACACCTGACATCCTGCAGAGACAGATGGATCAACCCACACCCAGCACTCTGCATTCCTTCAGTGCCTTTTCTCTCTCACTGTTCAGCCTCCTCCTTCGAAAGTGGATCTGTATCCACAAACTGCAGCTTCCAGAGGAGTCCCTGGACACCAGGGACTGGGACAAGGCAGAGAGGTTGAGTCAAGATGAAAGACACTTTCATCCTCCTCTTCCTCAGGGTGGATAGCTCTGCACTGAATTCCCAACCCCAGCTCCTCTCTGATCCCTGAGGAATTTAGTTTGAAAAATGCAAAGCCCCAGTTTAAAGCTCTGCACAGTCAGATGGACAAAATATTCAAAATATTTGGACAGGAGTTGGGCATCAGATAGAAAACAGCCCCTGCTGATCTGTGTCCTTTGCCACAGGACCAGAGGGGACAAGAGGGCCAGGAGGGTCAAACCCTGTGTGTCCCATGCTGCTTCCTAAATCAGCTGCTTCCTAAATCGGCTGCTGGAGAGGATCAGGCAAAGCCCAGAGGGATAAGACAGACCCTGCTCTCCCCAGCTGCTGTTCTTGTGATCATCAAGCAAAACTCCAGCAGATGTCCCCCCCCGTGCTGCTGCAGGCAGGACCTGGAGCTGGCAGGTGGCAGCCCCTGCCTGTGACAGGCAGCTGGTGTCTGGGAAGAGTAACTTGGAGGCGCCAGTCTGACCCTGGAACTGGCTGGGACATCCAGCCAAGGACTGCATTATGCCCAGAGTGCTCTGCAAACACCTTCTGCAGGAATTCCAACAGGAATTCCCACACACAGAGCCATGCCAGGAAGTCACTCTCAATCTGAAGTTTTTTGAGTAACTAAGTGCCTAAAACCAGGGCTGGGAACTCTTTCCTTGGCCTAAGTAACACTGGAGACATTTGGGAAGAGGCTGGCTGCTGTGGGGGGGGCAGGATTCTGCCAAGGCATTGGTCACCTTCACTGGCTGGTCCTGAGCCTGGTCAGGCTGGTCTCCTCCTCCTTTCTCTTTCTTCCTTTTGGGTTTCTTTTTCTTCTTTTTGGCTCCGCTGTCATTTGCTGGACTCAGGCCCCTGGGAAACAAAAGAAACATCATTGGAGCCTTGGGGTTTTCTTTTGGGAGAACATTTGTTTGGTCTCTGAGGCACTCTAAAGAAAATGCAGGCTCCCTGCTGAGTCCAAGTCTCCAGGAAGGGGAATACTATGCACACGGAGGGTGTAGCCAAGCACCTACCCCATGGCACAGAACTCCCTGTGAGCTCCCAAAAAGGGAGCAGCACCAGCACCTCCCACCCCACAGGTCTGCTGGGTGGTGGGGACTGTGCCCTGTGCTGCAGGCGACCACATCCCCACTGTCACATCACCCACTCTGCCACCTGTGCCCCAATCTACCCTGTGGAGTGGTGGGATGCCCAGCTTTGGCTTTTTCTTCTTCTCCAAGCCCAAGGATAGATGTGGAAGCAGCAAACACTGGTCCAGCCCCAGGGATAAGGCCACACAGCACGTTCAGGCACCACAGAGAGGTCACTGGCCCAGGACATTGTGCCAAGTGTCACCTGCAGAGGTGATGCTCCAGGGAGACAAGGCTGTTTATTGGAACATTATTATATTGTTATGCTGGAGCTGGAAAATTGAGGAGCAAATCTCAGTGAGTGCAGGGTGGGAAGTGCCTACACCAGGGCACAGCTCCTCCTTCCATGGATGGGCAGGCCTGGACATCAGATCATGATCATCCCTGAACAGCTGCTGGTGTGAAAGCCCTCACTGAGCCTGGCCTTTGTTCCAGCAGCATCCTGATGCCAAAACACAGGAGAAGTGCCTGCTCCCAGCATGGCAGATGGGATCTCATGATGATGACCTCGTGATCCTGCATGGGATGACCTGGCACAGGACAGGCAGCGTTATGGGGGAGCTGGGAGCTGGCTACAGCCTCCGAGACAGTCAGGGTTCAGGGAGAAATTCAACCCTGGAGAGGCTGGAGCAGCTCTGAGCGGAGGGATGAGAGGGGAAAGGGAGGGACACAGGGCCAGGAGAGCTCTGCCAGCTGCCAGCACATGAGGGGTCTCCTGCCAAGCAAGCTGGGGAACAGCAGGTACCGGCACATGGCTCAGCTCTGTCCTGTCCCTTAGTGCTGTCCAGCAGGGTCAGGATACAGCCAGTGCATTTGTGCTCTACAATGGAGGTGTTCCCTTCCTTGCACCCCAAAACAACTCTCCCAACAGGGACAACCCCATAGATCTGACCTGCCCAGAGGCACCAGCCTGGAATCTCCCCACAAAAGCACTGCTTACTTCTGGAGCAGTTTAATGTCTTCACCAAACACAAGATAGTGGTGAAGAGGGTTGGAGCAGGAAAAAAAGAAGAAGTGTGCTGGAAAATATATTGGAGCACCATCCAACTATTTATTTCAGCAAGGCCAGAACAAGGAGGAGCTGGGAGGAGAATAAAGCTCGAAGAAATGCAGGTGGAAGGTGTCCCTGCCCAAGGCAGGGGGGTGGAACTGGATGATTTCAACCCTTCCAACCCAAGCACTCTATGCAATCCCTGGGCTGAGCAGCAAGCAGGTTATGAAACTAGGGAAAAGTGGATGGAGAAATGTTTATTGAGGGACTAAGCTGGGAGATGCCTGTGGATGTAGCATAGAAAGCCAACATGATGGGCTGCACTGCCCTGGGGAGAAGAGAAGCATGGAGTACAGCACACGGAGCTGCTGGGCTGGGGAAGCTTCTCTGGATAAAACTGGAACAGCAGCCAGCACATGCTGGGGAAAAGGATTCCCATCTATCAGCAGAGCCTGTGTGGAACACCAGGAGATGGGAAGGATTCCTGGTGTGGGAACAAGCAGCCATTCAGAGTGAACTGTTCCACAAAAGGGGGTGAAGAGAAGCATCCCCCCAAAGAAGAGCATGAAGGGGAGCAGGGAGAGGAGCAGGAGCAAAGCCACAGCTCTGAGGAGTGGCAGCTCTGAGGAGCAGCATCCTGCAGCACTGCTGAACCACACCTTCCCTCCCACTGCCCGGAAAGGGCTTTGCCTCCACCCAGGAGATGCTGCTTAGACATGACAGCAGCAGCAATCCCAGCACAGCACTGCTGACACCACTATTGATTTTAGTGACAAATGTGTGACGGCTTTTTTAACTCTCTGGGGAGGAGCACGGCCACAGATCCTGGCCACACTGAAGTCCTGGGATGAGCAAAGACACCTTGGAGCTGCAATAAACACATCCAAACTGCTTCCTATCAATTTTAACACTACAAACTGACAGCACCAGGAGAATTCTAGAGCACACCCCAAGGGCTGACACTGGAAATTACCCCTTCCAAAGGGGATGGACACATGTTCCCAGGTCACCTGCACCCTGGGATGCTGCAAGTGTCAGTTGTGACAGACAAAATGCTCCCCTCATACTCTGTCAGCATCACTTTGCTTCATAAATCAGAGCTGCCATCTCCCAGCTTGGTGCTAATGAGCTCGGCCCAACCACGCCAGGCTCGCAGGTGAAAGCACTGACAAAATTCCTCCCTGATTTATGAGCAAAGCTGTCGTGACCTGGAAGAAATAAGGGTGGCAGAAGGTGGGATGAGGTTCTGCATTCCAAGTGGCCTGGCCTGGGGACGGGCCTTGCTCCAGCCAGGAGTTGAAAACCAACCTGGCAGAGGAGTCACCAGCATGCAGGAAAATGCTGGAAAAGCCAATGGTCCCACTCATTACGCCTACAGAAATAACAGTTATAGGTATTTTCTATTTTAAATAGATTTAGGAAAGCAAATGTCTTCTTTCTGCAGGGTAGCTGCAACCCCTAGATACTCCCCAAATTAATGACAATGCCCCACCAGTGTCCTGGGACAAGGCACCACCATCCAAAATCTCAGCTACTGTAGCTGGCCTGACCCATGAAGCTGAGAGGGCTGGAGCAGTTCCATCCCCAGGAAGGGTGAGCTGCCAGCCCAGCTCACATCCAACAGACCACAGCCTTCCCATCTGCACTTAGGGCCTTTTTCATCCCATAGCCATTTGCATTCCAAGGTGCATTGAGAGATGAAGTAGCTGGACAAAAGCACCTTGGCTGCACTGGGCAAAACATATCCCAGTTCCCTGTGGGATCACCATGGTCTCTTTTCTGGCTAGGGAAAACACTTTCCCCTTCTCCCACCATCATGGCCATTACTTAGCATTCCAATCCCTCCTTTCCCATTACCAGGTGGCTCCTTGAGCAGAAGGCAAAGGCTCCAGCACCAACCACTGCCCAGAAAACAACCCCTGTAACCTGAGCGATCTTGAAAACAGATTTTTGGAAGCGCTTAAAGACAGAGGCCAGGCTTGCTCAGGGTGAGACCTGCTCACACTGACTGTGCTCCACCAGCTCAGCCTCTCTGGAGGCTGAGAAACACCGGACTCATCCAGTAACAAACTGATGCTCAGCACCCACTTATCTATCCCTGGGTGTTCCCACCGTATTCCCAAACCCGAGGGAGGAAGCACAAGGGGAACAACTCCAGCTGTGGGTGGCTCCTTCAGCCTGGTGGGAGGCTGAAAGCATCAGATGAGAAGGAGGAGACCCCTGCTCTGTATTTAGGTGCTAGAAAATCCTTCTGCCATCCCAGGGGCTAATCATACATGGTGCTTAGGCTGTAATCTCTGTAATCTCATTAGGGGCTGTGGCAGGGAGGAAGGAAGGATCTCCAGATGGCAGAGCTCAGCTCCTGGAGCCCAGTGTGCCACCAGCATGCTCCCTACACCTGCAACTGAATCCCACGTGCTGGAGCTCAGTGCTTGTCCCTGGAACCCCTTCTTGTGAGTAAGTGCAGGCAGGGATTGCCAAACCCACTGGAAAAGCCCCTCTGCCCCCTCACACCCCATCCAGCAACAACCCAGCTGTGCCACAGGGCAATCCTGAACCCTTCCTGCCAGGAACAGCTTCCCCAGGTGGTTTTGACAACAACAGAATCATTTCATGGGACTGGGACATTCCAATCCTTGCTTGTCACTGCTCTTGCTGCCTGTGAGGTGACAAATACCACCAGGCTGAGCCCATGCAATGCTCCCGCCTTTCCAGAACCAGGGAATAAATTCTCCACAGCTACCAGAGACACAGAAGGTCTCTCCACACAAAGGGAAATACAAAAAATAACAAAGTGGGATTATTTTCTTTGGAAAATCAGCTTGGAGAGCCACAGCAGAGAGCAGCAGTGCAGCCACTTCCCAGTGCTGACACAGGACTGAGGCTGAGGAAACTCAATTCCTCTTTCCTGTCCTTAAAAGGAAAGGAAGTGTTGCTTTCACTAAAGAATACTTTTATGTTTTAAACCTCAGCGCCAAGATCCAGTGACTCCCAGCAGAAACTGGCACGAGCAGGGCTCTGAGTGTGGTGCTAAAAACCCTGGCAGCCCAAAGCCCTTCCCCTGCCCTGTTTTTGGGCACAGTGCCACCAGGGTGACAAGAAACACTCCCACACCCCGGTGTAATGGGATGGTATGGAATCAAGAGAATTAATAACTGCATCCAGTAAGAAAACCATCCTCCTTCCCACCACTTGGTCTCTACCTGGTGGGTTGTAGGGGTACAGGAGATTTGCCAGAGAGTTCCAAAGCCTGGCTGCCTCACGCTCCTTACAGCTGTGCCCACCAGCCACGCTTTTGGTGTTGTTTCCCAAGCTATCCAAACTATTCCCTACTGAATATTCCCCAAGCTGCTTGTGGTATTCCAGCTCCTCAAGGTGATGCCCACGCCAGGGCCCAAGGAGGGCTCCAGAACACACCTTTTCCTGGCAAAGGGCAGGAGGAACCGCTGGGCTGGGGAGCGGCGGTGATTGAGCACCGCGTCTCCTCTGCTCGGCTCTGGCTTCCACAAACCTAATCATGTCAGAGGGAAAGAAAATAAAAATCTCCCCAAGCACGGCTAAACCGATTAAACTGAGACACAGTGCCACACCCGGGAGGCAAATGAAATATAAATGGGCAGCTGTGCTGTCATAAAAAAAGCATCCATGATATTTCTTGTGTGACCTTTTATTCGCTTCAGCTCTGGGCAGGTGGGATTGCCTATGGAAAGCTGCTGATGGAGGGAGGAGGGCACTCCAAGCCCACGGTCTCTGCTCTGCAGGGCTAGGGAAGCAGCACCAGGTGAGCAGGAGGAGTCCAGTGAGGCTCAGGTGCAGGAAGAACAAAGTGCAAAACCACCAGAAACCTCTGGAAAGCCACACATTGACATTCCCATTCCCAGCAGGAATGAGGACAAAGCCTCTCCTGCAAATCCCAGGCATGGTGAGGCAGCTCTGCACCGTATTAATTAAGGCAGTGAGTAACGAGGGTGCTACGTTAAGCATTCCAGCTCTTCCCTACTGAGATAAGGACCTGCTTTGCTGCCTCTGCTCGCTCCCTGCCTTGTTGTTGTTATTCCACCATTCCATACCCCTGGAGGCTGCACTCCTCCAACCACGAGACAATGTAGGCAGAGCTTTGCAAAACCCAGGGCTGTGTTTAGGATAACGACGGGATGAGTGTGCAGAAGCCCGGGATGATTCCAGGGCACGGGGATGCCACATGCTCCGGAAAGCAGGATCACGTATCCAACCGTGCCACCACCCTGGGTGTCACCGCGGGAATGGAGATGCCACGAATGGGCTGAGGCTTGCGCGGGAGGGCAGAGGGAATCTGGGGAGACACACCCTAACGCAAGGCCAGGAAGAGCTGCTAACTGGGCTTATTTCTGCCCGAAAAAGGCACTCGCGGCCCCGTCCCGGCCACCCCACAGCCACCGCAGC
>VYXF01011894.1:305235-315681 GCA_013397295.1 Polioptila caerulea
CCACGCGCGGCCGCGCCCGACCCGCTGAGCTGCGGACACGCTCCGGCAGCGGGCGTGAATGGGCGGCCCCCCGCCAGACTGACCGGCACCTCGACCAATCGCCTCCCGGAATGCTGCCCAGCGACCAATCAGCGCACCCGAGGGGCGGGGCGCCTCTCACTTCCCAGCCGCTCCTCGCCTCAATGGGCCCGGCCACCGCCGGGGCACGCGGTCCCGGCCGCCGCTCACCCCCGGTTAGAGCCATGCTCCGCCTCATTCTCGCAGTCGCTGCAATGCTCGTGGTCGTTCTCCTCCGCCGCCGGCCGCGGAGGCCGCGCCAGTGGCCGCCTCACTGCTGTCTCACTGTCGTCCGCCATCTTGAACGGGGCCTCCGCGCGTGCCGCACCACTGCAACAAAGCGCGCCCCGATTGGGCGGTGGGCCGCGAGGCATGCCGGGAGTGGTAGTCTGCGTGGGCATGCGGGGGCCGGGCTGCGCTGGGGCCAGGACTACAATTCCCGCCGGTCTCTGGGGGTGCCCAGGGGCGGGGCGCAGGTGGCAGGAGGGCTCCCTCACACCGGGCAGCCCCGTGGATGCTCTGCCGGACGGAGAGCCGCTGCCCGTCCCTCCACTCGCCCGTTCCGCGCCGAGCCCGCGGTGCTCGCGTCTCTGCCCGCTTCCTGCTTGAGGGGTGGGTTGAGTCTACTGAGGGCAGTGCCGATTGGCTGGGAGAGACGCCCCCTCGCTTCCCGCCAGCCAATGGGCGCGCGGGACGCTGGGGAGCGTGAAGCCGGGCGGAGGGTGAGCGGTGAGGGCGGCGGGCGGGGGCCATGGCGGCCCCGGCGCCCTGCGGGGTGGGTCCAGATGGGGCTGGCGGCGACTCTTTCCCCGCCAATTAACGATGTATTTAGTGATTCTTCCCTTTAACTGCAGTCCCCTCGAGCCAAACACCAGCTCTCTCAGCCCCAGCCAGAGATGAGGATGGGCTCAAGAGGAGGGCCGGGTGTAGGATGGTGCTGGAGGGCACGGTCCAGTTTCGTCCCCAGTCCTTGTATTTGCCGTATGGATGGATTGAGGCTGACAGCTTGTGCTGTGCTCAAAACTCGCAGGAGTTGCCACACGGGAATTTTTGGGCACTTAATTCTTTGAAAAACATTTCCTCAGTGCCCTGGCTGCATCTCCCCATTCCTCACTGCAGGAACAGCTCACCGAGTTTTCCAGCCTGACCGGCCTCTGTGGCTCGTGTTCTGCTTTTCCCCATGTCTAGTTTAGTTGGAACAGGCCAAATATATCACCCAAAAATGGTGTATTTGGGGGAAACTGGTTCTGACTCCTGCCGGTAACATCTGCAGGAGCGGGCTGGCCTCTCCCCTCGTGTGCAGTTCAAACCCGAGCTTGTTAAATATTGATGCCTGAGATCTGTGCAGGCCCTTGGACAGCACGAATGTTCAGATCCCCGGCTGGCTCTGGTTTCCAGGATAACCCTTTCAAGGGTTGCTCTCCCCCTGCAGTAATTCCTGTGCTGGAGGCCTGCGACGGAGAGACAGAAATAGCAGGGTTTTGGGAGCAAGCTCCAGCTGAGGCTGGAGGCCAGAACGCTGGGGTTACTGCAGTTAAAGCCCTGTGTTTACAAGGGCAGGAGAGATTTTAGTTTGTTTTTACAAAACAGGGCCGTGGTCTGGATCCTCCTAGTGCAGTGTTGCCCCTCACAGGCTGCAGCAGCAGGAGTATAAAGTCCTGGTGGGAGGGCAGGATTTTAACCTGCTGGGATAAACAAACAGCCCCCCTGTCACTGCAAACCCCCTGTAACACCGGAGGGGCTCCATGTGGGGTCCTGGTCCTGCTGGGATGTACATCAGCCTCCCCAGTCACTGCTGTTTGCTGTTTTTGTTTTGGCCTTCTCTGATTCCTGCTGGATGCCCCCTCGTTGCTGCTGGAGCTATCCCCATCTGTTGTCTTGGTGTCTGGGAAAGGGAAGGAGCACATGGTGCTGCTGCAGGCTGGGTCAGAGCTCGGTAGAGCTGCTGGCAGGGGCTGCTGCTTCTGCTCCAGCTCTGCTCCTTCCCTCAGCTGAGCAGCCTCCAGCTGCCATAGGACTTGCCTACCCCCTCCTTCACCCTAAACTGTGGGTTTGGGTCTGTTTGTAGGACTGAATTATGACTAAAGTGTCTTTTTTATTGTTTGTTTTCTAGCCAGAGGGTCGCAGGGCTGTGTTTTCACCCATCCTCAGCCCTCCTGCCAGCCCTGTGTTCCCACCTGCTGTCCTTGAGTGCCACTTTCTGGGGATAGTATTGGCAGTAGGTACCTGGTTCCTTTATGTGCAGAGTTTTGGGGAGGCTAGTGATGTCTGGAAGGAGGGGGGAGACCAGAGCCAGGTTAGGCAGAATGATTGTGACTGATTGTTGGGGTTGGGCTACCAGGAGGGAGCAGGATCTGGGCAAGGAGAAGCCAGAGGGTTACTACCAGCAGCCTGTGGCTCCTGGCCAAAGGTGATGGAGCCAATTCCTTCTCAGATGCAACAGCCACAGGCTGGGCTGAGGGAGGTTCAGCCCCTTACCCATGGTGTCAGCCTGGAGGAGGTGGCAGCAAAGTCAGAGCTGCTGTCCTTGGGAATTTGCACGACTTGGCTGCACAAACACCTGGATGCTCTGGGCTGGGGCTGCAGGAGAGGCACTGGAGTCAGTACCCAGCCTGCTGAGGCTGCTGTATTTTTTCAGATGCAGATGCTCCCAGTAGTCCCCTCAGGTCTCCAGAGCTGCCTCTGTGTGGCTGAACCTTTTAGTTTTGAGAGCACACAAGCAGGATCTAGAGGATTGCAGGGTCTGGATTGAGCAGGGAGATGTCTGTGCAGGAGCTGTGGGAGCACAATTACCAACCCCTCCCAGCCTCAAGGCCAAGGGCAAGCACAGATCTGTGCTCAGGGTCATGTTTGGCAGCTCACAGTCACCAGTTTGCTGCTCAGAGCTGTGATTTCCCTGTCCTTAGGACTGCCCGTGGTGTGGGAATGGGATTCACTGAGTGCCATGAGGGCTCTGGGTCCTGATAGTATCAGAGGTGGCTGAGCTCCAATACCCAGCTGCAGGGATTGAGCAGGGCTCTCCCTCTCAGGCCTCATGTGTCCCATTCCTGGCTGAGACATTGTCTGAATTCTGCTCTTGTTCTGCAGAAAAAAACTGCTCCTGAGTCACCCTTGACAAACCTGCCAGAAATGTCCTGATTTCTCTGAGCCTGTCCAGAGGAGGCCACGGAGATGCTCCAAGGCCTGGAGCCCCTCTGCTCTGGAGCCAGGCTGGGAGAGCTGGGGGTGTTCACCTGGAGAGAAGAAGGATCCAGGGAGAGCTCAGAGCCCCTGGCAGGGCCTAAAGGGGCTCCAAGAGGGACTTTGGACAAGGGCCTGCAGTGTCAGGACAAGGGGAAATGGCTTCCCACTGCCAGATGGAACATTGGAAGAAACTCCTCCCTGTGAGGATGGTGAGGCCCTGGCCCAGGTTGCCCAGAGAAGGTGTGGCTGGCCCAGCCCTGAAAGTGTTGCAGGCCCGACTGGACAGGGCTTGGAACGCCCTGGGACAGTGGAACGTGTTCCCTGCCCATACCAGGAGGTGGAGTTGGCTGGGCTTTAAGATCTCTTCCAATCCAAACAATTCCATGATTCCATGACTCAGGGTGGAGATGGGACTCTGGTTTGATGAGTGAAGATGCCAAAGGGGAATGAATTGCTGGAGCTGCAGATAAACCCACTAGAGGAACTTATAGCTGGCTTAAGTGGCACGTCGAGTTGGGGGGGGTCCAGAGAAGCTTTTTTTTAATCCAACACTGTCCTCCAGAGAAGCCTTTTTTAATCCAACACTATCCTCCAGCCTGTGGAGCAGGGATACCCAGCTCAGAGGGGGCCAAAATCCTGCTGATGTCTCAGTGACGCCCTGAGAAAGTAGGAAAATGAGCTTTGAATGGGGTTGCCTGTTTGGGACTAAATATTTGATGTGCTCAGCATGAACAAAATGGCCTTACCCTGGCACGTTTTCCAGCTCTTCTGTTTCCCTTCCAGAGCACGATGTTCCTGGTGGGACTCTCGGGTGGGATCGCATCGGGGAAGAGCACAGTGGTGGCCGTGCTGCGGGAGCTGGGCTGTGCTGTGATTGATGCCGATGTTATTGCCAGGCAGGGTGAGTTTTCCAGAGCTCGTGCTGCTCCCTGAGGTTCCCCTGACAACCGGGATCGCTGCCGGGAAGCGCTGACGGCAGAGGGTGCTCTGGGTACATCGGAGAAGGGTTTCCCTCCCGCTTGCCCAGCCCGCAGAGCAGCTGCCCCAGCGGGGATTGGAACTAGGATATATTTTTAATAAAGAAAAAAAAAGATCATGACCTAATAAACACCGTGGGGAGATTGTGCTCTGAGTTTCCATCCCCTGGATTTTGATGCTTCCCAGCTTTGAAAGCCAACTCTGGGTAAAAATAAATGTGGTTCCCTGTAAAGTGTAGTCCTTTGGCTAGTCTGATGTGCCCCCTGAGCCCCAGGACACCCATCCTGTCACTCAGTTATGCTGGTGGCTGAAAGAGAATGTCCCTCTGTGCTGGATGTTGTTTTTCTGGTGATACTGAAAGATTAGACCACAAAATTAATGTGGTGGAAAAAAAAAGGGGGAGACTACAGAGATCCCAGGTCAGGGAGAGTTTGGTCCATGCTCCTGCACTGCACACCTGCCTCTTGCTGCTCTTGAAATGTGCTGCTTGGGCTGGAGAAAAGACCCAGAATCCCAGATCTGTTGACTCAGTAGGACTAGAGCAGACCTTGTTTTCCCTGATTACCTGTGAGATATTAATCCCTTCACCCCCCCCAGGATAACACGGAGAGCAGAGGTTGCCCAGAGCAGCTGTGGCTGCCCCATCCCTGGAAGTGTCCAAGGTCAGGCTGGATGGGGCTTGGAGCAGCCTGGGATAGTGGAAGATGTCCCTGCCCATGGCAGGAATCTAGGNGTGAGATATTAATCCCTTCACCCCCCCCCCAGGATAACACAGAGAGCAGAGGTTGCCCAGAGCAGCTGTGGCTGCCCCATCCCTGGAAGTGTCCAAGGTCAGGCTGGATAGGGCTTGGAGCAGCCTGGGATAGTGGAAGATGTCCCTGACCATGGCAAGGGGTAGGACTGGATGAGCTTTCCCCCCAAACCAGTCTGGGATTCTGAGGGCTTCAGATCCTGCATGCAGCAAGTTTGGGGTCTGCTGCTGAGCCATGGTGCAATGGTGTCATTAGGAAGTGCCTGAGCTTTTCTGTTTGGTGAAGAACTTACTGTGTAGCCACTCAAAGCTGTGATGCTTTAACATTTTATTGCATTGTAATTCCCCTGGAGGTGCAGGTAATTTGCTGGAGGTGCTAAAAGCCCTCAGAGACAGTAGGAAAACACTACAGATACTCTGTGAAAGTTTTCTGCCAATCACTTTATTTTGCACCAATTCCTTTTTTATATGTGTTTGTTTACTATATGGATTTCACCCATCCTGAAACTGCCTCCATGTGATATTCCACCGGAGAAAAAAAATTGGTCTTAAAGACTTTTATGAGGTTGGCCTGAGGTTACAACCCGTGGCAATGTTTCTGGATTTGGGAGAGATGATTATCTGTGGTCTGTCCTTCACTGTGGTTACCCTCAGCTGGAGCTTAATTATGGTTTTATTGCTTCATCCCTTTTGCTGGTGATTTTTTTGGTGGCTTTAAAGTTATACACTCCTGTAACGTCAGAGCCTCTGCAAGGGCTGATTGGGGATTGAGCTTTTAGAAGGTTTTTGTGTTCATTTTCCTGAAGAATTTAGTGACTGATGTGAAAGACAGTAAAAAAAACACCTCAGCAGCATCCAAAACCAAGTTACAGCAGTGAGTATCCACAACCTCCTGAAGTTTTCAGCTGGTCCTGGTCCCTTTAGGATCTCCCTGCTCAGTCCCTGGAGGGAATCGGCTCAGCCCAGCTTTGGCATGTGGCCATCACCGTGTCCTCCTGCATGCCCTGCTGACTTGTCACCCTGAGCAGCAGCACATGCCAGGAGGGTCGTGGTGCTGAATTAATGTCTGCAGGACTTTGATCTCCCAGGTGTCAGCCCTCAAAGGGACCTTGGGCTGGCAGGGCTGTTGTGGTGGGGGCTGCTGGGCTGTGCAGATGTGGTGCCAGGACAGATGTGCTGGAGGCAGATGTGCTGCCATGGGGAGCATCAGCTCTTAGTTAATGAGCAAACTCCATCTGAGGGTGATTGCTGATGCAAACACTGACTGTGCTGTAAAACCGGCTCTCACCCCCGGCTGTTTGATGTTTTCAGTGGTGCAGCCCCACTCCAAGGCCCATCAGCAGATCCTGCAGCACTTTGGCACTGAGATCCTCCTGGAGAATGGCGAGATAAATCGTGAGGCTCTTGGAAACATTATCTTCTCCCAGCCAGAGAAACGGCGGCTGCTGAACTCCATCACCCACCCTGAGATCCTGAAGGAGATGCTGAAGCAGATCCTGAAGTACTTTGTACTTGGTAAGAGGCTATGGCTGGCCTGCCAGGACTCCTGCTTGGGCAGGAGCCACCCCTGCTCCCTCTGCCTTTGGTTTGAATGTGGGGAGAGGGACAGGGATGACAGCGAAAGGGAAGGGGTGTTGAGTGACAGCCTTTGTGCTCTGCCTCCAGTGGCCTTTGGTGTCAGTGTTTGGAGGATTCATTTCGGATTCACTCCTGCCTTTCACTGCTGCCCTTCACCGCTTTCCTCGGCGGTTTGAAGTGTATCTGTAGGGCCTGGAGCAGCTTTGCAGAGATTACCCACCGGATAATGTCACACTCCCAAAATGGCCAAATATCCCTCCCTGCCCCCAGCCTGCTCCAGCTTCAGTGCAAGCTGTGGAGCCCTTTGAGTGTCGATAAGGTGAGGAATGGGCTGACAGCTGTGGCTTCCAAAGTCCCACTTTCCCCCTGATAATGGAACAAATGCAGCTGTCAGGCTGGGCTGGGGAAACGCCAGATAAGATCACCAGCTGTTCCAGAGGTCTCCGTGTAGACAGATGGATGCCTTAATAGAGTCAGTCTGGATTCGTGGTGCTTGTCAGAACTGAACCCTGTGAGAGCTGAACAGACTGGGGCACCACGGGGCCAAGCTTTGCTGCAGGGTGAGGAGGAGGAAGCACAAAGGAAGCAACAGGCTGGAATGCCAGGAGCCAGAGATGGAGTCTTGAACTCGGGGCTGCAGGCTCAGGAGGTGGATGCTGTCCTGGCCCTCGGCGAGAGCGCTGTGTGGCTTCAGCAGGCTGCTTTGTCCTCATTAGTCAGGATTTAATGATTTGGGATAGCTGGATGTTGTCTCTGAGGATTGCTGTGTAAGGAAAGCTCTGATCGATCAAATCAGAGGGCAGCGAGAAGCCTCTCAGGGCAGAGATGCTTGTGGAATGGTGGCTCCTTGGATGATGATGTCTTTGTCAAGACTTTACTTGCTGTGGGCAGCTCAGTTTTAGGGGGGTTATAAAGAGAGAATACCAACAAAACCTGAGGTGTCCCCATGACTGGGGGACACACAGGGGAGTGAAGTCCTGACTTAGAGCTTTCCCCTCCCTTCCTCTTTTCCCCCAGACTCAGCAGGACATCTCCCACCTCCCCAAACACTGGCCAAGGGCAAAGGCACAGGAGAACCAGGGGGACAGTGACTGACCGTGACAAGGTCTGTTCCCTGCAGTGACAGAGGTTTTAAACCAAACTCAGCCAGTTTTGGTGAGGGTTCAGCCCTTGGGCTGTGCCTGGAGGCTCCCCCACGTTTCAGTGTCACACCTGCAGGAGGTCTGCAGGGATTTCCTTTCTCCCCTTGGAAAAATGGTGCTCTTTAGCCAAAGCTTTTCATAAAGGGAGGAAAGCTGAACTGGGAAATGTTGGCTTAGATGGCTGCAGCCTGGTGAAGTCTTGGACAAGAGAAGGAGTGGAGAGCAGATCCTGCTGTGGGCACTGCTTCCCAGGAGAGGCCAGCACAGCGCATGGCTGCTGCTCTTGCCAGCCAGGCACTGCTGCTCTCATTTCAGCTCGTCATTTTAGCTCCTCATTATATTTCTGCAGTTTCACCTTTGGTCTGGAGCAGCCAGGTTAGGGTTGGTTTTTTTTACCTCTGGAAACTTGGAATGAAACCATTTCCTCCCCGTGAGAAGGGAGGAGGGACAGCAGGCTCTGCTCTGCTTGGCTGTAATCATGGAGCTGTAGAGCTCCTGCTTGCTTTGCTTTTCCTGGCCTTGGTTTGTGTGCAGCATGAAGGATTTGGGAATGGGAGTTAACACTGTTCCCTTTTTGGGGGAATGTTGCCATTTCCACAGGCTACCGCTACGTGATCCTCGACATCCCTCTGCTCTTCGAGACCCATGGATTGACCAGGTTTATGAAATACACAGTGCTGGTTTATTGGTAAGTGCTCTGGGAACCCTGAGGACGAGGGACAATGCCACCTCTCAGAGGGGACCAATATTGTGCCTCCACTCTAGTGAAGGTTCAGCCTCAGCCCTGGTGCAAAGCCCATTGAGAGAAGCAACACCTCCCTTTATAGGGCATGAGGGCTTTCCTGAGCTTTCCCTGGAACCTGGCACCATCTTAGATGGGAATTCACTGCCTTTGGGCCTTGCACAACCCACGCTTTTATCAGGGCAGGATTTGGGGCACTGTTACAGGCTGAGAACAGCCCAGGCAGCAGTGGCTGTGCTGATCCAAGTGCAGGCTGACTGTGTCAGAAATGACAGGGGGCACCTCTCCCATTCCCATTTTATCCCAAGTGATTCCCCCTGGTGCCCGAGGAAGGCAGATCCCCCGTTCCGTCCCACCCCCAGCTCAGCCCCATGCTCCGCCCGGCAGTGACCCCCCGACGCAGCTGCTGCGGCTGATGAGGAGGAGCGGCTTGGGCGTGGCCGAGGCCGAAGCTCGGATCAGCTCCCAGCTGCCCCTGGACGAGAAGCGCCAGTGGGCGACCCACGTCATCGACAACTCCAGGGACCGGGAGAGCACGCGCCAGCAGGTCCTGCGGCTGCACGCCCGCCTCGAGGATTCCCTGGATTTCCTCTGGGCTCGGCTGGCGGTGGGCACAGCTGTTGCCGGGCTTGGAGGGCTGGTGTTCATCCTCATCCGGCATTTCATCTCTTAATTCACCTTTTCTCTTAGTCAGGGAAGGGGCCTGAATTTCCCCGTTTGAAAAGGGCAGTGAAAGGCCACCTCTGTTAATGAGCTTTGCCAGCTGAATGCAGACAGCGGCGTGAGGCGTCTCCTTGCACACTTCCCAAGGTGAACACAGGCAGAGGTTTTTTCAGTAACATTCTCCCTGCTCAGGTTCTCACCCACCTGCCATGCCTGTGGGATGAGGCCCTTGTCCCCATGTAGGTTTGTATTGTGGGACTTCAGTGATCTGAGGCACTTTAATCTGGGACAATCTCACTTTAATCAGGTACAATCTCACTTTAATGTCTTCCAGGACAATCTCCTCCCTAGGGCTGGGTGCCTTCTCAGGCCCTGTTATCGTGTCCCTGGGTGATTCCTTGTAGCTCAGCCTTCCTAATCCAAATTTAGACTTGGGATTTCCCCTCTTTCATGTTGATTTTATGGAACTTTGTTAAATCATCAAGCAGAGGACAGCACCTCGTTCACATGGATCGGGTGTTCAGCTGATTGCTCCTCCCCCCTGCCCTCTGTGGCCATCACTCATGGATCACCCTTGGCTTTGGATCCAAGGGTCTTATCCACCCTGGAGCAGGCTGAGACCTGAGCTCTACCTCGTTCAAACTCATTTCCTGCTGTTTGAGCTTCCTTCGGCAGCAGTTTCCCGGTGGGAGAGCCGAGCCTGGGCGAGGCGGGTGCTGGGTCTTCACTTTAGTTTTAATAAAACACTGAACAGCAGCTGCTCCACATCCTGCGGCTGCTCCCACGGCCCTTCCCAGCCTGCTCCCAGGTTGTTCCTGTGCTGGGGCACGGCTGCGCTCTGTAAAGTTCAGCACACACAGGAAGAGCTGCCGGCCGTTCCTGCATTTCCCAGTAAACATCCCTGAGCTGTTCCAGGAGCTGCCTGGAGCATCAGCCCTGCCGTGACCTTCCTTGGGGGGCTGTGGCTCAGTGTTGGCTCTGGGCACCCCGCAGGGTGGGTCTGGCTTGCCAGGATGTGATCCCGGACCTGCTGTGGTTCTCTGTGGCCAGCATGTTTCCTCTGGGATACCCCTGTCCCCACTGCTACTGCTTGTCCCCACACTTTGAGAAGGGTGGGTGCTGCCAGCCCTTGGCCACCTCCCTGCATGTGGGGATCCCTAGGATCCTCCAGGGTGCTCCCACCCTCTTGCCTGGCTTTGGTCCTGTGAGGCAGTGTCCTGCTTATCCCCTGTGCCATCCTTTAGGCACAGGGACATTTGCAGGATGTCCTCAGCCAGCACATGCCCCTTTTTGGAGCCAGGCACCCTTCCACCCCTGTCCTCCCCTGAGCCCCAGTGCCTCACCCACCTGGA
>VYXF01011894.1:361191-375079 GCA_013397295.1 Polioptila caerulea
CGACCCCCGGAGCCGGCGGGGCTCGTCCTGCCCCGTGCGGGGTCTGGTGAGACTGGTCAGTGCGGGGGTCTGAATCCCGAGGGTCGGAGTGGGCCTGGTGTTTAAAGAATTTACAAAATCTGTTCCTGGGGTGAAGAGAAAGAGTTCTTGCTGGAGTTGCGGTGGGAGCTGGGAGCTCCTGCGGCTCGGGCTGTGTTTGGCTGGTTTTGTGTCAGTCCCATGCAGGGTCTGTGTCCCTTCGGGAGCCCCTCAGGAGGGAGCCGGATCCTCGCGGGGGGCGGCAGAGCAAGAGCCCACGGACACGGGGGGAGCAGAGGGGCTCCCCACAGGGGAAACGGGGAGCCCCTTCCCATCTCCCGCTGGTCTGTGTGGGCTGGGGCTTGTGTTACCCGGCTGTGGCTCTTGCCGTGTGCTGTGGGGTTGCTGTGTGTGAGTCGCTGCCGGTGCCCCTGCAAGTCCAGGGGCTGTTCCTGATCCAGGAGCTGCTCCCAGGGCACCTGTGTGGGTGCTGGAGCTGCACTGGGGGTCCCTCGCTTGAGGGTGACCCCAGGCCTGTCCCTTCGGGGGCTGCACAGCAGCTGAGGGTGAGCCTTGGTTGCAGCTGGAGGATGATGATGATGATGATGACATGGGGGAGCACGACGAGGAGCACCCTGGGATGGAGGTGGTGCTGCACGAGGACAAGAAGTACTACCCCACAGCAGAGGAGGTCTATGGGCCTGAGGTGGAGACCATCGTGCAGGAGGAGGACACTCAGCCACTCACTGGTGAGTGGGGAGGGAGCTGTGGGGGTGGAGGGAGGATAGGCTCTTAATGGATCCTTGGAAAGGGGAAATAATATTCCCTTCTGTCCTGCCCCTTTGGAGTCCCCTCATAACCTCAGGAACTCTGCCTGGTATGTGCAGATTTGGACACTTGTGATTTTTGCAAATCCAAACAACTGTATCTTTGGAAGAACAGGAATCAGCAGAGACAGGAAGGCTATTTAAGGGAAAAGTAAATGCATTCAAGTGATCTCTGTTGATCCCTCTATCCTGGAAGAGCCCTGCAGTGACCATCTCCTGCAGCTTTGACAAACAGCTGAGAGAATCTGTCAGCTGGAAAACTGAGGGCTTTTTGGCAAAACTCCCCATTCCTGGGGGCCATTCCTGACCCTGATAGTTCAGGGGCTCTGGGAACAGTTTGTTGTTCTTTCTCTTGTTTCAGAGCCCATTATTAAACCTGTGAAAACCAAGAAGTTCTCCCTGATGGAGCAGACGCTGCCGGTCACTGTCTACGAGATGGAGTGAGTGTGGGGCTGGGGAGGCAGATCTGGGGGCTCTGGCTTGGTGTTTCACTGACCCCAGCACACACCTGAGAGCAGCCAATTCCCAGGGCCTGAACCCAAAACAAGAGGAAGTGCAGGATGAACCATTTCACAGACATTTTCCCTCCCCACCAGCAGCACAGGGACACAAAAGGGCAATCTCACCTCAGGGGCTGAGATCAAGCTCTATAGCAACAGCTTGTGGCTCAGGAAATGTTCTTGGAATGGTTTGGTTTGCAAGAGACCTTAAAACCCGTCCAGTCCCATCCCTGCCATGGCAGGGACACCTTCCACTATCCCAGGTTACTCCAAGCCCCAGTGTCCAACCTGGCCTTGGACACTGCCAGGAATGGAGCAGTCACAGCTGCTCTGAGCAACCTGTTAAATATCCACATCATGAGTGTGTAGCACACATCATATTGGGACATTTTGGGTTGATCTCAGTCTCAGATTAAGTCCCATCTATTCCAGTTTCCATTGGGAATTTTTATGCTGCTGGGTGAGTGCAGAGTGCTGTGCAGTCAGCAGGACACTGCAGCTGTGCTGGGTGGGTCTGTTGGTTGTGTCCCAAAGCAGCTTCTTGGACACCAGGGCTGGGAGAAAACCTCCTGGAAAAAATTCCAAATGCATTTAAAATTGGAGATGTAATATCTCAAATGAGTTTTCTGTGGAATAAAAGCCAGCCTTTGCTTTTTCTGGTAAAAATTGGATGTTGGAGCAGTGTCTGTGTGTTGTGGTGGGCGGAGGGTCCGTGTCCCTGTATGTGCAGTGTGTGTGTGTTGTCTCTCTTTGGGATGAGCAGATGGAGCTGTGGGAGTCTCATCTCTCCACTCACCACTTCATGGCCTGTCAGGGCTTTTCCCAGCTTTAAATGCTCATGTCCAGGTGCAGGTCCCAGAGCCAGGTGTGGCTGAGCAGCAGTTCCCTGGTGGGGAGCAGTGCCTGGCACCCAGCAGGCTCTTGTTTTCCAGAGGGGACAGGATGTTCCTGGAGCTGGTGTTCACTCAGGGGTTCCTCAGCTGCCCGAGGCTGTGCTTGGTGCCTGGGGGGTTCAGCAGAGCTGGAGCAGAGCCCAAGAGCTGCTGGGGCTGGTTTTTCTCAGCCCTTGCTTTGGCTCAGTCCCTGACCTGGGCTCTGCATGATCCACCACTTCCCTGATCCCTGTATACTCTGCTCATTCCATTTGTAATTAATTCGTTTTCCTCCTGTTTGTTGATATAAATGGTTAGGATGGGCCAAGAGAAATTCCTTGTGGGATTTAGCCAGAAACCTGCAAGCTTGGTATTGATTTCCCATTTAGCCTTATTTGCAGACCAATTAGGAAGGTTTTAATATGGGTTAGTATTGATTGCTGTATTTTTTAGCTCTTAATCAAAACGTTTTACATTAAGAAGTCTGTTGCATCAGTGAAAATTTAATCTGTTTTAAAAGGGAATTATTTGACAGCACTTATTCTCTGCAGGCCTCTGGTAGTGGCTGCATGTTTTATAACCTCCCATTATTTTTTAGGGGTGGTAATTTAGGATCTCAATTATCTTTTGGCCAGCATCCATCCAGAAGTGACCAGCTCATCATTACCCAGCTCAGCTGCTGATTTGAAAAAGACTTAATTCCTTGAGTCCCTGGAATGTCACTGTTTTAAGACTTGAAAATCAGAATTAATGATCTGGGGAGCCCCTGGCTGCTTTCAAAGCTCCATGGGGTGCTTGTTATCCAACACCATGGTTTACCTGACTGCCTGGTTTGAGTGGAAGTGCTTCATCATCTGAATACATGGGTGTGATTTTTTGCTCCAGTACTGACTAGAAGAGAAGAAAAATATTCAATAATATTCCATTGCTGGCAGCTTTACCAGCTCCGTATCCTCCCACCCACTGCCATCTGTCTGGGACTCCAACTCTCTTGTCCTCCCCATCTGGAAGGTGGGATTCTTCCTCCGCAGGGCATTGGCAGGATAAAAGTTTGGCGGGGATTCAGGGGGCACCTTGGAGAGAAAGTGTAGCTGAAAAGCAGCACCTGCTTTTCTTAGACACAGCAGAAGCCTCCAACTGCCTTTTGTGTTTCGTTCCTGCAGTTTCCTGGCAGATCTGATGGACAACTCGGAGCTGATCCGGAACGTGACTCTGTGTGGGCACCTGCACCATGGCAAGGTAGTGTGAATATCCAAAATACAGGAGTAGTGATGGTGACCTGTCTGGTTGCTTTGCCAGCCCTCCTGGCCCCTGGTTCTCTGCAGCAACACCTGCTCCTCCTGCTCATGCACTTACTTATAGAGTCCAAGGATGGTTTGGGTTGGAAGGGACCTTAAAGCCCATCCAGTCCCACCCCAGCCATGGCAGGGACCCCTTCCACTGTCCCAGGCTGCTCCAAGTCCCATCCACCCTGGCCTTGGATGCTCCCAGGGATGCAGGGGCAGCCACAGCTGCTCTGGGCACCGTGTGCCAGGGCCTGCCCACCCTCACAGGGAGGAATTTCTTCCCAATATCTCAGCTAACCCTGCCCTTCTCTAGCTTGAGGCCATTCCCCCTAGTCCTGGTGCTACATTTCCCTGTGAAATTAGTAGATTTTTGTGCAGGTTGAATTTGTAGGTTTTACAATCACCTGCTCAGCGTGCTCTGTGCTGCTGCTGGAGGGATGAAGTTGTGTCTGTGTCTGTCTGATGGAGTCACCTCCTTTCTCTGCTCTTTTGCAGACGTGTTTTGTTGACTGCCTGATAGAACAGACGCACCCAGAAATCCGGAAGCGCTACGATCAGGATGTGAGTGAGCTGCTGGGGAATTCCTGCCCTGGGGAGCCTGGGGAGGCTTTTACACCCTGAGGGAGCGTGACTGTGCATGGGGACAAGGTGGTTCAGTGACTGGAATGGAGGGTTGGGAAGCCAGAGCTCAGTCCTAATTCTGCTCCTGTCTCTTACTTGTCACCTTAGTGATGTGTCAGAATTATTATGTCCTGCTTCAAACTGAATATCTGGTACCAAAATGTGAGACTCTGATTTTTGTTTTGCCTTTGCAGCTCTGCTACACTGATATATTGTTCACAGAGCAGGAGGTGAGTGGTCTTGTAGTGATTTTATCCAGTTATCTCATGCTTTACTCACAGTTGTTGTAGGCAGTTTCCTCATCCATTTTAGTGCCTTTCTGTGCCTTTCACATTTTGGTTATTTTCTTTATCAACTAAACAATCTGCTCCTCTTGTTTGCCTCAGGAAGGTTCCTGATCCAGCTTCCTTCCCTCATCTCCCTGTATGATTTTATGATCTATGTAATGTTAAATCTACAGCAGTCACCCCAGTCTGGGGGTAATTCTTACTTTATTTGAGAGGAAAAGGAGGAAGGGGTTTGCAGCAGTTGTAGATGAGGAAAAATATTATTTCAAAAATAAATACATTTCTCTTTGTTTTCCCTAGCTCTTACTTCATGTGGTTGGACATGAGTGGGAATGTTATTTTGTGTCATGACCAGAACAATCCTTTGAAATTTTTTTTTTCCTCTCAGTGTTCTACTTTATACTCTGTGTGATCAAATCTTGTGCTTGGTAACTTGGTGGTAGCAGAGGGTGAAAGCACAAACACCCAAATTCTGTTGTAGGTATTGCCTGTAGTACCTCCTCAGCTGAAATCAGGTGTGGAGGGTGCAGTGGTGGCTCACCAGTCTGACCAGTACAGATGGGAGAGCTCGTCTGGGTACTTTGGTGATCTGAGGTTATTACTCTTTTCGTTCCTGAATGTTTACTTCTTTCCATCTTTCTGATTTTTCCATGATATTCTTCTGCATCTGTATGTGGTGATCCTTTTGTTTAGTTTTTCTTTACCTGTAATCCTGGTTTCCTGTGTTTCAGAGGGGGGTGGGGATCAAGAGCACCCCAGTGACCATTGTTCTGCCAGACACCAAAGGAAAGTCTTTCCTCTTCAACATCATTGACACTCCAGGTGATTGTGCAGTCCTGAAAATCCTACTGTGGGAAGCATGTAGCTTTGTTTTGCACTTTCTATAGCTGATTCCAGCCTGGTCCTGAGCCTTCAGTTGAGTTCATTCCTGTGAAGTCACTTCCAGCAGTACTGACCCATAATCACCCAGGATGGTTTGTGGTGAAGGGACCTTAAAGTCCATCTAGTTCCAACCCCCTGCCATGGACAGGAACAAGTCAGGCTCATGTTTGTGATTAGCTGGCCTGTTGAGGGCTGGTGAGACTGAAGAGGTGTTTCACCCAAGCAGCACAGGTAGAATTTCCTTTCCTAGGTATTGCCATGTGCAGGGGGACTCTGCTTTGCACAAATGCTCTTGCCCCACAGTGAGACTCAGCAAGTTCCTCGACCTTTGACAGGCTTCTGTGGAGGGAACATAACCACAGATCAACTTGTAAGAAACTTTAGGGAAGAGGGTCTTGGGACACATTTGCTGAGCTCCAGCTCAGGATGAGGGAGGTTAGAGAGCAGGAGGAGACTGGGGGGGAGAGGCATCTTTTGTCTTTGAGAAGAAATCTTCCTCCTTTCCCTGAAGTACTTGCACAGAGCTATGAGAAAAACATAGAAAAACATGTTCACAAATGTGACTGCACTGCACTGTTACACAAGTTGTGTGCATTCTCAAAAAGTAGCATTAGAGCTGAGGCTAAAACCCCCTGGAGAGCTCTGGCAGCTGCTCCCAGGTCCCCGTCTGAGGAGGAACCATCTCCGTCCTGCCCCTCTGGGTACCAGCAACCAGTGCTGCTGCTGCACCAGGGCTCACTGTGCTTCTCACTGCCCACCTCTGTGTGGTTTTGAAGGTCATGTGAATTTTTCTGACGAGGTGACAGCCGGCCTTCGCATCTCGGATGGCGTCGTGCTCTTCATCGACGCGGCTGAGGGGGTGAGTGCCACGTTCTCCTGGGTCTGACATCCCTCCCTCTGGAGTCTGTGCTCCTGCCTTAGCATGATGGCCTGGGATGGCTTTCTGGGATGAAGGGTTTTTGGAGGACAATTTGGGAAGCGAGGGTGTTTTCCATCTGAACAGACAGCCAAGCCTCTGGCTGCTGTGTCCAGGCTGATGTGATGCTGTGGCCCATAGGCTGATTATCTGACTTGTGTGCATCTCCATCCTCATGATACCTAAAACTGAGCAGGTTATATATATCAGAGATGTCCACAGGGTTGGATTCAAGGAATTTGGTTGGGTTAGCACCTATTTCAGAATTTCAGGAGGATTAGCTGATTGCTAGTTGCTGAGCTTGGGCTTTTCTGCAGCCTGGCAGCAGAGTAAGGGTCACTGGTTGCCTCTCACGCCCCAGATAGCATTTTGTGGAGGCTTTCCTGGGGCTCTGAGCTCGCTGCTCCCCGCAGGTGATGCTGAACACGGAGAGGCTGATCAAGCACGCGGTGCAGGAGAGGCTGGCAGTGACTGTGTGCATCAACAAGATCGACAGACTCATCCTGGAGCTGAAACTGCCCCCCACAGACGCTTATTACAAACTCAGACACATCGTGGATGAAGTTAATGGTCTGATCAGGTGAGGGTGCTTGGGGTGGTGCATTGTTCCCTGTCCCATGGCTCTCTGTGAGCCCTGCATGTGCCTGAAAACTCATCAGTTTGTCTCTTGATGTGTTGAGTCATAGAAAATGGGCCAGGAAGAACCACTGGAAGTTCATCTCAGCAAATACATTGAATTAAGCAGGATTGGTTCTTCCTGGCAAACTCCAAGGGATTTCATTTCCCCCATCCCCTTTCATTTTTCCTCCATTAAAAAGCAGAGAAAGTGGACATATGACCAGAGCAGGGAGTTTGTGCTCCCAAATGTCTCAAATACACTGAAGTTATCCAGGTTGTTTCCCAAATTGGAGGTTGAGATGTCTCAAAGCTCCTAAATACTTGCTACAAAGCTAAAAGAGGATTCACTGTCTCAGCTCCTGAACAAGGATTGTGATACTGACACAGTCCAATCTCCTTGACAGCCCTGCTCAGGAAGGGAGGGACATCTCAAACCATGCATCGTTTCTGTGGGTTCTTCTGCATCCAGGGATTTTTAACAGTGTGCAGCCCTTCAAGTGTGTGTGGATTTGCACACAAGCTCCCTGGCTTGTCTCTGTTCAGTGTGTACTGGCATCAGGCAGCTGGGAGCAGGGTAATTGACCCTGCCTAGCACAGCTATGAGGTCATTAAACCTGTTTGGATTAAATTATATCTGTATATTATCTTTTCCCTTACTTGGCTGACCAACGTGGCTGCTTTTTTAGGAGGAGAAAAATTATCCCAGATAAAAAATCTGAAGCATTTATGCTGGTAACTTTTTAGTTCTGGGATCTTTAAATCTTTGCATTAATGCTTTGAAGTTTATAGACAGAAAATGTTCCTGACCCTGAGATTGTGATGGCAAGCAAGCTGCAGCCTTTTTAAAGATGCTTTTTGGCAATGCAGGCTCCTTGCCTGTCACTGCTGTAGGGTGTGGGAAGTGGGTTGAAGTGTCTTCTTTGGTTCATAACATTGATTTGGTTTTATTTTTCTCCTCTCAGCATGTATTCCACCGATGAGAACCTCGTGCTGTCTCCCCTTCTGGGAAACGTGTGCTTCTCCAGCTCTCAGTACAGCATCTGCTTCACACTGGGGTCTTTTGCAAAGATTTATGCAGACACATATGGTGAGGAATAGCCAGAAACCTGATGCACTTCAACATCTCATTTCCCAACTTTTCTTGTAGAGGATTTTTGATGCAGTTCAGCTTCCCCTGCACATGGCCAGTGTTTGTGATCTGGAATTGCTGAGAGTTGGGTGGTGCTGCTGAGCTGAGCCTCAGGGGTTAAAAAGCAGAAACACATTTTTAGCAAGATATTTTCTCCTGATAAACGTTTCTTGAATCAGAAGCCAAGATTCTCTTCATACTCAAAGCAGAAATAACAAGTTGAAGGCAGGTGTGTGTGTGTTGTGCTTTGCCTCCTTGTCAGCAGCTCAGGAGTGAAGCAGTTAAGCTTTTCCTGCCTTTTCCCAGAAGTCTAAGACTCAGCTGCAGCTGGGCACAAGCTTCACCCACAAGGTTTTGCACTCTTGCCCTCTTTCTTTTTTAAGAAACTGTCTTTTTCTGGCTTGGATTTAATTTTCTGCTCCCCAGGTGCCCACTCAAGGCAATCTGCTGTGTGTAGCAGCAGGCTCCGTGCTGGCATTAGCAGCTGCACTGCCCAGGTTTTTGAAGTCCCCCACTGGGGAATTTGGGGATCTGTAGGAGCTGAGAGCAGGGGAAGAATGAGATTGTAAAGCAGCTGGGCCAGCTCTTGCAGAGAACTTGGCCTGAGGGAGGATGAAGTTGTAGAGGTTAGGGACTGATGGTGTCAGGACTGTCACGTGTCCTGAGAGTTTGGAGCAATAAATGAGCTCCCTGAGGGTCACAGCATTAACTCAGAGCCTGCTGGGGTGAGACCTCTCCTTGGGCAGCTGAGGACAGCACAGTTGGCAGGAGATGCCAACCAGGTGGGGAAGGCAGGAGCTGAATGCGTGCTTGGAGTTGGGAATAGTGGATTCTGGTCACCAGGAATTGAATGTGCAGCCACCACATGTCAGCTAACAGGAGTTAGTGTCCAGACTGCAGCCACCAGGAAATTCTTTGTGCTCGCACATCTGCCCACAGTGAAAGCTTGTTTGGAACCTGCTGAGGGCTCTCACACTGTCCTGGTTTTTGTAAATTCACTGTGACAGACTGCACTGCACTGGACCTTCAGCACTGGGTGTTTGGCTGTGTGCTCCCTAAGAAAGAGAAAGGAACCTGGAGATGTTCAGCAGGGCAGAAGATGCTGGTGCTGAGCCTGCACGGCCAAGGGGTGGAGGCCATTCCCGCACCTTGGCACTGCAGTGCAGTCAGCAGCATTCCTGTTTGGAAGTGCAGCAGATGTGGTTGGGCTCCTGCAGCACTCCTTAGTTCTGACCCTGTGGGTAGCAGAGAGCTGGAGTGTTCCTGGGATGCCAGTCTGTGAACTGCAGTGTCCTTGGGCTGCTGGGGACATTCCCAATGGGCTCTTCCTGCTCATCTCTGCCTGGTCTCCCCAGGACAGTGCTTAGTCTTTCACTCAGAACTGGGACGAGGCATTCACTCATCAGCATCAGTTCATTAAATTGAATCCTCAGGCTTATTTTAAAAGCCAGAAAATAAAGATTCCTATGCTAAGAGAAAAGCAGTGATATCTGAGAGACTTTTTCATTTGCTTTTTCCTTTAGGAGACATCAATTACCAGGAGTTTGCGAAGCGGCTTTGGGGCGACATCTACTTCAACCCAAAGACGTAAAAACCCTCTTTAAATGTTTTAATGTTGCTTTATTCCTGGGGTTTTTTCCCTCCTTTCCCTGTAAAATGTGGACTAGATGACCACCCAAGGTCACTCCTGATCCTTTGGTCATGTGGTAGAGTAGTATCTGGGAAGGGTTGAGTCAGGCTCCTGCCTAATGTGAATCCATATGGTCCTCCTGAATCCCACAAGCAGGAGCAGAGGGGCTCCTCTGCCCTTCATTTGAAGTAAGCTTGGCCCATGTATCTCTGACAGCTTCCCAGGGAATTGGGAGGGAGAAGAGGAGAAGCTGGGAGGAGCAGAGGCTGTGTAGGGGTGCTGACAGGCTGCAGTTCTTACTCCTCATCTCTCTGGTCTCCAACAGCCGCAAGTTCACTAAAAAGGCTCCGACGAGCAGTTCCCAGCGCAGCTTTGTGGAGTTCATTCTGGAGCCCCTGTACAAGATCTTGGCTCAGGTCTGTGATGGGTCATTCTCCCTCCCACAGCTCCAGGCAGGAGCAGCTGGGGCTGGGCACTGGGTGGTGGCTGGTGAGTCTGGTCCTGTCCCGTTCTGTGGCAGGATCTGCACAGGGTGGACTTGGGGATGCAGAGCAATCATTATTTCTTGCAAATGCAGTGCTGTATTTGCAGTGAATAGAACAGTCCTTGCTCTTCCTTGTGTGCTCTGATATCAGCCAGGTGACAGTGCTTGGTCTTGGAGCAAAGACTTGGAGCACAGGTCAGATGAGGAGGAGTTGAGGGTGCTCAGCCTGGAGAAAAGGAGGCTCGGGGGGACCTTCTGGCTCTGCACAACTCCTGACAGGAGGGACAACTGGGAGGAATTGGACTCTGCTCCCAGGGAACCGGGGATAGGAGGAGAGGAAAGGGCCTCAGGTTGTGCAGGGGGAGTTTTGGATTGGACATAAGGGAAAATTGCTTCTCCCAAAGGGTTGTCCAATCCTGGCACTGCTCCCAAGGCAGTGGTGGAGTCACCATGCCTGGACGAATTTAAAAGCCATGTAAATGTTCCACCTGGGGGCTAACATGATTTAGTGGTGGCAGTGCTGGGAGAATGGTTGGACTCAATGATCTTTGAGAGCTTTTCCAGCCTTAGTGATTCTGTGATTTGACCCATCTGGCTCTTGTGTGAGCTCTAAACCAGTGCAGGTCCAGAGCCCTGTGGGTGGTGACTGGTGTGTAATGCTGCACTGGGGAGTTAGTGACTGGGACCCCCACAGCGAACCTGAGAGTGGGACTTGTTGTCTTGCAGGTGGTGGGGGATGTAGACACAACCCTGCCCAGGACACTGGATGAACTTGGCATCCACCTGACCAAAGAGGAATTGAAATTGAACATCCGGCCCCTCCTGCGGCTTGTCTGCAAGAAGTTCTTTGGGGAGTTCACAGGTACAAGCTGTGTCTTCCCCTCCTTAATCCTCCTTATATCCCCCAGTACCTCACACCAAGAGTTGAGGGTTATATTTTGGCCAAGGAGTGCTAACTTGCACAGATCCTGCTCAATTTCCCAAATCTAAACTATGACACCACTTGCCCACAGGACAGCCTGAGACACTGCTCACCTCTCTCCTGCTGCTGTGGGTGCTGCAGTCACTGTGGCTTTGCCTTGTGTTTATGAAGTGTTTTCTTTCCTCCACGCTGGTTAACCCTGTCTTCACCAAGTGTTCCTGTTCCAGGCTTTGTGGACATGTGTGTGCAGCACATCCCCTCCCCAAAAGTGGGTGCCAAGACAAAAATTGAGCACACCTACACCGGCGGTGTCGACTCCGACCTGGGGGAGGCCATGAGCGAGTGCGACCCTGATGTAAGAAAACTCCTGTATTTGCTCTGAGTGTGCAAAACCAACAGGCTTGGCTGCCCCTGCCCTGCCAGGGCAGCTGCCTCCCAGCCTGCTCTCTGCACAGATTTAACTTGCAGCACTCTGAAACCTCTCATCCGACACTGGAACAAATCTCTTCACTCCAAGGAGCTTCAGCTGCCTGCCAGGGCAGCCCTGGAGAGAGGGAATTGTTTCACAGTGTTCAGAGAAGAACAGGACTAGGTCAGGACTCCAGAGCATGTGGGAGCTGCAGGGTCGTTTTGTGTCCTTTTGCAGTCTTTTTGTCCCTTTTGCTTGAAGTTTGATTCTCTCTCCAAACTCTAAAAAACTGCATGGTGCTGATAAAAATAACCCTGTGTTAGTTAGTCAGCACCTTTCCTCTCCCAGCCCTGCAAACCCACCCTCCTCCAGCAGCTTGCGCTGAGCTGTCACTCGGAGTTGTCTGGAGCCACCAACGCCAGCAGCTGAGTGAGAAATTTGCCTGTGACTTTTTGCTCTGATGTCTGCAGAGAAAATTAATCACTTTTTTTAATGAGTTGTGATTATCCACATAAAACTCCACAGTGGTGACTGTGGAGTCACATCACCAGTGTGGAGTGACCTTGTGGTGCTGGAAGCTGTGGTCTTGGGGGCTCAGGTGCTCTGCCCTGAGCAGGTTTGCAGGCCAGCAGGTGACATTTTTCCTCATGATTTTGCCCCAGCCACCATTTTCCACTCTACAAGTGTAAGGACAGGAGCTCCAGAACAGTCTACCACAGCATTCCAGGGCTTTCCATACAGGGCAAGGAGATGTAGGGCTTCCAGTGGCAGAAACTGAAGGGCTTGGCTAATCAAAACAATTATTTCTAAATTCCAGCCCATTAATCTCTTTTATCCACAAATCATAGAATATTCTGAGTTGGAAGAGAACCACAGGGGTCATCAAAGTCCAGTCCTGCCAGGTCTGTGTCTATTTCTTGACTGTGTTTTGAAAGAGTCTTATTTCTGTCTCTCTGTGTCATGGGAAGGGTCCCTTGATGTGTCACACAACCAAAATGTACAGCACTGATGATGGTGTCCAGTTCCATGCCTTTGGCCGGGTGCTCAGTGGCACCATCCACGCTGGGCAGCCTGTGAAGGTCCTTGGGGAGAACTACACATTGGAAGATGAGGAGGATTCCCAGATCTGCACCGTTGGACGCCTCTGGATCTCAGTTGCAAGGTACAGAGAGCTCTGGCAATGTGCTCATTGGGAGGGGAGTCAGCTGGAGTCAGGTGAGGGACTGGGAGGGAGGGAAAGCTGCCAGAGAGAGGGAAGAGGAAGGTGCTGGAAGGTGTGAGGTTGCAGTGGTGCTCTCCTGCCTTTCAGGTATCACATTGAGGTGAACAGAGTTCCTGCTGGCAACTGGGTGCTGATCGAGGGCGTGGACCAGCCCATAGTGAAGACAGCGACTGTGACAGAGCCCAGGGGCAATGAGGAGGTACTGTGCCTGGCTGGCATTGCTCAGCCTTCCAGGGAGGCAAGGTGATGGGGTACAGCCCAAAAGCTCCCCTGGTGGGGTTAAAGAACCCCTGTCTGCCCCCATGGTGAGGCTGAAGAATCCCTGTGTGACATGGTGCCAGGGCACAAGAGCCATTGATGGAAAGAGAAGAGCTTCACATGCTGTGTCTTACTCTGAGGACATGTAAGGATGCAGTTTCAGCTCTTTGTCCTCTCTGGTTCCAGGCTCAGATCTTTCGTCCCTTGAAGTTCAACACCACATCTGTTATCAAGATAGCTGTGGAGCCAGTCAACCCCTCTGAGCTCCCCAAAATGTTGGATGGTCTCCGCAAAGTCAACAAGAGCTACCCTTCACTTACAACTAAGGTACTGCTGGGGGCAGTTGGGTTCAATTATTTCCAGAGGTCCCTTCCAGCCTTAACTGTTCTGTGATTCTGTGTGTGTGTGTGGCTGTTTCCAGCCAGTGCTGGGGGGCAGCCTCTGGGCTGATTTTCAAAACAATCAGGTTTTTTACCATAGGTTGTTATGTTTGTTGTGGGTCTTTTCATGCTGTTTCAGTTGTTTTCATAAATTATGTAGAAATAGCAGGAAAGTGTAAATCCAGCAGAAAAACACACATCCTGCTGTGCCAGGGAAGCAGCTTTCTGCAGAGCCCAGCAGCACTTCCTCCTGGAAAAGGCTGTGGGAGCTCTCCTTGGTGTGTTCTGACTCTAACAAGTGTATTTGAGGCTGATCCTTCCTCAGGCCTGGGTAGGAGCCTGGAAGGCAGGAGCTGTGAGCAGGGGGGCTGCCAGCTGCATCCCTCTCTTTCCCAGGTGGAGGAGTCTGGGGAGCACGTGATCCTGGGCACAGGAGAGCTGTACCTGGACTGTGTGATGCACGACCTGAGGAAGATGTATTCTGAGATTGACATCAAGGTGAGGCAATGAGGGAGGGATTCTCCCACTGGAAACCCTGGACAGGGTTTTGATCCTCTCTCTCAGAAGGAGGAGAAAAAGAACCTACCTGAACATACAGTATGGATTTTGTCATGTTCCTGTAAAAGT
>VYXF01011894.1:375134-416720 GCA_013397295.1 Polioptila caerulea
AAAAAAAAGGCTTTTAGGGTGTAAAAGGACCTCTTACAGCCTGACTGTCACAATAGTCCAGTGGGACTGAGAGACTGCACATTGCCTTGGAGAGGAGTTTTCCATATTCCAGCCTTCCCCTGTGCTTCAGGCTAGCATCAAATAAATAAATTGAGCAGAATTTTTCATAACTAGAATTGGATTTAAATTTTCCAGTCTCCTTTGAAAGCCTCAGTGCTTCTTACATGACCCTGATTAAAACACTGCCAGTTGAACTGGTTTTTCCTTGTAGATGTTCAGAGATTTCAAACAGTCTTTTTACAAGCAAAAAAAGTCCTGGAGACCTTACAAACCTTTTGTTCTTTTAGGTGGCTGATCCAGTGGTGACATTCTGTGAGACAGTGGTGGAAACATCCTCCCTGAAGTGCTTTGCTGAGACACCCAACAAGAAGTAAGGATCCTGGGCGAGCTGGGCATGGGAGGGGGCAGAGGGAGGGTCCATCCCCTCCAAGGGGGCTGTTCCCACTGGCAGTTGTCCACCAAGTGGCACATGGCTTAGTGAGCAGTGGCCCATTGACCTGAACTCCTCAGGAACACACCAGAGTCCCAGAGATGTTCCTGTGCTGTGTAGGAGCTCTGAGAATAGAGGGAATAAAGACAGATCCACATCCTCCTTTTTCCCTCTGTCACACTTTCTCAGCAGTTCTGAGAGGTGTTCTGGGATCCTGGAGCAAATGCCAAAGAGCCCAGTGCTGCATTCAGTAACTCCCAACAACTTCACGAGCAAGAGCTGTCTTCTCTTACCCATATGTAATCTTGGATTTGTTCTTCCCATGGTGCCCTGGAGCCTTGCAGCTGCTCTCATCTCCCTCCTCCAGCACTTCACAGTGCTTGTGACTGGAAGAGGGAGGCCTGGGAGGGAACATGGGAGAGATTTGTGTGCACAGGATGTTCCCATACCTGAATTTTCAGAGAAATCATGATCTGCTGAAGTTGGCTTTCCTGTGTTCACCTGTGGTTTCTGGTTCTTCTTGCCTTCCTTTATTCTGAGACAGTCTCACCATGTTTGGCAGCCTTATTTCTGGGATCAGAGAAGTTCAGTCTTCACAGAATCACAGCATGGTTTGGGTTGGAAGCAACCTTAAAGACCATCTGGTTCCAAGCCCTCCTGTGGGCAGGGACAGCTTCCACCAGACCAGGTTGTTCCCAGTCTTAGGTCAGGTTTTGACCTTCTGGGCACATGGAATGACCTGTGCTGTGGGTGGGTTTCAGGCATTTGGGGGTTCTCAGAGGCAGCATCTGGTGTGTCAGACACAGTTTGCAGAGGCACTTTGCCTGGCCCATGGGCTCCCTCCTGCAGCCTTGGACAGGGCCTGGAATGTGGGACAGGAGAGCTGGAGCCACACTGTCCCTCAGCTGTCTTCTTCTGGGGCTGAACAGGCTTTGGGGAGGACATAGGAACAGCAGTGGATGCAGGTGGCCTCATCAACTCAACTTCATCCAAGCTGGGTGCAGTCAGAGAATCACAGAAGTGTGGTTATTTTTAAGTTTGGAAATGACCCTAAGTGAAGTCCAGCTGTCAACCCAGCACCACTGTCATGTTCACCACTAAACCATGTCTATGAGTGCCACATTCACACGTTTTTTGAACAGTTCCAGAGATGATGACTCCACCACTGCTCTCTGGGCCACTGTGCCAGGCTTTTCCAACCTTTTCTGTGTAGAAAATTTCCCTAATATCTCACCTAAATGTTCTCTGGTTCAACTTGAGGCTGCTTCCTCTCATCCTGTCCTTTGTTCCCTGGGAGCAGAGTCTGACCCCCACCCCTGGCTGCCCCCTCCTGTCAGGGAGTTGTGGGGAAGCAGAAGGTCCCCCCTGAGTCTCCTTTTCTCCAGGCTGAGCACCCCCCAGCTCCCTCAGCTTCTCCTTGTGCTCCAGACCCTTCCCTGGACACATCCCAGCCCCTCCATGTCTTTTCTTGCAGTGCAGGGCTGCCAGTCCCTGGGGTCTTCCCAGTTACTCCCATTTCCATTGCTGTGGCTGATGGTGACTGTCTCTCCTCAGGAACAAGATCACAATGATTGCTGAGCCCCTGGAGAAGGGACTGGCAGAGGACATTGAGAACGAAGTGGTGCAGATAACATGGAACAGGTACAAGTGATCTGGGAGAGCAAGAATCCAGCTGGAAGTAAATAACTGGGGAAAAGGGAATGCTGGGATCTGTAGGGTACACGGTATCAGACAGCAGCCTCTAGGCAGGGATCCTGGTTTGATTTTCCTGCCAGCCAGTCTGTGAGCATCTCTGGCTGAGACTGTTTTGTGCCTGAAGGGTGCAGGGTTGTAAATACATCATGAGTGCAGGTCACATTCTTGTTTCCTAAAGCTCATTCCCATTCTCTCTATCAGAAAGAAGCTGGGTGAATTCTTCCAGACCAAATACGACTGGGATTTGCTGGCTGCCCGTTCCATCTGGGCCTTTGGGCCAGATGCCACTGGCCCAAACATCCTGGTAGATGACACACTGCCCTCAGAGGTGAGGAGCTGGGGCCATTCTTCAGTGAGACCTGTGTCCTGTAGTGCCAGGAGGTGCCCACTTCTCCCAGAACTTTCAGCAAGGCCCTGGTGCCTTTGGGGGGCTCATTGCTTGCCACAGCTCAGACCTGCTACACTTTCCCCATGATGATCCTACACTGGTTACCAGGTCACCTCTTATTTTTCAGGTGTTGCTGTTTGGGCCAATGTCCTCAACTTGCCAAAATTTGCTACTAATGGCCTTGCCTTTCAGGATCACCAAAACATGGACTCTTAATTTATAGTGCCCTAGAAATTATATAGTGCTGATGCTCTTGATCTGTGAGAGGGAGGGGTGGACACTGAGGGCACAGGGGGACACTGCTGCTCTTTTGGAAACTGGCTTTTAAACACTGGGTGTTACTGGCTGTAATGAAGTGTGGTCTCTGAAGCTGTCTGTCTGTCTGTCTGTCTCTCTCTAGGTGGATAAGTCTCTGCTGGGCTCGGTGAAGGACAGCATCGTGCAGGGCTTCCAGTGGGGGACCAGGGAAGGTCCCCTCTGTGATGAATGTAAGTGGGACCTGTGGGGAAATTGAGATAATGGGATTGGTTAAATTCTTCCATCTTTAAGCATTCAGGTATTCCAGGCTGGGCAGGGCTTGGAGCAGCCTGGTCTGGTGGAAGGTGTCCCTGCCTGTGGCAAGGAGTTGGACTAGATCAACTTTGAGGCTCCTTCCAACCTGAATCACTGCATGATTCTGTGCTATGCAGAGTTATGACATGGTCATGTGTTCCCTGCTGGAATTAAATTTAGGAGAACTGCTGGTGGCTCTAGGCGTTTGGGCATCTGGGGATGTGGTTGGTGCTGGCAGGGAATGTCCCCTGTGGTCACTGGCTGTCGTTTCTCCCTTGGCAGTGATCCGCAATGTGAAGTTCAAGATCCTGGACGCGGTGATTGCTCAGGAGCCCTTGCACCGGGGTGGAGGGCAGATCATCCCCACAGCCCGCAGGGTCGTGTACTCTGCCTTCCTCATGGTGAGGCTTTGCCATGTGCTGGGCTGATCCCCCGGTCCTGCCCTGGGGACGTGGGTGCACACTGCCTCACTCACCCAGCAATGTCTGCAGCACCCTTGTGGGCTGGCACACGAGTCCTGCCTTCCAGCCAGGATGGAAACTGCTGTGCATCTGCTCGCTCTCCCCTTCTTGCTCCTGCTGGGCTTGCTGGGAAGGGTGGGCATGGGGGAGAGGGAGGGATGAGACTCCTGCCCAGAGGGAGAAAAGGTCCCTTCAGTGGTTGTGATACTGGTTTGGGCAGCCATGGGGCAGCAGGAACCCCGTAATCTCGTTAGGTGCTGGGTTTGGCCAGAGACCTTGAGCTATGCTGGTGCTGTGGGAGGCTCAGTGGCTCATGTCCCTGTCCCCTCACAGGCCACCCCTCGCCTGATGGAGCCCTACTACTTCGTGGAGGTTCAGGCTCCTGCCGACTGCGTGTCCGCCGTGTACACGGTGCTGGCCCGGCGCAGGTGAGCTGCTCCCGCTGCCAGCACTGGGGTCTGCCAAGCAGCAGCATTGGGATCGGGGCTGTTGGAGAATTCCACAGCCCTGGCACTGGTGCAGAGAGTGAAGTCTGCATGAAGTGACAGTTGGAAGCTTCCTGACTGATCCTGGCCCTGAGCAGTGCGGGGAGGGATGTTCAGGATCACACGCAGCCTTTGGGTCGTGCCTGGTTCTTCCTTAGTGTCAGAGAGGAGAATGTACAGAGCACTGTGCTCAGCCCTGGGGCCCCAGCACAGGAACGACTTGGACCTCTTTCAGTGGCTCCAAACGAGGCCAGGAAGATGCTCAGGGGGCTGCAGAGACTTCCCTATAAAAATGGATTGGGAGATCTGGAGTGGTTCAACCTGGAGAAGGTTCCAGGGAAACTTTAGAGCCCCTTCTAATGCCTAAAGGGGCTCCAAGAGAGCTGGAAAAGGGCCTGGAGTGCCAGGACAAGGAGGGGAGTGGGTTCCCACTGCCAAAGAACAGGGTTAAATGGGATATTGGGAAGAAAACCTTGGCTGTGAGGTTGGAGAGGCCCTGGCACAGGTTGCCCAGAGCAGCTGTGGCTGCTCCCTCTGTGGAAGTGTCCAAGGCCAGGTTGGACAGGGCTTGGAGCAACCTGGGGCAGTGGGAGGTGTCTCTGCCCACAGTAGAGGGGGTGGAACTGCGGGGTTTGAGGTCCCTTCCCACCCAGACCAGTCCATGATGCTGTGACACAGAGGAGGGCTAATCCTTTGTCACATTTTCAGGGGCCACGTGACTCAGGATGCTCCAATCCCAGGCTCTCCCCTCTACACCATCAAAGCCTTCATTCCAGCCATTGATTCCTTTGGGTTTGAGACAGACTTGAGGACCCACACACAGGGACAAGCCTTCTCTCTCTCTGTCTTCCACCACTGGCAGGTGAGTCCATGCCCTGGGGAGATGGGGAAGATGGACAGGTAGGATCAGGTAGGTGATCTCAGTGCCACAGCTCCAACAGAGCAGGAAAGCTCTGGAGAGCATCCTCAGAGGATCTTGGTGAGGCTTTGTGCACCAGCTGTTCCATGTCTGCCAGGGCTTTGTTCCAAGTCCCATCACTCCCAGTCCTGGTGAGGGAGCCCTGAAAGCTGCTGCTGGCTGAGTGTCAGCTTCCTGCAGTGCTTGGGGACAGGACATGCCCCTTGGGAGGGGGGAACCTTTTTGGGTCCACTTCATGCTCTGTGGACTGGGCAGCAGAAATCTTGGGATGGAGCTCAGACTGATCTGCCATAGGGAGTTTGTGCCACACTTCAGCTTTGCCTCTCAGAGGTGGTGTTTTAAACCTGTAGGAAACAAAGTTTGAGACAGAATACTGTTCTCTGGCCCCTTCTGTGTCTGATCAGGTCCTGTGGGAGCCACAGCTCTGAGGTGCACAGTGGTTTGGGGTGCAGCTCCAGGACAGCACAGCTGCAGTCTGAGCCTTGGCCTAAAGCTTGATGTGTCAAAGCCCAAGGCTCAGCTCTGAAACTGTTAGGATGCCTGGTTTGTGGAGGGGATTGTGCTGACCAGGACTTGCATGGGCTGTTCTGTTAGGAGGTGTTTAGGAGTCTTGCACTACTCCCTGGGGAAGGGATATGTCCTTGGGAAATGTCCTTGGCTTGAGTTTTCAGCACTATATTATTGACTTCTCACAGGCATGATCACCAACAGTGACAGGAGTTTGTGTGCCAGGAGAGCAGATGGGGTGCTGGGGTGTCTGTGAGACCCAGGGATGTTTCCTGTCACAGCTGGGGTCTCCAGGAGGTTGAACCAGCCCCAACATAACAGTCAGATCCTGGCCCTGTGTTTCAGATTGTGCCTGGAGACCCCTTGGACAAGAGCATCGTCATCCGGCCGCTGGAGCCGCAGCCAGCCCCACACCTGGCCAGGGAGTTCATGATCAAGACCAGGCGTAGGAAGGTATGTCTGGGACAAATCCCTGCAGTGTCCTTCTGTCTCAGCAGCTGAGCTGTTGCACTGTTGTCCCTTGGGTGTGCCACATCCCCTCTGTGTTCCCAGAGTGGTCTGATGTCCTTTGTGCCCAGGACTTCCCTTCCCCCATGCTGCCTGTCAGAGCCTGTTGGTCCCATCAGTGACTCCAGCCCAGAACAGCACCCTGTGGCCTCTGCTGAGCCCTGCTCCCTCCCCAGCCCCTCTGACCCTCAGTGGCCTGGTGTAGCCCCCTTGTCCAGCAGAAGCAGCACAAACTGGTTTCTGTGCTGGTTTAGTGAGCTGGACTGAGGGGCTGGAGGGACTGCAGAGGGACCAGAGAGAATCAGGCTCCCCTGTGGGGGGCAGTGAGCTGGTAGATGTGCTCAGCAGCAGAAACCACATGTTTGCAGGTTCCTGGGGGATGTTAGATGCCTTCAAGCTGCAGAGAAGCACCTCATGCCTTTTTCAGAGCCTGAAAATTTCTCTTATTGTGGGACACAAGATCTCTTCAATGGGTTGTCTGGGTATGGGTGTTCTGTATGGGGAATAACCCTGGCTTTGTGTTACCCTGCAGGGCCTGAGCGAGGATGTGAGCATCAGCAAGTTCTTTGATGATCCCATGTTGCTGGAACTGGCCAAGCAAGACGTCGTTCTCAACTACCCCATGTGAACCTGCTGCCCTGGCATGGGGGCTGACCCGAGCCCTGGCGGGCAACTGCCAGTCCTTCCCCATCCCTGCTTGCTCAGCCCTGGCTCCTGGAGGGACAGGGCAGGCAGGGAGCTGCTCCTCAGCTCACTTCCATGGCTGGAGGAGTCTCCATGGACCCGTTGTGGACATTATCCATATGAGGAGCAGCCCACACCCAGAGCCCTGATCCATTTTGTGTTGTTACTCTCCAGCTGTTGTTGCCTCCAGCGAGGTTTTTCCTTTGGATAGGCTCCTCCAGCACACGGAGCTGGGCAGTGTAAATATGGATTCCTGAGGACTGGGCCTCAACTGTGTCAAGCATTTCAGGCAGCTGAGAAAGGGGGGTTGGAGGGGAAGCTGAGAGGGGCAGTGTTTTACCAGCCTTCCTGGGAGGAGAGGCAAGTGTGGCTTTGACCTTTTTATACCCTTTTTTTGAACCCTTGTAAACGTTTAGTACAAACTTCCAGGCTGGTCTTAGTCTGATTGTGCCCAGACATGGTAATGCTGGGGGATGCTCTGCTTTCCCAGTGCTTCCTGTACACACTTTCAGGATTTCTCCCATCCTCAGGCCCGGTTCCCCCTGGCCTCAGCACTGTATCACTCCTAAGGACTCCCTGTCTCCCAGCTATCCCACTCCTGCCTGTGGTGGTGAAAGGACCAGCCAGCACAAGACTGTTTTTTTCCTTTTTCATTCAGTCTTGCCAAGTTTTCAGGGATTTCATCAGCTGCTCATCCTCTGAGAGGTTTTTGGTGCTCCCTCTCCACCCCCCTGCTTTGTCTCTCTCTCTGAACTCTGCCCCAGTTCTGACCCAAGTATGTGCTGTGGAACCAGGGCTGATTTCTATCTCCTGCGGACATTCCTGCTTTCCCTGTCCCCTGGATGCCCCCAGCCTGTGCTGGCCTGGCCCTGCCCTGATGCTGCTGTGCCGAGTTTAGCCCTGGCAGCCTCGTTCATCCCAGTGACACCCCTGGGAACCTGTCCCAGAGAATCCCTGCACTCAGAGGAGCTTCAGCTGAGGCACCAGCACAGGGGGAACAGAGGGTAAAACCAAGGACAACCTCCTCCTTCACTCCCAAAGCCTGCCAGCTGCTGGTGGAAACTGAGGGACACTGGGCTGACATAAGCACGGGAGAGGAAGCTTCCATGGGAAAGCACATCCAGCCATCCCACCAGGTGCTGGGTCTCTGCAGAAACGATGTTGGGGTAATTCAGGTCAGTTGAGCATGAAAACCAGGGAGGGGAAGGATTTCCTGTCAGCCGACATCGGCATCGCCCCCCGGGCCATGCTGCTGCCCCACCCCATCGCCCAGCGGGAAGGTGAACCGGGCTCCGGCCCTATCGGCGGGCTCAGCTTTTCCAGGGGTGCGGTCCTGGGGCTCCAGCCCTGTCACCAGACTCAGCCTTTCCTGCCGGGAAGTGCCAGGAGGGTCCCACTCACCTCCCACATCCGCCCTGGCACCGCGGCCTCAGCGACGGCGTGTTCCCCCTCTGTCCTGGGGGAAATGCAAGCAGAGTACAACCCTGGCACCCCCATGGCCACGCTGGGGGTGCTTGTCCCCTCCCAGTACAGCCCAGCACCCACGTGGGTCCCCAGGGCCCCGGACACTGATCCCGCTGCAGCCCTGGCGGGAGCATCCCAGGGTTTGCTCCAGNCCTGGAGCAAACCCTGGGATGCTCCCGCCAGGGCTGCAGCGGGATCAGTGTCCGGGGCCCTGGGGACCCACTTGGGTGCTGGGCTGTACTGGGAGGGGACACTGGGCGGTGCTCAGGGCTGTGCTGCACGTCCCAGGGTCAGGGCTGGCCCCTGGCTCCGGAGCCAAGTGCTCGGCTGCTCCGGGCGGGTTTGTCCGAGGAAGAAAACATCCTTCATCCCAGCCTCGGGCTGTCCAGCGCTGAATAACGGGGCCGGACGGGGCCCTGGGGACACCCGTGGGTGGGCAGCGGTGCCGGTCGCACCTGCCTTGGAGAGCAGAGCCCCGAGGCTGCAGTGCTCGGTAGATCCCCGCGGGTTCGGGCATCGCCCCGGCCGTCACCCCGGGAGAGGGCGGCGGGACGCGGCCGGGCAGGCGTGGGAAGGAGCCGGTTCTCACGCAGGCTCTTCCCAGCCGCTGGAAAACGCTGACCCGCAGCGGGGCCGGCAGCCGCAAACCTGGCCCGCGCACGTGAGCTGGGGATTTTCCGCGGAAACTGCTCTGCCCTGGGAGCGGGGCTGTGCGGCTGGACTCTGACCCCAGCCCCTGCCGTGCGGTTGGAATTTCCCCACGCAAAGGATCTGTCCGGTGCAGGATGCCCCGAGAGATGTGCCTGCCCGGACTGTGGCACAGGTAAACTGAGGCACCAGGAATGGACCAGGGGCTCCATCCATGGCACGAGTTGGTCAGGGCTCAGCCCTGGGACATGCACCGGGGGAATGTGCCCTCACCCTCAGCAGGGCCATCAGCAAGGAGTGACCCTGTGTTGACACCCCTAGTTATCCCTGTTTGTCCACATCCCCTTGAGCAGCCATCTCCTGGGATGAGCCCCCACCCTGGGCCATGTCCCTGTCTCCATCCTGCTCCTTGGGACCCAGACTGCAGTCCTGCTTCTCCTGTCCTCATGCCTGTCTCGCTCTCAGTGCCTCCACCTTGGTCCTGCTGTCCCTGTCCACAGCCCCATTCCCACTGTCCCCACCTGCTCCCTGTGTCCTTGTGCCTGTCCTGCTCCTGATTCCCCATCCCACTCTGCTTTGGTGTCCCTGTCTCCACCCACCCCAGTCCCTGTCCTGCTCTCAATGGCCCTGTCTCCACCCTGCTCCTGCTCTCTTCATTCCCATCTTACTCCCACTGTCCCCATCACCCGTTCTGCTCCCAGTGCCTCCATAATTTTCGTATTCCCCATGTCCCCACCTCCTTCCCAGTGTCCTTGTCCCCTTCTTTGTCCCATTGCCCCCATCCTGCCCCTGGTGTTTATCCTGTTTCCACTGTCCCCATCACTGTCTTGCTCCCTGTGTCCCTGACCTCATCCTGCTTGCAGTGCCCATGTCCCTGTCCTGCTTCTGATTTCCCCATCCCACCCTTCTCCTGTCCCTGTACTGCTCCCAACGTCCCTGGTTTCCACCCTGCTCCTGATGTCCCCATCCCCATCCTGCTCCTGGTGTACCTGTCATGCTGCCCATGTCCTTGTTCCCATCCTGCTCCCAGTGTCCTCGTCCCTGTCCCAGACCTCCACCCTGCTTTTTGTGTGTGTGACCCTGTCCCTGTCCCGTGCTCCATGTCCCTGTTTCCCCCCTGCTCCTGATGCCCCCATCCCCACACCTGTCCCAGTGTCCCCATCCTGCTCCTGCTGTTCCCATTCTTGTCCTGACTCCCACGTGCCTGTACCCATCCTCCTCCCTGTTCCTTGTCCCTGACCTGCTTCCCATTTCCCCATCTCAGCCTACTCCCATTGTCTCTGGTACCCACCCTGCTCCTGATGCCCTCATCTCCATCCTGATCCCGGTGTCCCTTTTCACAGCCTGCTCTCACTGTCCCCATTCTTGTCCTGCTCTCCATGTCCCTATCCTGCTTCCTTTGTCCTCATTCCCCTTCTGCTCCTGATGCCCTCATCTCCATCCTGATCCCGGTGTCCCTTTTCACAGCCTGCTCTCACTGTCCCCATTCTTGTCCTGCTCTCCATGTCCCTATCCTGCTTCCTTTGTCCTCATTCCCCTTCTGCTCCTGATGCCCCCATCCCACCCTGCCCCAGTCCCTGTCCAACTCCCTGCATCCCTGTCCTCATCCTGCTCTTGCCATCCCCATCTTGCTCCCAGTGTCCTCATCACCCATTTTGCTGCCAGTGCCTCCATATTTGTCCCACTCTCTATGCCCCCATCCCCTTCCCAGGATCTTTGTCCCCTTCTTGCTTCCACTGCCTCCATCCTGCTTCTGGTCTCCATACACAGCCCTCTTCTCACTGTCCCCATCACTGCCCTACTCCCTGTGTCCTCGTCCCTGTCCTGCATCCCATCCTATTTTGGTCTCCACATCCCCACCCTACTCCAGGCCCTGTCCAGCTGCCTGTGTCCCTGTCCTCATCCTACTCTTGCTATTCCCATCCTCATCTTGCTCTCAGTGTCCCCATCCTACTCTGCTCACAATGTCCCTGTCCCCATCCTCTTTGTGGTGTCCTTGTCCACAGCCCCGCTCCAGTGTTCCTCCCTCTATTCTTGTCCTGCTCCCCATGCTCTGTCCTGCTCCGTGTCCTTGGCCCTATGCCCCTGCTGTGTCCCCACGCTGACCCCAGTCCTATGTCCCTGACCCCTCACCCTGATCCCAATCCCGTGCCCCTGCCCCCAGTCCCGTGTCCCTGTCCCCAATCCCGTGCCCCTGCCCCCAGTCCCGTGTCCCTGTCCCCAATCCCGTGCCCCTGCCCCCAGTCCCGTGTCCCTGTCCCCAATCCCGTGCCCCTGCCCCCAGTCCCGTGTCCCTGTCCCCAATCCCGTGCCCCTGCCCCCAGTCCCGTGTCCCTGTCCCCAATCCCGTGCCCCTGCCCCCAGTCCCGTGTCCCTGTCCCCAATCCCGTGCCCCTGCCCCCAGTCCCGTGTCCCTGTCCCCAATCCCGTGCCCCTGCCCCCAGTCCCGTGTCCCTGTCCCCAATCCCGTGCCCCTGCCCCCAGTCCCGTGTCCCTGTCCCCAATCCCGTGCCCCTGCCCCCAGTCCCGTGTCCCTGTCCCCAATCCCGTGCCCCTGCCCCCAGTCCCGTGTCCCTGTCCCCAATCCCGTGCCCCTGCCCCCAGTCCCGTGTCCCTGTCCCCAATCCCGTGCCCCTGCCCCCAGTCCCGTGTCCCTGTCCCCAATCCCGTGCCCCTGCCCCCAGTCCCGTGTCCCTGTCCCCAATCCCGTGCCCCTGCCCCCAGTCCCGTGTCCCTGTCCCCAATCCCGTGCCCCTGCCCCCAGTCCCGTGTCCCTGTCCCCAATCCCGTGCCCCTGCCCCCAGTCCCGTGTCCCTGTCCCCAATCCCGTGCCCCTGCCCCCAGTCCCGTGTCCCTGTCCCCAATCCCGTGCCCCTGCCCCCAGTCCCGTGTCCCTGTCCCCAATCCCGTGCCCCTGCCCCCAGTCCCGTGTCCCTGTCCCCAATCCCGTGCCCCTGCCCCCAGTCCCGTGTCCCTGTCCCCAATCCCGTGCCCCTGCCCCCAGTCCCGTGTCCCTGTCCCCAATCCCGTGCCCCTGCCCCCAGTCCCGTGTCCCTGTCCCCAATCCCGTGCCCCTGCCCCCAGTCCCGTGTCCCTGTCCCCAATCCCGTGCCCCTGCCCCCAGTCCCGTGTCCCCGGCCCCGGCCCCGTCCCGCTCCCGGCTCCGGGCAGGACGGGGCTCACGGTTCCCCAGTGTCGGCTGCTGCAGCTCCAGCACAGTCCCTGGAAGCAGCAGCTCCTGCTCAGAATTCCTTGCCCGGATAACGCTTCCTAACGCTGCTGGCAGCCGGAGCCAGCCCTGCCTCGAGCTGACGGGCCGCAGCCGTGCGGTTTGGCATTGCTCGAGGAAATACTTCTGTGGCTCCAGGAGTGTTTGGACAACGCTCTCAGGCACATGGTGGGATTGTTGGGGGTGTTCTGTGGAGGAACATCAATTTGGCTTGATGACCTTGTGTGTCCCTTCTCACTGAGGACATTCTGTGATTCTCTGTGCTCGACCCAAATGCAGAGCGTGATGAGAAGAATCTTGCTCTTGTATCAGATGAGAGTTTTGGTCTCCCTTGGGCCTAACTTTCACCCAGCGTCATAAAATTTCACAACAATGACATTTGTGCAGCTATTTTTGCTGGCCTTTTAAAGCCAATTCTCATTTCTGTTGGTAGGAATTAGTCCTGACACTTTCTGGTCAGTGTGACCTTGCTTCCCAGTGAAGTGCTGATTTTGTTCCACCGTCAAACTAATTACAAATAGGAGATAGTTCATAGGGATTAATTAGGGCATGGATGTGCCATATGGATTCTGGAGCAACAGTTGGCACCACCAGGTTCTGATTTTTCATTGGGTGTTTGGTTGGTATTTGGAAATGAGAGGGAGAACAAAACCCTTCTATCTGACAGACCGCTGATTGTTGTTATTATTTCCATGTCTCCTGCCTTCTCTAAGTCAAGGATAATTGGTTAAGAAAAACCCCAAACTGTCCTTTCCTGTTAGAAATCTGTGTCCCGGGGATGTTCAATGAACCAGCTGTCAGTGCAGTTACCAAACCCTCCGTTTTTCAGGTCATCTAAGGGAGAAAGTTGTTGTTTTCTGTCAAGACTTGTGTTTAGGAAAATGCAAGGTGCCCTTCTCTGTGTTTTTGGTACTTTCCAAGTCTGTTCCACAGTTGTGCTTTCCTGAGGGAACAGGTCAGCTTGGTGCTGACGGAAGCAGGAGAGGTAAGGACTAAGGTGAGATAGCTCAGCTTGGGAGCAGGATAGGTAAGGAGTTTTCAAAGGGAATTTGAGCCTTCCTGTGCCGTTTGACTCCGAGGGAAAGTCCTGGATTTCCAGCAGTGCTTGCATTAACTCCGGCGTTTCTGCAGCCCTTGGGAGCAGCAGGGACAGAGCTCTGTGGTCACTGGTGGCTCCGCGGGGCTCGGTGGGGGTGGCTGAGCTGTCACACGTTTGGTGTGTGGCGAATGCGCCGAGAGCTGCGGCGAGGGGCTGGTCCTCAGTGCCACCGAGGAGCAGCAGTTGGAGTGCTGGGCTGTCCCCGTGGCAGCTGGGGCTGGCTGGGGCTCTCACCATGTCTGTGGGCATGGAGGCGGCCAGGTAAGAGCTGAGGGGCTGGGGCTGGGCTGGGCTGAGCCTGGGGTCTGCCCTGTTTCTCTGGCTGCTTCCATGAGAAGAGCCCTTTGCAGGGTATTTCTCCAGAATGAGGAACTTGTCTGACATTTCTAAATTGAAATGGCAGCGTGTGGGGCAAAGCAGGAGCACGGTGACACGTCCCTGTGGAGGTTTTGCATCGCATGAAACTTGTTTTAAAGAGCATCTCTGTTTTTTGAACTGTGTTGGAAACGTGACCAGCTAGCTACTCCTTGGGTTTGTCACCTTTTGAAATTGTTTTATCAAGGTTTAGATCATTTTGAGTGGTGAAAAGTTATTAAAAACATTTTGCTGACAGGCTGTTCCCTTACCAAACGGTCTGACTGCCTTTAGTGCTTTTAGACTAGAGTTTGGAAGTTTGTCTTACAATTGATGGAGAGGACTACTGAGTTACTGCTAATAAAAACATTTCCATTTACAAATCTAAGTGTTTTCTTAATTTATACAACAATATTGCCATTTTTGTGTTTTTTATAAGCAACTCACAGGTCTGAATGCAGGATTCTAGACAAGGAATTGTTGTGAAATACCTCTTTTCTAGATGTGGTTCCATCCTTAGCCCTACATTAGGGACTATTTTTGCCCCTCACCTCAAAGCAAACACCCAACTCATCACAGATAACGTGCAAGTGATGCAAATACTGGTAAATAACTGGAAAATTTGGGTCAAGGACTGAGAGCACAGCGCTTGCTTTGAACAAGGCAGAGAGGAGCCCCAAGAGGGTTGGGAATGTGCGGGAGGTGAGGAATTCCAGGGGTCCCAGCCCCTCGGTAAAGGGACAGTTAAAACCCAAATGGTGGGCAAATGGAGACCAGTTTCAAAATTTAGCAAAGATTTTGGTACATCCTGGAGAGTTTTAATTATAGGCACAGTTTTTCTAAAAAATTCTGTGGTTTTAAAGGTAATTGGTGTGGAAATAATATTGCTTAAGTGAAACTTTATCTTAAAAAGTCTTTTCTGGGTTTGGATGGTTCTAGTGTTTACCAGAACAAGTTTCTTATAAGCTGTGAAATCTAATCACTGATGGAGAGTTTGTGATGAATTTTGACACCTAAATTTGTTGATTTAGTAATTTGCTGACCGCCACCAACTTCTACAAGTCAAAAAAAAATCCCCAAACTTTCCTCATCAACCACTTTTGCTGAGGAAAGGATGAGATCCAGTGCCTGAGGTTGTGCCTAGGTGTGATCCAGCCACTTAGGACCAACAGAACCCAGTTAGGAGTCGGATAATCCAGAAAGTGCCTTCCTTGGGTGTGTTCTGGATTGGATTACTGAAAATCCAGTGCCTTGGTGCTTGTCTGGGGAGCCACAGGGCTCGGCGGTGCCTCATTGCTGAGCCAGCTGTGATGCTGGGGAGCAAGCAGTCCTGATGCAGTGGTGAGCTTTCCATGGAGAGCTGCTGGAACACCACAGAGTGTGCGAGCCCAGGCAGAGCCTGCTGGCTGGGGTGAATTTTGGTGATTTGTGCTGATTGGCACTTGCAAGGGGCCGCTGGCTGAGGAAAGAAGCGATGGAATCGGGACTTGGGTGATCCTTGCGGGGCTTTTCCAGCTCAGGATGTTCTGTGATTCTCAGAAATCAGGCTGCAGCCTCACCACCAGCATGGAGCTGGGGATAGGGGGCTGATCTTGTGGCTCTTTCCTTACATCACTTGAGATTTTCAGCACCTTTTTTAAAGATGAAAATCACAAGGAGTGTTGCCTTGTACAAGGTACCTCTTTCGTCCCTCACCCTTCCTGCTCGGACAGGATTCCCTGAACCCCAGCAGGAACTCAGACCAGGGCAGTGATCATTAAACACTTGCAGTGAAACCCTCGTGGATAATGGAGCCCTTTGTTGTCGATTCCCGGGGATGGGCGCTGCTGCCTCATTAGGGGGAAGGTGATCCTTTGCTCCCACCCCGTTTCCAGCCTTTGTGTTCTGCGCTGCCACTCCACAGAGTTGACTTGTGCTCCAGATTTCTGTAGTTTTAATCTGCTTAATAGGAAGCAAATTATTGCTGTTACAAAAGTTCCATTACCATTCCCTGATTTTTATGGTGGCTCTACTTTGTCCCTGCTGACCTGGGCAGGGAAGCACATTCCTGCCCAGCAGGTAGGGAGGCTCCTGAGTTACAGATGGGCCCTGGACCCCACTGCCAGTCCCTCACGGGCTGCACGGCCACCTCTGTGTGCCCTGCTTTGGGAACGAGTGAAGATTTTATTGCAGAAGCCCCTGGCATTTATTGGTGTTTCCAGCTGGTCTCGGCACTTCCTGCAAGCAGCAGGACTGCAATTCCACTGTCCTCTGCTTGTGCCATGGAATAGCAGGCTGTGCTTTTTATTGACTCGAGTTATGGTTAATAAAGGTCGAGTTGTATTAAATCACGTTTCACTTGCTGTGTTCGGTATTGCTCAATACAAAAATTCTGCTTTTGAAAAAACCCATGTTTTTAAAATGCCAAAATCACCAAATTTCCCATTCTTGTTCCTGGTTTTGGGAGGCTCGTTACTTTCCATTAAAGGCTACAGAAAGGAATTTATTTCCAAAATGCTTCTTCGAGGGGAAAGGGCAATGTTAGCATTTCCTTTTCTGACCTCCTCATACCATAAATATGAATTGTTATTGCTGCTCGGGTAGTGACGCACAGTTCTCCCCAAATTCAGGACTGTCTGGAAGATCTGGCTGGGATTTTTAAGAACTTGATTTTGTTTTGGTGTAAAATGGAGATTTCAGGTGAAAGTTCCTGGATGTGGTGTAGGATAATTGGCATATGCAATTTGTGGCTGGGCAGTTGTGATCTTACTGGTAAGTCCTGGTGAAGGAAATACTGAGAATGGCCAGTATTGGAGCAAAAAGAAATCCCTTTTTCTTCTGCAAACATAGAGAACTTGTTTTCATACCTCAGGACTGAGCAGTAATTCCTCAATGATTCTGTTTCAAGGAAGAAGGCGATTCCATTTCAAAGCAGAACCCAGGGCTTTAAGCAATAACACAAGTTACAAGGTTTTCTGGCTATAAATAAAAATCTATATTTGGAAAAAACAAATACTATATTTATGGACAAAACTGTATTAAAGGAAATGTGATGGAAAAATTGAGTCAGATGAGCTGATGTATGAGGCATTTCCCTCTGGAGTCATTGGGCTGAAAAATGTTTTATATGCCTAAACTTGAACAGATGCTTCAGCACACACACACACAGTCCTCCCCCGGTTCATATTAGCAGTTCTGCTCATACCACTGTGATTAATTCCCAGACCAGCCTGGTTTAGGCTCTTTCCCGGGGGCTCGGGGGTATTTCCAGATCATCCAGGTACTTAAGCCATGCCTAGCTGTAAATAAGCGAGCAGCCCGGATTATTAGCAGGATTTGTTTCAAGCTTTGCATTAAGCATGTGCTTAAATGACTCACTGAGCCGGGATTTACATTTTTAAATGGGAGTGAAGGATTTCTCTCTATTACCTTGCCTAGATGGAAATTGGTGGAGTCAGCCAGCTTTTTTGCCTAAACAAGTCCATGAAACCAGCTTTGGGCTCTTACAGTTATTAGTTCCAGCTTTTTAGTTACCAATTTGTCAGAAAACAAGTCTGAGTGTGCGTGCCTGACCTGGATTGAGATGCTGAGGAGGATTGAAGGCGGGAGGGAGGCATCCATATGGATGACCAGCAGATTGTGCCTCCGTCCTTTCCAGTTCGGCTCTCGCGGTCGGTGGCGCTGGAGGAGGCTGACAACTGCAATTGATTATTTTCCATTGAGTCCCTGCTCTGTGTCCCACTCAGCCATTCATCTGCTGTCCTGGGGTGCAGCGTTTGCCTTGTAGGTGGCTACACACAGCATTCCCTCTGAACATCCCCAAAGTCTTCCCGAAAAGTGCCACGTCTTGGGGATGCTTCTGTCCACTTTGCTTTTCTGATGAAGGAATGTAGAAAAATGACTTCTGGGTGTAAACATGGGTCTGGCTGTGATGTGCCTTGGGAATGCAGCTCCTCCAGGATGAGGGATGGTGCTGGTGGCAGCAGGGGATGGAACTCCTGCCCGCGGTGACATCCCAGTGTGAGTGGTGCAGCCCTGCCAGACTCGGAACAAGCCATCGCCTGGGAAGTTCTGTATCTCTCTCATGCTTAAAATAGTCAAGAGCCTGGAAGGGTGATTGTATGTCTTGTGTGTGCCCATGTTCCCTTGAGGGGGAGTTTTGAGTCCTTGTTAACTCCTGGAAGCCTGGCTCTGCTGTGGATTCAGGGACAAAGATGACACCCAGCACTGCATCGTCCTGAGGTTAGAAATGTGTCTGTAGACACCAGGGGGTGGGTGTAGGTTGTGCACATGGGGCTGGCCTTGGTGTCAGTGCATTTTTTAATGGCATAAATTCAGAATAGTCAGAGTTCCTAATGTGTCTTGAAAGTGTGCTGCCCTGCATGCAGAATGTCCTGAAAATCTAAAAATCTCCTGATTTTCATGGTAAACATTGAAGTAGTTGAGAAATTACTGAATTTTACTTGCAGCAGATTCATTCGCAGGAGTTACTCGGCTGGTGCTCATATATGGAGTTAAACTATTTTGAAATGAGAAGAATTTTCATAGTGGAAACTGTGATTCCTGAGATATTATAAAGCAAAATAAAATTGAGGCGTTTGGGAGGAAGCACACGGCGATCTTCCACAGAGCCATATGGAAATTATCTTTATTCCTTGGTTCGTGTGAAGTCTTTGCTCCTTCTGGAGCTGCCTGGGAGCCTCCTCCTCAGTGCTGTCCCCAGCTTGGTTTGTATTCCTCGCCTGCTCTTGCTCTCTTTGCAATCTGTGACCAAACCCTATCGATCCGGGTGTCTGCAGGATCCGATTCCCTGGAGGTTGTGCTGGAGAGCCGTGGACAGAAATAAATCATTGCTGCCCTTCAGGTGTTCTGATTGCCTGGGGTCGTCTGGCACATACAGAATCCCGGGGGGCTGGAACTGAGCAGTGATTAACAGCCTCGTGTACCAATTCTGTTCCCTTTGCCGTCTCTTTCAGCTGGTTCATGGAAGCACTTTTTCCCCAGCACCTTGGAGCCACTCACTCCTGGCTCCTTTGGAACAGCCACACGGATCAGATGGAATCTTGCCCCCTCCAGAGTCCTGTTTCTGACCTGTCCCATGTGGGGGCTGCAGCAGAGCATGGGAGAAGCTCTGGACTCTCTCAACATGGGGCTGCTTTGTGCCTCCAGACTTACCCTTGCCTGAGGCACTGCTCTGGCTTTCAGTTTTTGAGGGGTTTTCCTTCTCCAGGCTACTCCAGGTGTCACAGCTCCCTGCCTGTTTCCTCCCTCAATCTTCTTGTTCTTTTTCACTGTCCTTCCCCCCACCAGCTGCTCCATACATCTTCTCCAAGCTCCTTCTGTTCTTTTCTGTTGCCATGTGACCAAAGTGACCAGAGCCACACACCGTGGGTGAGCCGTGGGCACTCAGGGGGACATGGCAGAGTGACCAGAGCCACACACCGTGGGTGAGCTGTGGGCACTTGGGGGACATGGCAGAGTGACCAGAGCCACGTGCCATGGGTGAGCCATGGGCACTCAGGGGGACATGGCAGAGTGACCAGAGCCACACACCATGGGTGAGCTGTGGGCACTCAGGGCGACATGGCAGAGTGACCAGAGCCACACACCATGGATGCGTGTCACGGACACATGGTGGCATGGCAGCGTGTGCTGGGTGTGCTTGTCTTCTGACACTGGTGAAACGCTGTTTTGGGGCTGTGCCAGAGCATTCACAGAGCAGCCTGACAGCCCCAAGACCTCCTGCTTGCTGAGGCCATCTCAGGGCATATCTATTTTTAGGTGAAATTGAGATTTATTTGGTTTATTCCATGTATGCATCACTTTATCCATGTGGAATTCCATCTGCCATTTTATTTCCAGGTTGCATAGACTCATATGGTCCCTGTGCTGCTCTTCATGGTCGTTTATCCACCTCCCCTTGAATATTTCCATCAGGATCCCAGGTCACATCCAGACGGTGTCCTAGTCTGGCACAGGTCCCAACCTCTCCCTGTGACCCCTGCTCTGACTTCCCTCCCTTGCAGGAAATAACTGTTTACTCCTATTCCCTTGTCTCCCACACAGTTGTCTGTCCATATAGGGACAGTCCCTTTTCCAGTGGCCTTTTGGGGTCTCTATAGGAAGCCTCAATGAGAGAGACTCGCAGAGGTTAAAACCCAGAAGATGTGGAGCCCTCTGTGGGGCTGGAAGTGCCTTTTCAGAAGCCATGCTGACTTTTCCCCTGGTTTATTGTATTTATACAGACAATCAATGTCCACTAATCCTGCTCTGTGCCATTAGTCCTGTGTGAATGTTGGGTTTGGAGAATTACATTTTGCCAGGATTTTCTTCACAACCCCCATCTTGCAGAGTTGACATGGCAGTTGCTTCCCTGTCCCAAGACAATTTTAGGAATGGCTGTACCCAGGCCGGGGTCCATCTCCAAGCTCTGTTAACCCCTCGGTGAATCCATCCAGCCCTCCCTGCTGTGACTCCTCAGTTTGGCTCTTTGCTCTGTGACCTCCCCTCCAGTCCTTCCAGTGGGAACCAGTTTCCCAGTGGGTCCCAGAGGAAAGGGCTGGCGAAGAGCCTGGAGCTGTTCTGGTGCTGTGAGTTGTGTGTAAAGGAGTCACATCATTTTCCCTGGATGACTTTGTCATCTCTTTTAGTGACATTAAAGCTGAGCCTGTTCCTGATGGTGGCTTTCTGCGCGGAGACTGTCAAGGTGCAGGTGGGAATCTGAAGTGGGAATGGTCTGAGGGCTGGAACAGCTCTGCTCTGGAGATGGGCTGGGAGAGCTGGGGGTGTTCAGCTGGAGAAGAGAAGGCCCTGAGGAGACCTTGCTGTGGCCTCTCAGCTTATAAAGGGGCTCAGAAGAAAAATGGGGCCTTTTTACCAGGGCTTGTAGTGACAGGACAAGGGACAACACTTTTAAACTGAGAGAGGGCAGGGTTAGATGGGACATTAAAATGAAATATTTTACCGTGAGAATAGTAAGGCCCTGGCACAGGTTGTCCAGAGCAGCGGTGGCTGCCTCTGAATCCCTGGAAGTGTCCAAGGCCAGGTTGGACAACGCTTGAAGCAGCCTGAGATAGTGGAAGGTGTCCCTGCCCATGGCAGGAGGAACAAAATGGGCTTTAAAGTCGCTTGCAACCCAAATTAGTCTGTGACTGTGTTTGGCAGAGTGGGTGCAATTACCTTAATGAGACAATCCACTAAACAGCCAGTGGTTCCTTATCAGGAGTGATCTAATCTGCAGCTAATTCCCCTTTGTGAGAGTGATCGAGCTGTGACACGGCAGACGCTCAATTACCCTTTGAAATAAGAATGTTTTTACAAGCAGAACCTGCTGGGCTCTGCCTTGGGAATGGCCCAGCCCTTCTGCATTCCCGGGTCATGCCCAACAGAGGTGATCTGCTGGCTCCTGCTTGGAGCTTGAAGAGAACATTACAGAACGAGCATGAAGTTCACTCAGTGACTAACAAGATGTCACCAGCCTCCTAAAATCTTGGAAGCTTGGAAATACAAAGCTGGGGAAAGCTTGGCACTGTCACCCTGCCCATAGTTGTGGCTGCAGTGTCTCTGGGTTTTTCCTGCCTCCTGCAGCCCCACAACACAGAGCACCATCCATCCTCGGGTCCCCTTGGTGCTCCCCTGCCAAGCCCGTGCCCGACTTCAGCACTGGGGAGGCTGATCTGCCTTCAGTTTGGTGCTAATTGTCCCAATCTGTCGATAGGAAGTCAGATAAAATCCTTGGCCAGGGAAAGCAGTCAGGTGGAAAAACTGACCCGTCTGCCACTGTGTGCTTGGTGCAGCATGCCTGTCACTGGGAAAAGGGCTTCTGGCCGCCTTACATAGAACAGGAGTTATTTCCAGCTGTTCTCAGGGGGAAAAGCCCCAGTTGGTGTGTTTCCCAGCTGGAGTGATGGAGCATAGGGAGTTCATCAGTGCTGCGGGTCTCTTCCCAAGGGAGTCTCAAAGTATTCAAGTCTTTCAGAAAAGGACAATTTTATGTTTCTCATTTCATTACAGGATTTTTTTTTTCAACAAATAAGTGACTTAGTGAATCTATGTGCATATTTATATTCTAAATTTTATCTCTGGCAAAATAAAGCTGTTAAGACTCCTGTTGAACTCAAGCTGGAGTAACATTTAATGCCAGTATGGCAATCTGCTGCCTTTACTCTGCTCCTTGTCTCAGAATAAACTGTATGTAAAACCAACTTTATTGAATCAAAACTCTTCATCTGCTTCTGTGGTTTAGTTGCACTTGGGAGAAGTTGAAGCAGCATTTAGTGAGTGAGGTGCTGGCTGGTTGTGGCCCTGTTCTCTGGCACGGTGCTGTCCTTGGCTGTCCATCCCAGCACCATCCTCATGGATTGTTGTTCCATTTGGCACAGCTGGCCGCTGTCCTGCTCAGCTTGCTGCTCTCCACCTGGGGAGCTGCAGACTTGGGTGAAGTCAGGGGGGCTGCAAGGCTCTCTCCATGTCCCGGCATGGGAACAATCCAGGCCCAGTTTAGCAGAGGTGTTCCATGTGCTGGGTGTCCTGAAAGCTCCAGCACAGCGGGGAGGGTTTGCAGTGGTGAGGCTTTGGTTTGCAGTGTCCTCCTCTGTTCTGAACATCCTTCCCTCTCTGCAGAGCTGCTGTTGTAGAAAACGTGATGTGGATTTGATGGAGTTGTAGGTTGAGGCGGTGGCTCCCACTAGACCAGACAGAGCTGGGGAATAAAACTCCTTTTTTTTGAATGTGGGTCACAGAGAAGCAGCTGCCACATTGCAGGATGGGTGGCTGGGGATGTTGTGGCAGACTGCGTCGGGGTGCGTGGTGTCTGTTTCATTTACAAGCTGTTCATGGTAGTTTTTGAAGCTTATCTATGAAGCAAACACTGTCGTAGTTTCTCTTGACTGTCATAAGATGGTGGTGGGAGCATTAGGTGTTCATCCTCATCCAATTGCCTCCCACTCAGCCAAGTGAGAGCCTTTGATTTGGATGTACAGGAGCCGACAGAATTGCTCTCTTTTGGCTTCTCTCTCCTTTCCCGAAATGGCCGTGAGAGTGATATTTGGGTCAGCTGCCTCCAGTGTGTCATTTTCCTTTGACACTCATCCCTCTGAGCGCAGAGGAGGAGCCCGGTGGGGAAATGCTGTGGAGCTGTTGGCTGCAGTGGAATCGGGTGTAGTTAAGGGGTGTTGTGATTATTTGAATCGCTGATCACGTCAAGGCAGGGAAATCTCTCTGATGCCTGACTGGAACGGTATGGGAGTGAGGATGGCCTTCCTCAGACCCCGCTGCCAGAGAGCTGCAGGGATCCAGGTAAGTGTGTGGATGTGCAGCCTGTCCAAAGGCTCCTGCTGCCAGCAGTGCCTGTCCCTCAGTGCTTCCTGGGGATGCAACACCCAGAGGTTCTGTGTGTTCTTCCCTTTGGTCCCTTGTGAGTCTGTCTGGGGAAACAGGATTGTTCCTTGCCTCGCTGCAGTCCTGGGGGTTGTGGTCTGAGGTCTCGGGTGGGCCCAGGTGCTGCCATTCCCCAGGTGTCCCATTGTCCCTGAGTTTGCATTGTCCAGGCTCTGCTCACCCCTGCATGTCCCCGGGTGCAGCCCTGAGTAGCAGTGCTGGTGCTGGGCCTGCCACCACAGGCAGAGTTTGCAGCAGGACACTCTCCTGCCCTTTCTTTCTTTCTTTCCTCTGCTGTTCCCAGACTGGTAAGTGTGTCCTGAAAGGGATGAATCCCTGGGATTTGTTGGCAGGTGTGTGCAGGAACCCCAGCCTTGATCCACCACACTCTTGTTTGAATTGCTGTTGCCCACTCAGGACCTTCCTTTTGTAATTCTCCCCACTGCAGTTTTTCCATCTTTACCCTTCCATTTGCCATATTTGTTAAAATAACTGCTGGGAACACAGGTCCCAATAGGCAGCAGTATAATATTTTTAATATTTTAATAATACATTGTGTTGTATCATGCCAGTACAAGTAGCCCTTTGTGGCAGTTGTCCTGCACTGTTAGGGGGAAGGATGTTAGGTCACAGTTTCACTTGCTTGTATGGCTCAAGTTCCTGTAACTTGCCCCCTCTCTATTATGTTCATTCTTACAGGGAAAATTGCTAAATTGGTTTGCTCCTGTTGCTGTTGCCCAGTCTGTTCTCCATAGTGCCCAGGGAATGGTGACATAAAATTGACACACAGAAAATTCCACTTAAATATAAGAAAAGCTTTTTTTACTGTGAGTGTGGTCAGATGTAGGATCAGGATGTCCAATCTGACCTTTCAGTGCTTGTGGGGGTCTCTGTCTCTGGAGGTGTTTGATAGGATCAGGCTGCCCAGAGAGCTTGTGGTGGAGGTATTTAAAACCTGTCTGGACATGGGCCTTTCAACCTGCTCTGGCTGACCCTGCCTTGGGATGTAAAATATGGTGGTTTAAAGTACCAGTTATCAGATCATTGCATGTTCCTGAAAGTGATGCATTTGCTACCAGGGAACTTAGGGGTTAAGCACCTTCAGAAGTGACTGAAGTAAAGCTCTGTCACCTACAAAGGGGCTGTCATAGCCTCAGAGCAGTCAGTGTTGGGGTGCTTGGTCTCATGTTTTGTCAAGAGGTAGCACATTGTGTGCCAGAGCCAGGGTGTGGTGGCCCTGAGCTGAGGAGCACATGGTGCCTCATCAGATGGATGCCTGCTCCAGGAGCTGCTCCTGGGAAGAGCTCTGGTGTTTGGGAGATGAGTGCTGACTGTGTGATCACCTCATGGAAAAGCCTGCAGGATCCCCTGGGAGAACAGGAATTGACAGCTCGCACTCAGGAGTGTTCTGTGCACCTGAGGCCACGCTCACCCAGTCTGATGGTCACCCAGTCTGATTTCAGCTGGTAGGACCTGTGCTTCTCAAGGATGCCCTCTGGATCTTCGGATTTTAAGGGGATCAGTCCCCAGCCCTGTTGTCTGCAGACAGCCTGGGCTGGCAATCCAAGAGCTCAGGATTTGGTTAAACACTTGGTCTTGATCTCAGAATAGCAGTGTTGGGTGTTTTCTCTAGTATAGCTTGAACTTAAGATTCAATTTCTTAAAAAAAAAAAAATTGGCTTTTGCCTACCCTATAATTCCTTGTTTTCAACACGCAACTGAATTACACAGGGAAAGCTTTCCTGTGCTTTACTGGCTCCTTGTGCTGGGGGCCAAGAGCAGGCAGGGCCTGGTGGGTCATGCTGCCCCTGCCAGTGCTGCAGGAGCCCAGTTCCTACGGGAGCTGCTCAAACCAGCCAGGCTCAGTGGGGTTAAACTGTGCTGGAGAAGAGCTGTGAGATGTGTGAGGCTGGAGGAGAGGGGAGAGGGGGAGCGCTGGTGGAGTAAACACTGGGTTGGTTCTGAGCTCCAGTAGCTCTTCCTTGCTGGATTATTGCTCATCTGCCAGCAGGCTGTGGAGGAGGGCATTTGTTCCTGCTGCAGGCCCCAGTCCCAGCACTGTGCTGGTTCTCCAGGGCTGGGTGTCCGTGTGGCCAAGGTTTCCAGTGCAGGCTGAAATAAATCATAAGTCTCTGACCACTTTGTTTCCTCCTTGGTCACATTTCACATCCCCACAGTGCTGGCATCACCCGGGGCTCCTTCTGCCTCCTGACACCTGGCATCTGCAGGATGGGTGTGAGGTGCAGCCTCAGGCTCCCAGAAGTGCCAAACTGGGTGCCAGTTCTCGCAGTCTCTGAGCTGCAACACCTCAGTGCGGTCCTTCGGAGGGGATGCGGATTGCTGAGCGTGTGTGAAGGGATTCAGGCTGACACAGGCCCCAGAACGGCCTTGGAACATCTCATGAGGTGACAGAGACTCAGCCCAGCCTCCATTTTCCGGGGAGCCTGTTGTCACTGCAGGCTCCTGCTCTCAGATGAACCCGAGTCGGGCTCAGCTCGTCCTGTCCTCGTGCTGCTCGGGCAGACCCCGCTGTTCCAGGGCGGGATCTGCGCGTTCCGGGGTGCCTGCCCTGCACACGCTGCTTCCTGCAGCAGCACGGCTGCTGTAGGTGCAGTACAAGCTGGTTTGGGCCAGCACAAAACACGTCGTGATTTCATTTGAATTTTGTCACTGCGGGGGAGTGTTGCTAAAATTGTCACTTGGCTTCCCATGTTAGCAGTACCTAGAGGGCACGCCGAGGCGACCGGAGGTTCATGTCTTAGCTGCAAATTCCAGTTTATCTGTAAGCTGAATGCTCGGGTGGGTATATGTTGATTTTCAAAAAGATACGTACTTGACATCTTTATTTTTTTGACAGCGCAAGAATCTTATTATATCCCTACCTCTTATCCATATTTTCCTGTTCTATTTATATCCCACATAGGATCTGTGGTCTCATAATTCAACGTGGGGTTTTTAGACTCAGGGGATTGGTCTGGGAATCAGCAGAGCCTTGTTAGCATGCCTGGGATTGGAAGGCACCATTCAGAAATGGTTTCCAAATTGACATTGACATTGTGGCTTTTTCCAAACCATTCTCTGCTGTTGCCACGTGAGCCCTGCCAGATGACAGGGGATTTATTTGAAAGAGCACTGTGTGCTCTCCAAAAAGTCACTCTCCCAGCCTTTTCTTTCCCAAGTATTCTATAGGATTAAAAATAAAATTTGGTGCACTTTTCTTATTCCTTTTCATCTTTATTGCTGAAAATAGGAGTAAAATCAGTGGTGATTGAACCCACTTCCTTCACAGGAAGGATAGAAGGGTGATAGCTGTGAGTTGTCTTATCCCAGGGATATCCCCACATCCTTGCCCTTGTGTCACTCAGGAGAATGGGCACTGGAATTGCTGCTCAGGGAATGCAGGTGGCATCAGCTCACCAGGATTCAGGATGTGTTGGCAGCATCCAGTGCTGGGTCTGACCATGGCTCTCTGCTTTTGCTGGCTGTAAAGTCTTGTTTGCCAGGCTAAAAAAAAAAAAAAGGAACCCCTCTGCTTCCTCAAAAGTACTTGTAAATCATGTAATTTCTTACTTTTCAATGTAAATGAGATCTGAATGAATAATGCTAATTATTCATTCATCCTAATTCAAATACTATTTTAATTAGCCTGTGGGCCCAATTTCACTTTCATGCAGCATGAAACCTCTTTTGATTAACAACAGAATTGCCATGCACCACTTCCTTTTATTTCCTGCTCAGCACATGTCTTTTTAAACTGCTTAAAAACAAAACAAAACAAATAAATCATTAATAAATTAATCAAATTTCATTAGCATGACCTGGGAAGACATAATTTAGGGAGGAAAAATGTCTTCTGTAGATATATTCATTCTCCTTAACAACTGCCTCGAGGCTATGAAGCCTGCAGAGAAGCCTTGTCTGAGGAGGTGCTGGTGAAATACTGAAATTTAGGGATCCTCCACCACTCCCTGCCCTCAGAGACCAGGGACACCTTCCAGCTCCATCCAGCCTGGCCTTGGACACTGCCAGGGATGCAGGGGCAGCCACGGCTGCTCTGGGCACCCTGTGCCAGGGCCTGTCCCATCTAACCCTGCCCACTCATAGTTTAGAAACATTGTCCCTTGTCTGTCACCACAGGCTTTGATAAAATGTCCCTGTTTTTCTGGCAAGCTCCATTTATACTGAAAGGTCACAAGATGGTCTCCCCAGGGCCTTTTCTTCTCCATGCTGAACAACCCCTATTGTCCCAGCCTGTCTCCATAGCAGAGGTGCTCCAGCCCTTGGAGCATCTCTGTGGACTCCCTCCAACATGTCTGTCCCTTGTTGGGGGCTCCAGAGAATTCCCCCTTTGCCTGCTGCCCATGCTGCTTCGGTTGCAGCCCAGGGGACAGTTTGATTTCTGGATTGTTGCTGGTTCATGTCCTTTTCTTCGTCCTCCAGTATCCCCAAGTCCTTCCCTGCAGAGTTGCTCTCCATCCACCCACCCCCAGTCTGTGCTGCTGTTGGGGATTGCCCCAGCCCAGATCCAGGACCCTCCAGTCGGCCTTGTTGGAGTTAACAAGGTTCCCTGGATCTGCTCCTCCAGGCTGTCAGGATCCCTGGGAATGGCATCCCTTCCCTGCAGGGTATCAGCTGTGCCCCTCAGCTTGGTGCCATCCTTGGGCATGCTGAGGCTGTGCCCAGCCCTGCTTCTGTCACTGATGGAATGACACAAAGTGAGTCCTGGTAGTGTAGAAACATCTCAGAAGAGTTTGGGCTGGACAGGGTGCACATGGATCATCCAGCCCAGCTGTGTGATGCTCCCAGGCTGCCTGATACCGACCCACGCCAGCACTCCCTGCACCCTCATGCTCAGGTGCCTTGGGCTGTAGCTGAGAGGTTGTACTGGGCTGGGCCCAGTCTGTGCCAAGACAAGGCTGGGAGATGGTTCCAAAGGTGTTTGGGATTGGACAGCCTGGAATGAGGCTGCCCTGAAACCCACCTGGTGCTGGTGCTGCCCTCCAGGTGCCCTCCCTCTCGGGGGAGTGCGGACTCTGCTGCATTGCAGCTTCCTCCTGCCCCACTGCTGGCCCTGCACACCTCAGCTGTCCCATCCAAGGGCAGGATTCTGAACATTTTACAGTAACTGCTGCTCCCCGGGGCAGTTCTTCCCAGCCTGAGTGGTGGGAGGGCGTTGCTGTTTGAGAAGAAAGCTGAAATTTTAAATGTTGAAATGTTTAAGTTCATAGCCAGCCCCCCATGGGCTGGGTAGAGGAGGGAGCACACCTGAGGGGTCATTCTCTGGCTGTATGTGAACAGCAGAAATACAGGCTGTATGTTAACTCCAGAAATTCTGCACCTGAAGCTGATTTCTTTTTTCCCATGTACGTACTCCAGATTCTTTTTCATTTTCTCTCTGGATATCAGTGCCTGCAAAGCTTTAGTTCAGGAGCCAGCCCGCTGTCAGAGATAAGCCTCCTGATATCGTGGATCCTGCCTGGTCCAAGGAGCCTTCTCTGCTGGAAGTGCTGAAATGAACTTATGACAAATACAGGGAATGAAAGTCTCTCTCAAATGCACTTTCTGGCATGACTTAAATTAGCTGAAATTGCTGACATTCTGCCTTTCTCAGATGCGTGTCAGTGTCCATAGACTTTTCTTTCAAACATTGGAAAATTATTGAGTTAAATGTTGCCAGAAACAACAGATGCAGGAGCGTGGGTGTATGTTGGGTGAAGGTTGCTGTGATGTGTCTGGGTGCTGCAGCACGTGGTGGAGAGGCAGAACGTGGCCCTCTAACCTTGGCTGATCCCACAGAACGGAAGGACACCTCCGGAATTCCACTTGGAAATTCTTGGGTTTGTATTGCACTTAATTTGGATGGGCTGAACCTTTCCAAGATTTAATGACTGGTCATTTTGCTCGAACCAAAACATTTCCTTAAAGACCAGGAAGTTCTTTGCCTGCTCATGGGTCCTCCCATGTTTGTCCCTGCAGTTCTGCTCAGGACAAGGACTAAATGGACAAAGTGACACTTTCTTGGCAAAGAGAATCAGCTCTTGGGCAGCTTCAGAGCTCCACAGCCAGCACCCACTAATTGGCAGGTCCTGGTTGTTAACCACAAGTTGGGTAAATCCTCCTGCATCCCAGGGCTGTGGGAATCCAGCATGTCTGGCACTCTGCATTGATACAACTGGTGGAATTTGGGTTGGGAATCACAGGAATGATTCCTGTTTTTTTGTTGCTACCTGTCTGCAGGTAGAAAATGCACTGTGAAAAGCTGGCACATACCTTGAAGAAATTTCTTAGATGGGAGGTAGCAGCTTGTCTAAAAGTAAAGATTCTCTTAGTGAAATCTGCACTCATTTCAAACTCCCCTGTTCTTAACTGCTGAGGAATGTGACAGTATATGAAAATTTAAAGGCTGGTTCCTGCTGTTACTCCAAATTTACATTGGCAACAGTGTTTAATTAATTTCAAATTTGCTTAGTAGTTTACTTTCAGTGAGAAGTGTGGCCCTGACATTTTCAGGGAATAAGAATTAACCTCTTAAATTCCTTTCAGATTTGTCTCTTTTTTTAGTTAATGATTCTCGAGGTGTCAGTGGGGACATGCCTGTCCTGTCAGTGCCCAGGGTGATGAGATGGGCAGAGCAGTGTGTGTGTGTGGGGGGGGGTTTGGGGCTCCTCCCCTCTGTTAACCTGTTCCAGGTGTGGAGTTCACCTGCCTTCACTGCCCATTGGAGACTTCTCAGGCATGTGCAGGACCCACAGACTCACTGTGCCCCTCATCTGGACTCCCAATCCGGGTGGGAAATGCTGAGTATGGGGTGTCTGAAGCACTGTCCCATCCCACCAACACAGAACTCGGGTGGCAGAGCTGGGCTTGGGTGCCTTTCTGAAATGGGGGTGCTGCAGGGAGGGGCTGCACTGGAACTGGAACTTCTCTCTGCCTGTTCAAAATGTATTATTTCAGCCAGTGCTCTGTGGAGTGATGGCAGCAGGGTTGTGTTGAAGAGGAGCTTGGGTGGAAGCCTTGGGAGGATTGCATGCACCTCTGATAGCTGTTATTTATGGAACACATCTGATTTAAACGTGTCCTTCTTCAGGGCTGAGTGCAGGTGGCCTGTCCACCTGAGAGAGGAATTTTTGTCCTAATTGGTAATTTTGGTGACACATCATGATCCTGACTCATTGCTATTGGGATTCACTTTAATTTTCCTCCTACGTTTCCCAACTAAACAAATTGATCCCTCTAAATCACTCACTTTTAGGCATCTTCCCCGTCCCTCAGCTGGTTTTGAGCCTCCTGTATCCACTCTCTGATGCTGGAGCAACTGCTGAAGGATGCAGCCGCAGGCGCCTGGGGCTGTCTCGCTAACAAGGAGGTAAGATCACTCCCCTGGCTGCTGATTGCAGGTGACACAGCCAGGGCTCACATCCATCGCCTGCTCTGCATCAGCAGCTCTCCTTGAGACCCTTCAAGGGCTCTCCTTGATGCTTCAGGGGCCTCATTCCCTTCCCTGGTAACTGGTACCCACAGCCACCTCTCCCCCCGTTACAAAACCCTGCTCTGCTGCTCCTGAGCTGCACTGAGTGTGGTTCAGGCCGTGGGGCTGTTCTGGGGGCCTCAACCTCCCCAGCAATCCGTGTTTTCCTGTACCCCTGGTAACTCTCATCTCCAGTTCTCAGCCTGCAGACTCATGTCCCATGGGTCCACTTTGTCATTTCCACTCCCCAGTTGAGCCTGGGAAGATCCAGCGTGGCTGCCAGGGATTTTCAGAACTGCTGTAATTAAGGGACTAATCTTGGACCTAATATGGGAATCATTTGTCAAGACTTTTGTTGCTTCTAATCACTTCATATGGCCTTTTTTAATACTCTCCTGGGCTATTTTTTTTCTCCCTCTGTCATGAAGTGATAAATCAAATGTCCTGCACAGCCCATCCACACCATATCCTGCTCTTGGCTTTTCAGTGAAACACTGAATTCCACCAGAGGGAGATCACATTTATATCCTTTAATTCTGCATTGCTTGCATCTCTCACATTTCTTTATTTTGCCTATAAACAACTTTGTAGTTACGTGGAAGTTGAATAGTTACAAGTACTAGTTTTCTTCCAGTCTCCTGGAATTTTTTCAGGTTAAGAATAAATCTCTTTTAAGATCAGAGTGCTGGAGATTTGTCCAGTTCTGGGTTCAGGAGCTGTCACCAAATGTTGTTCTGATGTAATAATATCTTTTAATAATCTTTAACAAACTGATATTTGACATCATCAAAGGTCTGAAAGATGCCTCATCCCCTATTGCTCTAACAATGTCCAACAGTTCCTCCTGTGTTTTACCAGTTTCACTCCTTGGAGCTCCAGGAGGGCCTGCAGTGTTGTTGCTGGGGTTTGTTCAAAGTGTTGCCAGACAGGAGTTTCCAAGGATGGGATTTTTACTGCTAGGATTGCAAATTTCCCCTGGAGTCATGGAGTAGTCTGGGTTGGAAGGGACCTTGTGCCACCCCCTGCCATGGGCAGGGACACCATCCACAGGCTGCTCCAAGCTCTGTCCAACCTTGAACACTTGAACACTTCCAGGGATCCAGGGGCAGCCACAGCTTCTCTGGGCAACCTGGAATCCACAGCCATTGGAATTTGGCAGAGTTGCCTCTGGCACAATGTGCCAGGCCTGCCTGGGAGCGTGGCCAGGCCCGGCAGTTCCGGCGCTCGCTCGGCTCCTGCCAGCGCTGTCCCTTCTCCCCACATCCACTCAATTCTGTGCAGGAGCTCTTCTAAAAGTTTTGACAGGTAACTCTTTCTGACCAAGTTTTCACTACAAAATCCACACTGAAATCTTTTCTGAACCTGGCAGGAAGGTTTTGAGCCTCCCAGAGGGGCTGGACCCAGATCCATCCACAGGATGGTTTGAGCGTAGTTAGAAGTTCCTTGGCCCAGCGCTGTGCACGGGCTGGCCCTGCAGGGTGACACTGCTCAGGCCACCAGGTTGTCCTGCCTTTGCATCACAGGTGGGCTGGGCCATCCCTTCCTGAATTAGGACAGCTGGTACTGCCCTTGGACACAACAGTGTTTCCCATGGTTGTGACTGAGACCATGATCACCTGCCCAGGCTTTAACAATTTAAAATAAATCTGCTTGTCAGTGGTGGAATGTGGCCAACAGCACCCAAAAATCTCACGGGTGCATGTCTTCCCATGCACCGTGTTTTGAGATGCTTCCACTTTAAATGTTTTTATCAACCTGTGACATACAGAGCAGCCGTATCTCTCTCTTGGGCTGGGGAGTAACTTTGGGAGCACATTTATTTGTGAAATGATGCTGAACTGCTCTTTTTTCTTACAGCAGATTCCTCAAAAGCCTGCGGAGGAGACGTAGGATCTTCAAGCAAATTCTGGCAGCCGGTTCCCGATAGCAGGTGGTGGTCACAAACATGGATGGGTGTTTGGGTGTAGAAGTCTGGAGTTTTCAGACTCTCTTGGTTGAGTTTGAACCATTTAGACTTGAGCTGATAAATACATAAATATTTGGGGGTTCTGTTTTTTTTTAGATAAACTCATTTGACCACCATGAGTTGGAGTTTTCTGACCCGCCTGTTAGAGGAGATCCAGAACCACTCAACCTTTGTTGGCAAAATCTGGCTGACAGTGTTGATTGTGTTTCGGATTGTCCTAATTGCTGTGGGAGGAGAATCCATTTATTATGATGAACAAAGCAAGTTTGTGTGCAACACGGAGCAGCCTGGCTGTGAGAACGTCTGCTACGACTCCTTCGCCCCTCTCTCGCACGTCAGGTTCTGGGTGTTCCAGATCATTCTCGTGGCCACTCCCTCAGTGCTGTACTTGGGCTACGCCATCCATAAAATCGCCCGGATGGTGGAGCACAGCGAAGCCAGCAGGAGAGCCAGGAGGAGGAGCCTTCCCATCCGCTGGAAACAGCACCGGGGCTTGGAGGAGGCTGAGGATGACCACGAGGAAGACCCGATGATGTACCCTGAGATAGAGGTGGAGAGCGTCCGGGAGAGCAAAGAGAAGCAGAGCCCTGCCAAAGCCAAGCACGACAGCCGGCGGCAGATCCGGGAGGATGGGCTCATGAGGATTTATGTCCTGCAGCTCCTGGCCAGGGCCCTGTTTGAGGTTGGCTTCCTAGTGGGGCAGTATTTCCTGTATGGCTTCCAGGTGAGCCCCGTGTTCGTGTGCAGCAGGAAGCCCTGCCCGCACAACGTCGATTGTTTCATTTCCAGGCCAACCGAAAAGACCATTTTCCTGCTGATAATGTACGGGGTGAGCTGCATGTGCCTGCTCCTGAATGTCTGGGAGATGCTGCACTTGGGCTTTGGCACCATCCGGGACACGCTGCATGCCAAGAAGAAGGAGCTGGTTGACTCTGGGACCTTTAACTACCCCTTCACCTGGAACACGCCGTCGGCTCCCCCGGGCTACAACATCGCGCTGAAGCCGGAGCAGATGCAGTGCACGGAGCTGTCCAACGCCAAGATGGCCTACAAGCAGAACAAAGCCAACATAGCTCAGGAACAGCAGTATGGCAGCAACGAAGGGAACATTCCCGCCGACCTGGAGATCCTGCAGAGGGAAATCAAAGTGGCTCAGGACCGCCTGGACCTTGCCATCCAGGCTTACAACAACCAAAACAACCCCAGCAGTTCCAGAGGGAAGAAATCCAAAGCGGGCTCAAACAAAAGCAGTGCCAGTAGCAAGTCAGGAGATGGGAAGAACTCAGTCTGGATTTAATGTTGGCTTGGTTGATATACTGTGTTTTTTTCTCCTAGTTTATCATAACCAGCAGTCCCATGAATAATGGCTTCCATTAAGGGAATATTTGACTCTGCTGATTTTCAGGGATACCGTTGGCTCGTGATTGAGCCCCTGGAAAGGGTTTATACACTGACTCTAGGACTTTAGAACTTTATTCTTTTGTCTTCCAAGTCAGGAGACAAATAGGTATATTTAATTCATTCTCATTGAACGGTTTATGCTGTATGTACAGTATTATAGTACATTTATTATGCACAATTTTTTTTGTATTTGTACACTGGATCTGATGTTACACTTTTTATATCAACAAGGACAAAGCAATAAGTAGCCATTAGCATTTTGTTAATTTTATTATTGTTGTCTGCAGTTATGTCATTGTTCTTCCTTGTTTTCCAAGTAAAACTTTTTATAAAACTTTTCTATGCTGCGTTTCCAAAGTGCCTTGAACATGCAGAAGTGGAGTCTCTGTGCTGCTCGTGGGTGCAAATCATGAGTGGGGAAAGATTTGGGAAACCTCTGTCAATGGTGCTCCTGACTCTGTCCTTTGCTAAATTAATGTGCTGCTTGCAACCTGGAAATGTCATCCCATAAGCTCCTGTGTCCTACAGGCTCTTTCCTCTATGGAAAATAACTGCTAGGAAAAGCATGTCTGTGTGTCTGTGTGTTTGTCTGTTGGGAGCAGGAGTGCCACTTGTGGGGCAGAGAGGGCTCAGGGCTCCCTGCACACCTTGTGCAACAGGAGAGAGGAGACACTTCAAACTCCTGCAAAACATCTGGAAAAAACAAAATAGAAATGGCTGGATTCAGTAACTCTGCGTGTCTGTGAGAGCGATGGGGAGGGAAGTTTGTGAGGCTTCCTGTTGTGTAACACCCTGTGCAGGCAGTGGTACCTTTTGGGGAGGATTCCTGTGCTCTCCAAACAAATCGGGTCAGATGGAGTCATGGTAACTGTGAGTGTGGAATCCCCTCCTGCTCCTGCAGCCAGCACACACGAGCTGTCTGCACGAGTCTCGGAGCCCTCTCCGAATATCAATGGCTCTGCCTTGTTCCAGACCCCTCTTCCTTCCCTTCTGGCCGAGGAATTCAGTTCAGACAGAGCAATATGTATAATTTAGCTTTCTGCTTGAGAGACCAGTCCGATCTGGCATTCTATGGGTTTGGCATTAAACTTGAATTTACAATTAGCAGAAGGGGAGTGAGGGACTGATGCCTTTGGCTCTGTCTTTCTGGCAAGGAGCCAGCTCGGCTTGGAGAGACGCTGATAAATGTCTCTGCTTTCTGCTGCTATTTATAAGGGATTCAGGACCTTGCTCTGCTCCCTTTTTTTCAGGTTTCCATTCATTTTAATATCTTTTGGACAACTGTTTCAAGCAGAACTGTTCTCTTTCAAGGCTGCCTCAGTCCCTCATCAGTGCTGGGTCAGGAGCAGGATTCATAGAATCATCGAATCCCAGAATTATTTGGGTGGGAAGGGACCTTAAGGAGCATCTCATTCCATGCCCTGCCATAGGCAAGGACCCCTCCCACTATCCCAGGGTACTCCAAGCCCTGTCCAGCCTGGCCTTGAACAATTCCAGGGGTCCAGGGGCAGCCATGGCTGCTCTGTGCAGTCTGGGAGGAGTGAGGGATGAGGATTGAGGGTCTGGAGGACACAGATAAATCCCTGCCCTGTTCCTGTCCCTCAGAACATCCAGGTGCAGTCTCCACATTAAATTTGCTCCAAGGGGACATGAGCATGTCCTTGCTGTTCCCTCTGCCTGAGCACTTCCTGTAAATGGGTGTTGTTGTTTTGGTCTGTTTTCCCTCTAGGACATCAGGCAGGCCAGGCGTGGGTCCAGACTATCCCTGAGCAACCTGGAGGATCCCTGCTGTGCCCAGAGCCAGCACAGCCCCTGTGTGAGTCCCTCTGGAGCTGTGGGGACTCTGGGAAGGGAATTGCCCCCCTGGCCTTTGGCACTGACCCCTGGCTGCTCCAGGAGCAGGTGGAGGAGTGCCAGGGTGGTGTCTCCAAGGAAGTGTGAGTGACCCGGGACGTGTGCAGCAAGTGGATGTGGGCAGGGATGGCCCGGGGAGCTGGGACTGGCTGTGTGGTCCGGGGGCAGTTCAATTACAGGAGTGTTCCTCTAGTGAGAGTGGCCTGAAGAAAGTCCCAGTGATGGGCAGAGGCTCTGCCAGAGCGAGCTGAGTGTGGCTGGGAAGCTGGGTGGAAAACATGTCTGAAAGTATGAGGGGGAGACATTTGGAGCCTGGAGATAAACAGGGCTGGTGACCACTCATTCATCACCGCCAGCACTTTGGTTGCTCTGTTCAGTGTCCCAAACGGGTGACATTTAACCCCGTGTGGTGCTTTGGGAACAGCTTTTCCCCAGTGAAAGCCAGGAAAATCCTCACTGCTCTTCCCAAACTATAGCAAATTCCTATTAAGGACTTAAACCAGGACTGAAATCCATCTGTTGCTCCCTGGTTTTGTGTTATTTCCCACTCAATGACCTGTGTAAAGCTGCTGTGTCAGGGCAGTCCTGTGGGCTTCTGCCCACCCAGTAAATCCCTGTTAATGAGCAGAGTGTCCACAATATTCCACCCCCAGCGCTGGATTCATTCTGAAAATCCCAAGTAATGGTGCTGTTTCTGTTACTGCTTTTTATTTTCACTTTCATTGTGTACAAAGTGTGCATTTGGGTTGAAGTTGAACGTGTGTTGCTGGTCACGGGGTCTGTCCCAGCTCTGTGTCTGGCCGTGGCTGTGGCTGGTGTTGGAGTATCAGACTTCATTTTTCCTTTTGAACAAACAATACCTGCATTGCTTTGAAATGCTCTTGCTTTGGCTTAATGTAGACCATTTTGAAATAAACGTCCAAGAGAGACTTTGGGACAAAAAATGCTGGATTCAATTTGGATTTGTGGTGACATTCTCTGGGTTTGGAAAAAAAAGAAAATTAAATCCAGTGGATTACTCCAGTCTGAGTGAGGTGGCTTCTTTTTTCCAGCAATAGAATATGGGGGGAGGGAGAGGGATATTTAATTATTTGTCTTAGAGCCGCAATTTGGAATTTTTGTACACGTGATCTTGTTTAGGTCAATAGAGTTGGCTCAGAATTACCTGTGCCTTTGCATGGGAATCGCCCTGCAGGGACGAGAACAATCGCATTAGAAAAAGGAAAGCCCACCGAGTTGGGAAGTCAGACCTTGGAAAGGGCGGAAAAGAGGGAAATCTGCATTTATGCATATGGATGAGCAGGCGGGCAGTGCCCAGTGAACCGTGCAGGATTTGCTGCCCCAGTTGAGCCGCGGTGCGGGCGCTGCCGCCCCGCTCCTGGCACAGGGCACGGCCGGGTGGCTCTGCCTGGCCCTGGGTGGCTCCGGTGCTGTCCCCGCTGTCCCCTCGCTGCCAGGCTGACCTCGGGCTGCGGAAGGAGGCAGGGAGTGTTTGTCCTGCGTGCAGCAGGCGGGGAGCTGGGAGGGAGCTGGGTTCTGTTCCGGGGGCTTGGAACAAGGGCTGTTTGTCCGGAGCGAGGAGAGCGGCCACGGCGCTGCCCTGCTGCCTCATTGGCCAGGAGGGGTGGCGGTCACCCAGGCCAGCTCCAGCACTAACAACTTCTCTTTTCTCCACTGCCAGGGCACCCGAGCAGCCCACAGACTCCGCAGCCTGGAGAAGAGCACGGGACAGGGAATACCTTTGCCAGCTCCATGCCTGGGAAGGGCAACACCAGCCTGAGCCACAGGTTCCAGGGCAGGGACCACCAGGATCTGGGCTCCTGCTGTACCAGCACAGGTTCCAGGGCAGGGACCACCAGGATCTGGGCTCCTGCTACTCCCAGACCCTTAACCCCCTGCAATCTTTACACCCGTGTTTGTCCCTGTTTGAGGCTCCAGGCTCAGCCTGTGCCCCCTGGTTTTAGGTACAGAAGCCTCTGTAGAACAGTGAATTCACACTGGGAAGCTCTGTAATTATTTTAACCACAGCTGAAAAAGTGGATACAGCCCCAGTACTCTGCCCTGGTGGCACATTTGTGGGGCAATGGTCTGGTAGAAGCCCATCCTGTGAAGGCTGTGTTTGATCCTGTGCTCAGGAGGACAAGGAGCAGAGGTCAACGCTGGGGTCACACTCAGCCGCTGCAGGCTCAGCTCAGCTGCCCTGGGCAGATGTGCAGAGCTGCCGGAGGTGCCCCTGGGTGTTTGTGTGGCCTCCAGCTGCCGCTCCAGGAGGGAGCAGAGAGGGAGCAAAGCAGCTCCCAGGGGTCCCTGTCACATCTGCCAGCCCCGGGCAGATGCCTCGGGTGCCTGAGGACCTCTCCCAGCACCACACGTCTAGACGTGATCCCAGCAGAGGCTTTGTGGTGCCCGCTGACAGCTCCTCCTCCTCTTGCTCTGCTGTGAAGTGAGGGTGAGGGTATTGCCAGTGTGAGAGCCTCTCTGCAGAGTGATTTTCCCTTTGGAGGCACAGGGTGGTTGTTCAATATTGTTAACGTCTTCCTACCTGTAGTTCAGCTGCGGTTTTGTAGCAGCTTGTATGGAAGTGTGTTACATTCCTGTGGCTTGATTTGTTAGTAATTTAAGAATTCCTGGTCCCAGGCACACAGTTTGCTGCTGTGAGGTTCCATCCAAAGGAGCTGTTCATTGAGATGTGCTCAGTGTCTGATCCCTGTGAATGGGACGTGCTCAGCTCAGTTACCTGGAACAGTTCCTGAAGGACAGAGCCCTTTGCATGAGTTAAATGACGTTCTGTTAATCCATAACTCGGCATAATCCACCCTCCAAAGCAGCAGGGGAAGGAGCTCGGGGGCTTCTGCTCCCAGGGAAATTGTCATTTGTTTTCTCAGAGGAGAGGCTCCAAATACCAGTTCTTCATTGCTGGGGAAATGACATTTTGTTTTCTGCAGCGTGACATTATCGCTGTTGTGTAAATTCCATGTTGATAGCTGGGGAAAATGCCTTGGAAGAAGGATTTAAAGGCATCTGATCAGTGCTTTTCAGGACTTGGGAGCCATTTCTGTGCAGGCCAGCTTTTGCTGTCCTCCCCCCTGTTATTTTTATTGAACAGAGTGTTCTGGTGACTCTTTGGCAGTGGATGTGGACTGCAGGAGTGGAGCCATGGCTTCCACGTGGAAGCAGCCTGGGAGGTGACATCGAGCCCTTCTCCCGTGCCTGAGCTGTGACTGGGGCTGCCCCAAGGCCTGGATTCCCTCCATGGGGTGAAGCGTGGCCCAGGAGGAGCAGAACAGGATCTGGGAACCCCTGGAGCCCGGCAGAGGCAGGTGAGGCTCTGGGGTGAGCAGTGCTCTGGGTGTTGTCTGCAATGTGCTCGGCCAGGAGGCTCCTCTCAGGATTCCCAGGGTGGTCAGATCCCAGGCCCTGATGATGAGTGGGGTTCCTTCAGCCAGCAAACAAGCACTGGTGGGGTTTAGCTCTGCTGGGAGTGTTGGGAAGGCCTGGGGTGGCTCCTCAGCTCTTGTCTTGCCCTCATTTAAAGATGTATATGGTTGGAATTAGGTCTTTTTTTTCCCCTTGAGTGTTTTTTCTCCCTAGAAAATGGGTATTCCCATTTATGAATGTTTGCCAGGCTTTTTAGAACTTTTTTGAAATCACCTGAAAAACCATGATTGACAAACTTTTCAAAAAAAGCCTGTTCTGTACTGAAAACAGCTTTGGTAACACACCAGGGCCCTTGTGAGAAGGGCCTGAAGTGGCAGGGCAAGGAGCAGTGGCTTCCCTCTGCCAGAGATATTGGGATATTGGGAAGAAATCCTTCCCTGGGAGGGTGGGGAGGCCCTGGCACAGGTTCCCAGAGCAGCTGTGGCTGCCCCATCCCTTAAAGTGCCCAAAGCCAGGTTGGGGCTTGGAGGAACCTGGGATAGTGGAAGGTGTCTCTGCCCATGGCAGGGGGTGGCAAGCTGCATTCTTTAAAAAGATCTTTTCAACCCAAACCATTCTGATTGTTATGGTATTATGTATCTGATATCAATATAATATGCATAATATAATAATCTCCAGCTCTCCTGCAGGTGCTGCTGCCTTCCAGTGCCAGGAAAAGGTGGTGACCAGGAATGCTGCTGCTGCTGCTGCTGCTGCAGACAGGTAAGAAGAGGTGTGAGTGAGGAACTTGGGAGCGGGGCTGGGCAGGTGTCAGAGGACACACATGGACAGGAAGGAGCCTGGCAGTGAAAAGAACTCTCTGTACCACCAACCCAGATGTGACTGTATCTCAGAGAAAGTGAGTTTATTGAGTGAAATGCAGGGAGAGAGGCACGGGGAGAGGAGCAGAGGATGAGCCCAGCACGGTGATATCGAGCAGCATCTCCCTGCCTGATGCAGGTTCTTGCTGTCAGGAGCACATGGATGCTGCTGGACAGGCTGTGAACACGGTGCTCTGCAGGTACACAACAACCACCTCCCCCCAAAGGATGGACGTTTGTGGTGAGAGAGAGAGCAAGTGGGAGGGTCTTATCCCTTAACTCACCCAGAATGTGGGATTTCCAAGGTGCCCCAAAGTTTCCTTTGGCAGTGTGTCCAAGAGGTCACACTGTCCCTGGGGATTGGTCCCCTGTGCACAGAGGAGGGGGGACAGTCCATGGCTGGGAGGGGATGAGCTCAGCAGGATGTGATTTAATGACTGGACGTGGCACTCAGTACTCTGGCCTGGGTGACAAGGGAGTGATCTCTACAAGGTTGGACTTGATGGTCTCAGAAGTCTTTTCCAACCTTCATGATCCTGTGGTTCTGTGAAATGAAATCCTGGTTTAATTGTTGGCTCTGAAATCTGGTTTCTCTTCCCCTCTTGCCTTCCCTTGCTGACTGGCTGGATGGAGCAGCATAAGGAGCCTGCTGGATCTTTAACAAAACAGTCCATTAGGATGCTCTGCAGTGCTCAAATTTAATCATTTTGCTATCCAGTGAGTGAAGGGGAGGATCGTTCTGAGGAAAAGAGATCGCAGAGAAAGTGTCATAGCCAGAGTAGGGTGAGGAGAGAGTTACATAAACTTCTCTGACCTGGGGACTGTGGCACGATATCCCAGAGAGGAGAGCCAGGACCTTGAGAGACCTCAAACCTGATTTAACAAACTGCTCATTCTAGTTGCGAATTGAAATTCTCAAGGACTAGGAAGAAAAACTCAGGAAATGGGCAAACAAACCTCCCCTTCGTCAGCTGCCAGTTTATCTGGGCAGCCTCTGCTCGCTGGCGCTGCCCGGCCGGTGCCGAGCCGGGCCCGGGCCGGGCCAGCCCCGGGCGCTCCGCGGTGCCGCTGCCCCGGAGGGAGCGGGAGCTCGGCCGCCTGCGCTGCCGGGGCGGAGCGGGGATGCCGGGGCCCTCGGGGACTGCACGGAGCTGCCGTGACCTGGATTTGAACCGTGACAGGCGGCACCGCTCCCGTGCGAGCGATCGGCGCTGGGGTCACGGCGGCTCCGCCGCGGCCGCGCGGGGGTTAAAGGCGCGCTGGGAGCTCGGCCCACGCCTGGAATGACACGGGCTGTGAGCTGGAAAAGACCTACAAGGGATGCAGGCAACGCCTGGCAGCGGGAGATCGCTCCTTAAAGGGCACTGGGAAATGTTGTTGTTCCGTCTGGCCGTAGCAGACTCCGGGAATTGGGTTTCCCCCGTTTTCCCCGGGAAATCTGCGCCCTCCCTCCGGAGCTGGCGGCTGCACAGCCAAAGTTATCTGTCCCTAAAGCCTTCAGTCCCGTTTCCGGGCCATTGGCTGGTGACAATCCTCCCCCTCCCCGGTCATTTGGGCTCCAGCAGGCGCTGGTGTGACTGCACTTTGACCCCGAGCTCGCTGCTGTTCCCAGCGTGTGTCCGGCTGCAGCGGCTCCATCGGATTCCCGCTGGGGTTCGCCCGGTGTCCCTGGTGCCATGGGGCTGCTCCTGCCTGCTCTTCAGTCGCTGACCTGACCTCGGGGCTCAGCTCCTCTTTCCTTTTTTCTGTCCCCCCGACACTGAGTGTTCAGTGCCCTCGGAGGGGGGGACGCTCCATCCCCAGTGCTCCCGTGCTGGGCC
>VYXF01011895.1:0-10685 GCA_013397295.1 Polioptila caerulea
CGGGGGAAAGCGGCGCGTCATTCTGTGATTATTTATTATTGTGGGGGAGCTAAGATGTAGATTTAGGTGTCTGCCTGTGAGCTGAACCCTTCACAAAACTTTCTGTCAGAGTTGAAAAGTAGGTTAATAGTCAGTTCTCACATATCCAGCATCTTTGAGCTACCCCTAAGTGGTCTTCCTGCTCCACTGTTTCCTCAGTAAAAAGTAAAATAACTTCTTCATCACTTTGTACCAAGAGGTTTCTACTATTTTCTGACAATAATTAATTCTGTTTGTGGTAGATGAGGGGTTCTTTGTTTAATTTTACTAAACGATTTGGAGATTCATCTTTGTGTTGAGATCATTAGAAATCTAAGAATATGGTTCACATCAAAAATTTCCTATAGAAATTTTGGAGTATTTCTCCAATAGAATCAAGCCTCTGTGTTGTCCTCCTTCTGGACAGAAGAAGGATTTTAAATAATTTCATATTATTTTATTTTATTTCATTTTATTTTATTTTAATCTTATTCCATTTCATTTATATAATTTTATTTCCTCAGCAGTGCTGAAAAAGTTAATTTAAAAATGGTAAAAATAAGAAACTTCAAATTCACAGTATTTATTTCATCAATGGCATTCCTAAAACTAAAGTTTTTAAACTCAACTTTTTCATTGTTTTCTTTGTCTTCTAACACCATCAGATTAGAAAGTGTCATTTGCAACCAGTTTCCATAGAAAGAAATTACTTTTAAAAGAGGAATGGTAATTAAAAACCTTTCTTAAATACACTCATTCACTCATTTACAAGCAAGTGGTTCACAAGTTGCAAGTACACACAAGCACTCACAACCTGTGAAAATATTTGGTTCTAGATGTAGTCAGAGGTTTCTCTAGTATCTAAAAGTAATTTGAGTTGTTCTGAGTTTAATTAAAACCAAAGCAAAAAAAAAAAAAAAAAAAAACAAACCAACAAAAACCAAAACAAAATGAAGAAGAAAAGCAACAATCTTCCACGTCGGGTGGATTAAATTTAAATTTAATCAGCCCAATTCAAAATAATGTATCTTTGAATAGATTAATGTCTATATGGAGATCTGCACCCTGAAGATTTACAGATACACAAAGACTTGGAAAATCTGTTGGGTTTAGATAACTTGTTAGAATGAAATTCCTATTTTTTTTCATTACATACTATCAATATGAAACCCAAATGAATTAATATATTTTTTAAGTTTACTTTCTAGTTGATTTTCAGAGTGAATTTTAATTGGGATAAATTCTGCCATTAATTAGTTGCCTGTGGAAAGAAAATACTTCCATCCTCTGTATGACTGTTTCACCAGTGCTCTCTATCCCTGTTGAAGCCCTCTCCCTGCCTCCAAACCCGGACTACATTTTTCTTTCTAGCTATAAACTATGTTCAAAGCCAGGTGCCTACAACAAATGCTGTTCAAAGGTAGAGGTCTGAGAACAAATGTCATGCAGTGCTTTTTTTTCTGACTGAGCTTTGGTCTTCATCAAGGTCTGACAAATATTGGCATTATATGTCACTAAGAAGTAAAAGAGCATGCTCTGACCTTCAAGAATCCTCACAATATGTACATTATGTTGATGTGCCCTTTGTTTTGTCTCTCTTAGTTTGCTTTGGCGGCTTCAGCGATTTGGTCTAATGCAGGGTTGTTTTACCAAGTTTTATCTGCTTCTTTTAACCATGAACTGGACAACTGACTCCATCTGACACTGTTTTCCTTACCAGTACTCCCATGGCAATCAAGGCAATCACAGAAGACTGGGTCCAAGTACCTTGAAAACAAGGATGAGCACCCTCAGGATCTGCACAGATTTCTTTTGGAGGAAGAATCACCACGTCTCACCATGCTTTTGAAGATATTTCTGTCTTTAATTCAATTGCTCTGAATAGACAATTGGATTGAACACTTAAAGAAATTCATCCTCCTCACACATCTCTCTGATGCAGCTGGTTTAAGTGTTGGAGCTCATACTAGACCATTAATAAAGGCTTTTACTGTCCATAGGACTTTGGAGAACCTCAGGGTTTTGATGTTTTTTCCAGGCATAACACCCCGAGTAACATTATTTTGTGGTACATCAGTGTCAATTTGATATGGGCTTTTGTTCTGAGGAAGTCCAAAAAATTAGGACAGTACTATCAGAAAAAGATGCAAAGTACCTATTCTGAAATGTGGTAAAATACAAAATAACACTACCTCATCCTGCATGAGGCATAACCTGACATGGTTATATTTTGCAACCAGAAGCAAAATAAGCAACCATATTGTTAATATTCCTATAGTGCCATTTGTTTTGAGGCAGGCTCTAAATTACTCAAGTCTTTATATTAATTTTGGTGTCTGAAAAAATAAGCTAATCTTAAAGGTTGTAAAATGAGTGAGTTTGGTCATAGAACCATAAAATGATTTGGATTGGAAGGTATCTTAAAGATTATCCAGTTCCAACTCCCAAACTTGATATTAGGTAGTTAGAAGATATACTTTAGCTGAAGGTATCTGAAAATACGTACAGATATATATACCCATTTTTATACATATATAAGGAAGTATCAAGGTCTGTCTTCATAATATTAACTTGTTATTGAGGTATAGTCATGCACAGTAAAGCTTAACAGTTCTTTAAATATTTGACCATGTTTTGTTCAGGCTATATTTTTCAAGTGTTATCACTTGACAGGCTGATCTATCAGACATGTCAGGAATATACTACAACTCAGTAGCCCTTTTTGGCTTTCACTTTTCATGTTTTTAAACAAAAAGGAAAAATATGTAGAAAAAGATAGGTGAGTATCTCAGTATCTTAAAGAATCTCAGTCATAACCAGAAGTACATGCATACTTAAATGACTTCAGAAACAATGGATTAAATCATGATTTTTAAAAGGTCTTAACCTCAGTCTTTCTTAGACTCCCTTGAAGTCAATGATAAGACTGCCTGAACCTCAGAAAAGATCTGGGAGGCAAGAACAGAGGGACACATACTTGCTAGAAGTAGAAAAGTAGAGCAACTTAGTTACAATGCCTCATTTCCCCTGAAGTGATTTATTTTTCATAGATTCATATATTCTTAATGAGGCATTAAAGCATCTAGTCTGACCTCCTGTGCATCATAGGCCATCAGGTTTTATGCTGTTACAATTGTGTTGAACCCAAACATTATTAGTAATTTAAATATATTTTAGACAAGCACTCAAAAGCAACAAGCAGATTTACAGATGCTGTACCCACACATGCCTACAGTCTCACTCATGAGTTCCTTACTACTGATTTTGGAGTCCTCAGTTTTTGTAAAATTTTGTTTGTTTTGATGGCATTGTCTTACGGTCAATATTCATGCATTTTTACTCACTTTAATCATCCTTGGTACCAGTCAGAGTGGAATGGAGCCTCACTGAAGGAAAGAAGGCTCACATCTCACTTCCAGAGTAACAACTGACTCGTTCAAGGCTTTATCCTTCCATCTGCTCCCTGACTCATCCTATGAGGCAACCTCTCTTTTGTGACTTGCTTGCTCTGTGCTAGAAGAAGTATAATATTAGGACAGGTGAATCCAATCAGCAGCCCCTCACCCACAGATTCCAATACCAAAGTGTACCAATGACATCTCAAGGACAAAACTCCATCATTTGTAGTTAACAGGTATTTTCAGAAGCTCTTTTAAGTGGTCTGACAGGGCAATGTGATCCATCTGGTGATAGGATAAAGGAGAACAGCTTAAAAAAAAATAATAGGTTTAGAAAAAGAATAGGTTTAGAGCATATATTAGAAAGAAATTTTTCCCTGTGAGAGCAGGGAGGCCCTGGCACAGGTTGCCCAGAGAAGCTGTGGCTACCACATTCCTGGAACTGTTTAAGGCCAGGTTCAACAGGGCTTGGAGCAACCTGGGATACTGCAAAGGGTCCCTAGCCATGGAGGGGAAATTGGAATGAGATGATCTTTAACGTTGCTTCCAATCCAAAACCTTCCATAATTCTATTGTTCTATGTATTTTTCAAGAATACCTGCAACGAAAGTCAGTATATATTTATATCTGAAGTTTTACTTTGCTATAGCTGTACCTCTTTACACCAATTTAACAATATCTGTGTGTGTGTGTTTTCTATTGTTATTTTTACTTTCACATACAGAATAGATCATACCCAACATTAAGAGGGAAGAGAAATGCATAGTCCCACCTAGACCTAGTTCGTCTAGATCAGCTTCTTCTTAAGGGTAATTTTATTAAGGAATTTTCTTAAACAAGGAGTTGTGAACCTGAAGGTGATGGATTTTAATACCCTGCTTTGCCACTTCAAATAGCTGTTGCTTATGCTTAATTTAGAAAAAATGTCTCTTTTTAGACTGTTGAGTTTGGTTGGTTGGTTGATTTTAATAAAATTGTCTACCTTCTTCTGAATTCAATGACTTTCTGTGAATATATGATTAACCAAAAAAGTGGTAGGTTTTCCTAACATGCAGGATCCAAATGAATTTGGGTTCTTGGTTACCCAAAATGCTGATACCTCTTGGCATTTGCTGTGGAACAATCTCAGTGACATCTTTAGACTTTTTACCAGTGAAAACCTTCCTTGATGTTTTGTATAGGTTATGTATTTTGCCATTTGAATGTAGGTTAAATGTAGTTTCTTAAATGCCACTCTTCTGAGATGATCATTACTATTCAGGTATGAGACCTAGGGGTTATGATAGAAAGTTTTATGAAAATGTCAGCTCTGTGTTCAGTAGTGGTCAAAAAAAAGCAAATCTAATGCTAGAAATCATTAGGAAATAATGGAGAATAAAGCAGAAAATTGATTTAGACATTTGGTAACAGAGATGACTCAAGCATATCTGTATTACTGTGTGTGTTTATATCTTTAGTGCCCTCATCATAATAATGAGGGAAGTTAGTTAAAAGATTCATAAAATGATAACAAGTGGCAAAGGTTATCATGTATTTTTCACTGTTATTTTTTACTTTGGAAAAGAGTTAATGTAGAGGGGTTATGGCAGAATCCTACATAATCATGAAAGTTTTGGGGATGAGAAATAAATATTGGTTGTTTATTGACTCTTGCAAAAAAATTGCCACAAAACAGATGGAATCAAAGAAAGCTTCCAAGACTAGGACTCAAAATGCTTAACAGGAGTTCTGCCTTCACTCAATTAAATTAACAGTTGTGAGAAGACCTGTGTAACTTTCCAAGGAGGTCATGGAGGATAATAGTTTCAACATGTTCACAGGGACAGTGTTCAAATATATGGAAGAAAAATCTACTGACAGCTCCTAAATGCATAGGAACTGTGTCCAGGTAAGGAAGACCCAATGCCAAGAAGCAGATAGCTGTGTTTGGAAGAGTTCTGGGGTAAAATCTTCTTATTATTGCTAAAGAACTTGATTTGATAATGAGAAGAAAATCGGTGTGCTTATTCTCGTTTTCCTCATCTTGTTGGAAACCTTGGGAATCTGAGGTCTCAGAAAGATGCCAGACTTTAAGGATTTAGCCTCTTTTCTGCAACAACTTTTCTATAAAATTTAGTTTCCTCTTTAGAGTAGAGTGACAAAATAACTTAGTGAAAGGCTTCTAGGCATGGTGACTCTGTGGCATCCATGATTATGTGAGGATCACCAAGAAATTCCATAAACTGTGCTTTCTTTCTTGTCATTTAAAAGAACTACATAAAATTTCTCCTGGGACAGATTTCTGGCAGGCATTGTTTTGATAAAGTATTACAATAATGCACCACTGAAGCAGTAGCAATCCTGGTTATTACAAAAAACTTGTCAAAAGAGCAAGCTGTTTTTTTTCAGTGTGCTTAAATGCATCGCTAGAGCAACAGATGCCAGAGGAGAAAGGATTGTTAGAGGCCACAGCGCTTTAGAGGTTCAGAGAACACTGTGAATGATGTTTATTATTATTTATTTGTTGGGAGTTTTCTTTATTTATTGTATGGTTACCACAGAGTGGGCTCTGTACAAATCTGTATTGTAAAAGAGTACTTCATAAGTTATTTTAAAAGAAGATCTTTACTGTTTATGATACTAATACAGCAGAAAAACCGTTCATCAGGTAACTGAGAAAATTTTAAAAATTAAAATTTACTTAAAATCATAATTAGAATTCCCATCTTCAGCTTTTGAAAATTTTAAGTTTACTTTTACTTGGACCCATTAAAAACCTTTGAAACTGCATATGCAAATATAGCAAGGATTTATGTAGTTCCTGTTACTGAGTAGATTCTTTTGGGGGGGATAGATTTTAGTGCTTGCAGTTCTGTGTGTTAGTAAAGAGATCTACTTTGCTTTTCAAGTTATTTTCTTAGCACTGAGAATTGAGAATAATTAATTGAAAATGTTTGAAGTACACCTGAAGTACTTATTTAGAATTAACAAGGCAAAATTTTCAACAGACTGGAAGATAAACATGAATTGCTGCCCTGCTTCTGAGAGTACTTACCCATCACAAATTTCACCCGGGTGAAATTTGATTTTGTCTTGGAAGAGTTCCCTGTCTAGTAGGTTATGGACACTTCCTGAAGGGTAGAAGGAAATCCTCAGCTGTGTTTCCTGTTGCAGCTCCACCCATGTAAATAATCATTAACATAAAGAATTGCCTTCCCTGCTGCAACAATGCCAAAGTTATCAGTCTCATTTTGCATTAAAAAATACCTATATTATTTTTAATTTTTTTAGAAGACTTGAATAACTGAAATTTTTTACTTCATTCCATCTGTGTCTACCCCATAGAGTAATGCGTTCTCTCAGTCCAAAACACAGACAGACTTTATTCAAACCCACCAAGAGCCAGAGCTTTCTGATGGACTAAACCCAGTGACATCCCTGGATTTTCCCATATTTTCTCTTTATTTCATGGTACCACCCAAGGGTTATTCTGGACCACGATGCAAAAGGGCTTCATTACACAGGAGTATATGCCCCATTGTTCTTAGATACTCTGAAAACAGAAAAAATTCTCCACATTCCTTTTTTTCATAGCCAGCCAACAAGCTGGCACTGCATCAGACAGAATGCAGGCGCTTTTTCCAGTTGCCTTGTCAAGATATGTAATATATAATAACACCCTGCTTCCTTCCTGCAGAAAAACCTTTTTGTTAAAGTTGGCATCTCTGTCTCGTGGCCTTGAGAGCCTGAAATACAGGGTGCAACTTAATCAGCTAGAACAGTGCTGTGCTTGCTGTACTGAATGCACTCCAAAGGCTTCCATGGTGTAACGAATGGTCAGATGGTGTGTGGACTGACTCACTTCTCCCCGTGAACATGGTATTTTGCCAACATCTGCATTATATTGTGTCAACAATTGCAATATTACAGAGTTGCTGCTTTCTTTTTATCTCCTGTATCCATCCATTTAACTGTTCCTGTGTCAGAATGCAACACAGGGCAGCTATTTCTAGCAGCCTGATGTTATCCAGCTATTTTTCTTTTGCAAACCCACCCTCAGTTGCCCCAGAAGGTTAAAAATTATAATTCTTCTGTTAATAATTTCTTTCTGAAGGATTTAAAATTCTCAGCTTCAAAACATTGCAGCTTTTTCCACAGTGCTACAGCAATGTAACTCACCATACCAGAACCAACACACCATCTTCCAGTGGGTTTAAAGAATGGACATTCCTCATTAACATGTCCTTCCAGGATAAAATTGCTGGGACACACACCTACTGTCCCAAGGATGCTCAGTATTATTATTATCGCTTGTAAAAAGTTGGGGTTTTCACTCAGAACAAATGAGAAGGGCACGGTAAGGCTGTATAGACAATTTGAGATTGTAAAGTAAGCCTGCTGCATCTGGGGAGGCCTAGGGGTGTTTTTGGAGGAGTGCAATTGCACAGTGAGGTCATTCTGTGTATGTGTACAAAATATGGTACCAGTTGTAAACTGTTCCATCAAATAGATCCATCAGTGTGGTAGAAAGGGGTTATAACACGTGCCTTGTATCTTACACTGGAAGCAAACTGCCAAATCACAAAATCCCTGCTGTCACATATCAGAATGAGAAAATGGTTGAGGGAATGCTCTCTAAAGGTTATCTGAACCAATTACCCTGCAATGGACAGGGACACCTTCCACTATGCCAGGTTGCTCCAAGCCCTGTTGAACATGGCCTTGAACACTTCCAGGAATGGGACAGCCACAGCTTCTCCACACACCTGTTCCTGTGTCATACCACCCTCGGAGCCAAAAATTTCTTCTTAGTACATAATTTAAACCTACCCACCTTCAGCTTGAGATTATTCCTCCTCATCTTATCACTCCAGGCCCTTGTGAAAAGTCCCTCTCCAGAGGTCTTGGATCTCCTTTAGGTACTGGGAGGTGCTCTAAGGTCTCCCTGAAGACTCCTCCAGGATGAACAAACCCAACTCTTTCAGCCCTTTTCTTTGAAAGAGGTTCTCCAGCCCTCTGAGCGTTTCTGTGACATTCTCTGGGGATTGTTCCAACAGGTCCATGTTCTTCTCATGCTGGAGTCCTCAAATCTGGATGCAGCACTGCAGATGGGTGTCAACCAGGGCAGACGAGCGGGGCAGAATCCCTCTCCCCAACCTGCTGCCCATGCTGTGGGACCAGCCCAAGACACAGCTGGGGTTTTCTGGGCTGCCAGTGCACGTTGCTGTGTTATATTGAACTTCTGACTCACCAGCACAATCAGTTCCTTCTCCCCAGGACTGCCCTCAACCCATTCTCCATCGGAGCAATTTATTCCAGTGTAAAAGAAATTACACTGTCCTGCAGAGTACAAGGCAGGGGGACTGCTGCCATTAAAACACAGCGACGCTCTCTGTGTATCTAGGACTTGAGAAAGAGACCACACAAAGGCCATTGCAAGCAAAATAGATATGATAAACACAAAACAATTAAAAAACTAATTGCTGTTCTAATTTTTGGGGTTGTAAAACTAAAGGGCAAAGAATTTAAAACACAACATGACTAGGTATACTTGAGTCAACTGTAGTACAAATAATAAAAGACTGGTATGAGGAATCTGTGGCAGGGCTGGCAATTAAACCTGTATTTTCCAAGTCCCAGGGTGAGAATGATTGCCCCAGACTATCTTTCTTTCCAACTTAATATTTCCTCTGACAGAGCAAATGTTGAAAATCTTGTATTTTCATTATTAAATGCAGTTTGTATCCATAATCAGGGACTAATGATTATTTTGCTAATAAGTATTTATGTAATTTTCCAAACAACAACCAGGCATCATTCCTTAACAATTTTCTTTGTTTCATGTTGGTTTCTCCCTTCCATTTATATATGGTAGTCAACATTTTGCTTACTACAGCTAGGACATTTGAAGCTTGATTCACTTATTTATAGAGATGATTTACACCATGTTAGTCGTCCTCAGATGCCCCCCTGTCCATCAGCCACCTACTTAAGAAAGTCTTTTGCAAAGTCTTTTGTCATGTTTGTGACACATCTGGGAGAATATCTCAGATAGTTCAGAGCTTCTCAAACAGGGCTAGATGCCTATGCTTAAACAAATTAATTTAGTCCAGGGTCTCAAAAGTTAGACTATAAATTGTTTGGATTCAGTTTGCAGTGCAGCTACATTTTAGGTGTTGTTAACACAGGAGTTTCCTTGCATGCACTTTGTTTCTCCAAATCCCTCTTAGACTTGAAGATGTAGGCAGTGCAGTCACTGCCTAGGCAGGGTCTAGATATAATACATTCTACTATCCCATAGCAGGATGTGTATTCAGTTATTTAAATACCAAATTGGGTCTTCAATGGCAGAAAAAATTTAGTCAATACCTGGACACTTATGTGTCAGACATCAGTCCGAGAGCTGGCTCTCACTAGGCAGCTGAAGAACATGTATCTTTTGGTGGTAGCTTGAAATGTCCAAAGTATTTAAATATCACTGGTAGACATGGCACAGCTTTTATGGGATATCTGTAGCTGATAGAGGGACTGTAGGACACAGGACAGGATTATTTGAGGCACGTCCATTGGCATCAAATGCCTAAATGTAGACAATTGAATTGAGAACTTCATCTCTACATTGTCCACTAGTTCATGCTGCATGCCATACCCTAAAACATAATTGAACAAAGCTGCATCACCATAAAGAATCAAATTCTAATGCATTGGCCTCTAGATGCTCAACTAAATCAGGCAAACCCTTCCAGATTTTGGTTTGTCAAGCCAGTGTTGATCTACAGTTAGCTGGTTTCCATCATATCTGTCTCTTCTACAGTTTATCATTTCTCTTGAATCACTGAAAAGTCTAGTGGAAGTTAGAAATAAGGAAAGGAGAAAAGTCACACTGGGAACGTTTTGCTCCAAACAGAAGCTGTCTGAGTAAAAAGAACATTGGAGAAAAACAAAGGGGAAGACACAGAAACATCAAACCATTTTATTAACCTGGACTTTTTTTTCTTTTCTTTTTTTTTTTTTTTTAACGTGGAAAGAAAACTTTAACAAATGTAGATGTAAATTGGAATTTTAAAAATGGGCATTTGGTGAGAGGCTGAGAAGATCAAGATTAGGATCCAAATTTTTACACTTTTTTTTATATGTTTACGTGTAGAATTTACAATCTCCTGAAAACCAACTAATTGATGACCTTCCCTTTGTACCATCATCAACATTCCCTTCTATTTGCTGCAGAATTGTTCAGTGGCGCTTAGCCCATTTTACCCATTTTCTTTTCTCTCCTTTTTTTTTTTTTTT
>VYXF01011895.1:40444-53759 GCA_013397295.1 Polioptila caerulea
TTTTTCTTTTTTTTGGCAAGGGAGTGGAAACTGGTTGGCCTCAAATATTGTCATAATAACAATTGCCACCAAGAGCCAGCTATCTGCCCAGGTGTAAACATCTGTTTAACTCAGTCCTGAGTGACCACATCTCACATAAAACATGATTGGACATGACAATGGAAGACCTGCTTGAAACTCTTGGTTTCATCACAAAATTTAATTTTAGGACCATAATAGTTTTCAAAAACCTCAATTACTCAAGTGGGGTAAATAACTTTGGCTCTTCTGTCCTTACATCTGCCAAATAATTGCAAAAGTACATTCTTTTAAGCCTTATATGAGATTTCTGGCAACAATTTCACTCAGTATAATTGTAGGTCGAGGTGGCTAAACACTGGGGAGAAAGTTTAGCTGTCTATGCATAGCCACCCAGAGCAACTTCTAACCTCCTTTTGTCTCTGGGATATTCACCAGTGACAGAAGATCTGCAGAAGATCAGTGCCCAATGGCACTTAGATCAAAGACTTGTGCCTTCCAACCATCCATGGACACAGGAGCATGTTTTAGCTACAAAAATGGAGGGAGTTTAATCTGGAGCAGAATATCGGCTCGAAACATTACTTAACTGCATTAGAAACAATTTAATTTGCTAAATATCAAACTCCACATTTTAGAAGGGGTGATCCAAGTTCACTGTGAGTCCACAGCAAAAGACTGTAGACTTTAATTACTTAATAGAAATTTGGAAACCTGGCTCCTGCTCTTGAGTATTTGCAGCTGCCAATATTCAACATGGTAAAACCCTAGAGTTCTTTCACTCTAAGAAGCAGTTGGGTATTGGGCAGAAGTGTCTTTCATTCCTATGTTTTGGCTGTGTTCCAAAATCAGTGGTCATCTGAAAGGTGAATGAAGGTTGAAGTAATTAAGGTTCTTCTCGTACCTTAGTGTTTAGCAACCACACATGAATACATGTTTTCACATGTTGAAATTTTTTTGACCTTATCATGTGTTTTGAGGTTTTGCCTGAACATTAGTTAATTTTAATACGTAATCTAAATGTATGTGTTCCCCAACTTACATATCTCACATGGAGCAAGTTAAAAAACTTGACCAAAAGAAATGCTGGTCTGAAAAAAGAGGAGAAAAGAGAGAGAGGAGGTGGAAGAGAGAAAGAAGGAAAGAAAGAGAGAGAGAAAGAGAGAGAGAGAGAGAGAGAGAGAGAGAGAGAGAGAGAGAGAGAGAGAGAGAGAGAGAGAGAGAGAGAGAGAGAGAGAGAGAGAGAGAGAGAGAGAGAGAGAGAGAGAGAGAGAGAGAGAGAGAGAGAGAGAGAGAGAGAGAGAGAGAGAGAGAGAGAGAGAGAGAGAGAGAGAGAGAGAAAGAAAAGAAAGAAAAGAAAGAAAGAAAGAAAGAGAAAGAAAGGAAGGATAAGATTTTAAAAATCCACATTGAAAAAATGTTTCATGTCCAAGAAGTATCAAAAATCATAGATGGTGTGAAGATGCTTACTTAATATAATACAGAATATTGAAATTATTTATTCCATAACAAATAGCACAGGGGTTTATTAATGTGCAGGAATCTGAGATTAAGTCTTTAACATTCAAGAAACTATGATGATTATCAGGTTATTACTCATCATAGTCAGTGTTTCTGATGGATCGGTATTTGTTGGTTTAGCTTTTTTTGGTTTTAATTCTGATTAAATTTCTCAAACAAGTCTGATTTCACTTCTATACTTAAATGCAACCACAGTTTGAGATTATCTCCTCACATTGTGTATTCCTGTTGTCCTTGCCACTGGCCCTGACTTTTTCTTTTGCTGAAATATAATGGAAATTAAAAAAAAAAAAAAAAAAAAAAAAAAAAAAAAAAAAAAAAAAAAAAAATTTAGAGTCTTTGTAAATTTCATCAGCGGTGGGATTTTTCCAAGCAGATGTGTTTTTTGTGTTTTAGAAATGTGTATCCAGTGATTCCATCCAATCCCAGACAAAACAGAACAGTCTCTATTGTTATTCTTTTTGCCATCCATCAGTGAGAAAGCTCAGTCACAGATAAGTGTTTACAAGTCACTTCACCTGAGCATCATCTCTGTGTGCCATTCATGACAGCCAGAAACATGTGCCTCCATGACAGCAGATATTTGATGTGTACCATAAAGCTAGCCCACCCCTAGGGCTGCATCCTTGGCTATGACAAACCCAGTTTGCAAGCTGAATGTCTGTCATTCCTCTGCATTTCTAATCCTCTGTTTTGTGTATCTTTTTGTCCTTGTTTTCCCCTTGGGAAAACAAGGACAAAAATTCAGCGTCAATCAATCACTGAGAGATCTCTTGTCCTATCAGGACAATTTTGAGTATATTCAGTGTAACTTGAAGCTTTGGACATATATTGCTGGTGCTTCAGTAGCTTGCATACACTGGCCAAGAGGAAAAGACATCTTTAGGGGATCAAGGTCATATCTCTGTGTGTCAGTGTAAAAAGTATTTTGCTCTTTAAATTGTTATAGTATTTGTTTGCAGTTAATTGACCAAATTAAAAATACTCTTCTAATCCTGATGCCTCATCCAAATTGCTGTTCTTCGTGAATTTCTGCACCAAGTGTGGTCTACTACAAAGCATCCAGTTATGAAATACAGGGCCAAAAATCCAGAAGGGAATTTTTGGCTTGGTATAGCTGGAGTTTGAGGATGGATACTGTGCTTCCAGTAACAATGGCAAAGCAATGACATATCTTTATTTTTTAGTATTACATAGCAGCTGACTGAAATATCTAGCCAGTGTTCATCTTCATTCTGACCCACACAAATGCAATTCTGCACAGAGGGAACAGAAATAAAAATTAGATTTTGTGATTCTGATTCTTAAAAAAAAAAATCCGAAAAAGAAACACATTACTATATTTCATTATACCTTTTCAAAAAAATGTGGTTATTGAATAGTCATAAGTACAAGCTGGCCTCTGTAGTAACTGATATAGATTACTGGGTTTTATTGAATTAATCCCTGGTTTCGATTTGTAAAAGTCTCTTGGATAAACAGGGTTTTTATGATGTAGATTAATATATTCTGAGCCTTATATCAGCTACTTTGACCACTGAAAAGTAGATCAATTTGTGATTAGTAAATGACTGATGTTTCATCCAAAATTGCAAGATGATTAGTGAAATATTTAAGAGCCTTTTCCTTTAAAAAAAAACAAAAAAAAATTCATATCTAATTGGACATTACATACCAGCACTTACAGGAAAGTGTATCTGTAGATTTTCTTGTTCTTGCAGTCAGCAAGAGTCAGGAGCCACCACCTTCTGTCAGTGCTCTGAGCTGAGGCAAATGTTTGCAATTCTCACAATAAAAATGACACTTATTAAAAATGAAGAAATTATTGAAATTGGTAGCTAATCATCTCTAGTCCCTCCTCCTTCCCCTTCCCCTTCCCCTGCTCCTTCTCCTTCTTTCTCCTTCTCCTTCTCCTTCTCCTTCTCCTTCTCCTTCTCCTTCTCCTTCTCCTTCTCCTTCTCCTTCTCCTTCTCCTTCTCCTTCTCCTTCTCCTTCTCCTCCTTCTTTTTCTTCTTCTTTGTCTTCCTCTTCTTTTCTGCCATATTTCTTTATTTATAAGGTAAGGAGAACAATTGACTGTGGAAACCTGGGATAGCCAGGATTTAAACAGAAAATTTGCTGAGAAGCAGTGTGCTAAATAGCTCTATCCAAATGATTCAGTGCTTGTACTGAGATACAAACACTTTGCAGCCAAATGTCAAGTCAATCTGAATATGCCCTGGCAAATCTACCAAAGAATAGTCTAGTCTGGAGACCCCTTAGGTTAATGTGATGTTTACACTGGATTTTAGAGGAGAGTGAGTAACAACCTGGAGTTTGGCCTGAATTTATTCTTTCTGACTATGAGAATTTTAAGAGCTTTTAGAAGGTGGAACGTTACGAGACTATTAACAAACTTATGTCTGGTCTGAGAGAGATTTTAAGAAAATTTTTAAGAGGAGGAGATCAGAAAAGGCATTGCATTCTTAACAGATAGACAAAGCTGAAGAGACTTTGCAACACTGCTATTCCAACAACATATGTTTATTTGTTTGCACTCATAGGAACCTACAGCAAAAGGATGTGGACTTTCATTTCCCTCACTTTCCCCGTGAGTCTTTATGGTGGTTTATAAAAAGAAATGTAAGGTGACAGAGTGAATATTTCATATATAACTTTAGAGCTTACCTAAAATCCTTTCAATCTGCCTATGTAGGGAGCTACACCAATATGATCACCTGCATACCTATTTTAATGATATATTTTCTGAGCAAAAAAGCCATATGCCACCTTTTTGTCCTGCGCAATGAAACCTAATGAGGAGAAATTCCAGCTACTGCAGAAGATTAGAAAGGGGTAAAAATTCTCATATGCTCTGGATGAAAATTTGTAAAGTTAGCTGCAAATATCATTGCATAGCCCCTGACCGTTATTTTTAATCTCCCATTGACGAGGAAAAGCTTGCTGGGAGTTGGGACTTGTTATCTTGGTTATATGGGCCACTGCTCTTGGAATAACAGCTCTGATAGAGCACTGGTGGTGAGTCAGTTGGGAAGGAGAAATGGACAACAGAGCTATTGGAGTGTAAGGACAAGAAAGAAATGAGCTAATAATATTTCTGGTAAAGAATAGCAATTTCTTCATCAGTGGAAGGAGTCCTGAAATAAAAAGTCATGTAAATAATTTTTTCCCTTTTTTACTTGTTCATTTTGATGTTGATCTATTTCAGAGTGATGTGAGCTTACCTTTATTTAAAACCACTTATAGGAGAAATGAGATATTTTGAGACACATTTCCAGGGAAAGTTTGGAGGCATGCTCTGTTTTCTTTTTCTTTAAAATATATTTACATACTTGCTATGAATACTGATGTCTGAATATCTCAGTTTTGATATCATTACCCATGACATCTACCCATGGTAGCTCCTCTCCTGCTACCAGCTCCACCCTCCCCCATGTCCAAAAAGGGAAAGCAGAAAGCAGTGCAGATAAAAAAGAAGGACAATGGAGATAATCTGTCTTTTAGTTGCATCACACCTCAGCTGTCATATTGAGGGCATTTAGTGATGCAGGAACATGGAGAGGGGATGAGGGTCCCACTCACACTTCCCTCTATTGAGGATAAAAATATTGTATCACTCTTTACTGAAGACTGACCTGTTAAAACCAGCAGAGCCCTCCAAATTGTATGGAACAATTTTGTGCAAATCACATGTGGTATAAAAGTAATTTATATTTCATTAATTTGGTTTATGTGGTGTCTAAATCACAACCCTTGCACTAACACTACTTTATATGCTGCTCATTTCCCTGATTTTTGTAAAAAAGCTTATTTTCTGTCATCTACTCATTGACATTAGTGGCAAAACTTCCACCAATCATAAAAAGCTAAAGTTCTTAGGAGATGAAGGAAGTTAAAATCCATTTCTATGAGAAGAGCCCCAGTGCTGCAACTGCACATAAGGTTTCAGTTTACTCTCCTCATTGACTTCCTTCACAGAAGTGGGGCTTATGTTTATTTATTTGTTTCAATTGAAACAAACTAATTAGATCAGCTCATCTATGTAAAGAAAAAGCAGAAGTTTTGTTGGGAAGTAGGAATGTGAGGTGAGTATTAAATTCCCATACTTTACCTCACAGTGAAAATTTAATGCTTGAAGTCCACCGGGATTTTAGTTTTAAGGCATATTAACTATCCCATGGTAAGGATTTGCAAGAAAGACCAAAGCAAAAACAGAAAATGGGATAGGAAGGTGATATTATACTCAGTACACAGAAGCAGAAGGGCTTCAGAGTTCATAGAATTGTCAACATTTTTGACACAGATAATTCTGAAAACATCCACCAGTTTGATATCCATCTGGATCTAATGAGATTCGACACAGTAGACCCCCTTGAACTTCCATCCTCAGAATGTTTTCACCTTGCCTTTTGGATGGGCTCACAAGGGAGATGTGTTGGTCCTTTCATGTCAGACCTTAATTGGAGCATACATTCCCTTCCTCACTGCATCTATTTCACTAGGGACTTTCATCAGACGGAGTAAAGGGCTTTTTCTCTCTCTCAGCCCCCTTTAATATAGAGAATTCAGCTCCTTTTACAAAGTGTCTTCATTTTTTCCCCCCCTGTTTTTGAGGTCTCCTACTCATTCTACTATTGAAATGTTGTCTTTGTGCAGTCTGTCCTCTGTATTAACTTCTTCTTGTGCATGGATCTATCTATGGAGTCTGCATGGGAAGGGAGAGTGAGGGCTTAGGCTAACTTTGCATTTCATTCTGGCTTTCTACATTTATGAATGTATTTTCCCTCAGCATTGTATTATGTGGGAGATTTTCACCTTTCATGTTTTAGCCTGTTCTCCACATCTATTCAGGAACCTTCATCTCTGTTCCCCACATTTTTTAGACCCAGAGATACACTTTTTTTTGTTACCCCAAATCTCTCTACTTCAGTCCCACTTGCCTTATCACTTTTGCTTTTTGAGTCCTTTTCAGTGAGTACTCCTTCTTTTCCCTGTACCCTTTGTTCCTGTACTTTCTTTTTTCTCTTGTTAAGTGCCACACAAAGATGTCTTTCAGTAGACAGAATGGTCCCTATCGGTCTGATAATTGTGTTGGCTGTACTCATATAAATGTTGCTGGGAACCAGAAGATTTGACCTTGCTGGGTGTTTCTCAGTCACTGTTGTGGCTCAGATTTTGGATCTCAGCTGAGAAAATCATGTAAACATCTGTTGTTTTCTGCAAGATTGCTATTCTAACTGATTTGATTCGATCCGATTTGATCCAATTCGACTCCATGTAGAGCAGTGCAATTCCCACTGTATCTTGGTATTTAATGCCTTCCAACACCACAGAGACAAACAAATATCTGCCTCTTAAGGGTGATCCTGCTTCTCAGCTTCACTGTTGACCATAGAAACTGCACTCCTTTTTGTCAAATCCTCTGCTGAATCATGATCTCTACTCTTTGACTTCTGTGAAACTGTGTCTGCCTGTAAAATGTAGGCAAAAAAAAAAAAAGTGTGCATGTAATAAGCCAATTTTATCCACTGCTTTCCTATAAACTGTTTAAGAATTCAGTTTTATGAAACCAAAATAATATGATGACAACATTGAAGATAAATCTATCATCTGCAAAACAAAAGGTTTTACCTTATCCATATTTCTTCATTTCTCAGATTGTAATAAATTATTTTGAACTTAACTATGTCATTGCAAAGCATTATATAAAGTACATTATCATGTTTAGAATGCATCCTGAATTTCAGCTATGGGTTTGGGTCTTTTCAATATGACTCTTTGGTGACTTCTAAAACTGCAGCAAACAATTTTACAATGATTGACTTCTGAATGCAGCCTTTAATAGAACTGAGACAGTGAGAGTCAATCTGATATTACTAGGCTTTACCACACCTGTTAGGAAAGTGACTTTCAAATTCACAGAAAGAATGAATTTCATAAAATCTAGAGGAAATTTATTTTAGATGTATAATTTAACATATATTTGACATGATTCAAATAGTTACTTGTAAAAAAACAGAAAAGGCTCAATTCTAAAATAGTGTTCAGCATTTATCACAGAAGAAAGACAGCCAGAATAGAGGCCACCACTCTTGAGACTCTGAGATAGCTAGATAGATCTGACTATTCATTTAGATTGCATTACTGATCAAAGCATACCTTCCAAATGGGTGTAAAAAAAATTGCTCCCACTACAAGAAGGTACACTCTGATAATAAAATTTAATAATTACTTTTCTAAAGTGTCTTCCTCCACCAATTAACAGGCCATTACTGTCAAACACTCAGGACTTTACAGGTTATGTATCATAGTGTAGTGCACCGAGTAAGAAATGGAGTGCCAGGACTTTTCTGTCCAGCCTGATTTTGTAGGATCAGTGATGCCCTGTACTTTTACTACCAGGGCACTTGCTCTAGGATGTTTGGCCTTAAAATCCAGATGCAGGATGAGACAAGTCAAGCCTCCAAACTGAATTGACCAGAGATATTCAGATATATTTGGTGTTGTATGAACAGACAGTCTGGTAGGACGGCCCAGACGATCCTTTCTGGAAAGATGTGCACATAGGAGAGGTTTAACTGCTCCAATTTACCAGGACAGGTATGGAAACTCTGCTTTGAATGCTTAATGAGACAGATCTCTGGAGACTCCTCCAACCAAAGCTTACATCTCAACTAGTCATCATAGAATCATAAGATGGATTGAGTTAGAAGCAACTTAAAAGATCATCCAGTTCCACCACCTGCCATGGGCAGGGACACCTTCCACTATCCCAGTTGCTCCAAGCCCTGTCCCACCTGGCCTTGGAAGCTTGTAGGGGTGGTGCATCCACAGCTTCTTTAGGCAGCCTGTGTCAGGGCCTCACCACTCTCACCGGGAAAAATGTCTTCCTAATAGCTTATCTAAATCTATCTTTTTTCAGCTTGAAACCATTAGTCAGGACTTGCTTTAGCCAGCTCTTTTCAGTGGGAGCAGCTGGACTCAGTGTTCTGAAAATTTAACCTCTGAGATAACAGCCAAACATTTCTGTAGTCTGGGCTGCACTTCAATTTGACACAATATTTGTGCTACTATTATGAGCAATAAATAAACAAAAAATCTCAAACATTAGTGACTTTTCCACATTAGTAACTTTTCAATATTAAGATTTTTTTAAAGTCCTGTAAAAAAATAAGAATCCATAAAAGGCTGAGATTGAGGCTTAGAGGCTTAGAGGGAGGACAGTTTTTAAACAAACAGAAGGGAGTCCTCTGCTTAGGGGAGAGAAAAATAGGTATCTTGGAAGAAGTCCAGTGGAAACTCATATCAAGTAGGACTTCCTAGAATAAAAAAATTCACAAAGAAATTCATAAATGTGCATGATCCAGCCTAGACCATCATTGGAAACAAACTATAAGAGGAATTTTTTTGTGTAGCTCAGTTAGTTTTTCATTTGTTTGAAAACAAGATGCCTGTTTCCTTTTCTCAAAAAAAATCTCCTTTGTTTCAGCACCTTCTGCCTAAGCACTTCAGCATATTGCATTATACACAGTGTGAAATTTGGGGGTGTAAATCTTCTCTCTGTGCAGAGTCCTTGTTTTTTGTTTATAAAAAATAGAGTGTTAGGGGACATAAAACGTAAGTGAATCAAGCCCTCAGCTAGCATTTAATTGATAAGAACTAAAGCTAATATTAGATAACAAATAAATGGTCTGTTGCACAGGCATTTAATTAAACACCAAATTAATGCAGTAATGACCTACTGGAACTAACAGCCAGAAATGCTTTACTGCAGGCAAGCATCTGGAATGTTTCACCTTTTTTTTTTTCTCCCTCTTCCCTCCTGTACAAATACATTGAAAAGACACACACACATTTTTAATACTCAATCTGGAGGGCTTCTGCTTTGTCCTTTACCCTGTCCGAAACCCCCAAAAGACAATCTTTGCCAGTGCCCCTTTCCTGATGGGCATAGCAAAAAAATGGTGAGTTGGTGTTCCTTTCTCTTCCCCCTGCACACCGCCCTTCTGTGTCATTATCTGGTTGAAACTCAGCCCCGTACACCTTGGGTGATTACACACTGCCCAAAAGATTAATTGCAGACAGCACTTTGGATAATGGTCTCAGGTACAAAGCCTACCATGCCATGGAGAAGGCACAGGAATCAATACATTTCTTTATCTGTACAAGTCCATGTCTATAAAAGTGCTTTCAATCATACCCCAGAATATCTGAGAGGCGTGGGAGATTAACTCTGCTCGGACTCACTCAAGAAGCTTTTTGTCCAAGGCAAAATATGCAAGAGTCCTTAAGGGGACCTCAGCCATGTTTTGCTGCCCTCTATCATGCCATATGAAGTGGTAAGACAAAGTAAACTTGTGAGGCTGTTAGTGTGTGCATATACATATACATATATAAAATACACATATATACGAGTTTCTGACTCTGCTGACTCTGAACACTAAATGGAGTCAGGTCCACAGTCTCTCTGATTGTCTCTGCTGTCCCTGAAGAGAGATATCCACCTCCCTCCAGTTGCTGGTGGAAATTTTGGGTGAGCTCCAACTCTCCTGGCAGTGCTTTTCCCTCCCCATGGGGCTGGCAAGGGTCCTGTGTCCCTGTCTCAGCTAATTACCAGTATTTATAAGAGATGTGTCAGGGCCTATGTTTCTTTCCATAAAAAACTATCAGTTTTATGACTATTAAAGTGGATTTGCACTCTAGAGATCCAGCTTCTAGGCCAGTCTCATCCCAGTTCCAGGCTTTTCTAGTTTCTCCTCTTAACAAAACAGAGATCCCCATGTGGAAGACTGTCCCATTGCAACACCATTTGAGCTCAAACACTCAAAAGTACGAGGTAAAACCTGAAGTAAAGACAGCTTCAGCTGTTATCTCACTAATTATAGTCTAAATGACAGAGCAAGTCAGAGGACAAGAATTTGTTTTCCCACCCTTCACACAGGACTTGATGTTAGTTAGAGGCATAGATTATTCTAAGGTCTTGAAGCAAAACTCAATGTCTCACAGCAGCCCAGAAGCTGTGAACCATATCTACCTAAACACATTACTCGATAGAGTGCATTTCCCAAGCAGAAGGGATTTTCTATCTCCAGGTTTTGCCTCTTTATTTATCCATGGGCTTCGCAGGCTTGGATAGAAACAGAATCAATCTCACATTCAGTACCTCTGGGGTGCTCATCTTCAGATTTTTAATTCATTGGGCTACACTGAAAAAAGTGTTCATATAATGCTTATTGCAGTGTGCTCCCACAGCTGGAAAAAAACAGGTTTGGAGCAGGATTTTAGCTATCTGTTCTACAAATCTGCATTATACCAAGTGTCACAGATTTCTTGTATTGTCAATAGAGTACCAGTCAAAACAGCCAATGAAGTCTAGAATACCATTCATTTCATCTTAAAACACACACTTGAATTTGTAGGACAGAATAATGCCCTAGACACCATTCTCTTCACTGATCAGGTCTTCACTGTCCATAGCTTAGACTGGAAACCTGAAATTTTATCACAAGCTTAGTATTAGCATGATAGTTATCATGGCAATAATAATAATAATAACAATAATCACAACAACTGCAAAGAAATTGGAAAAATTTTTAACAGTTTTGATGATTCAGTAGGTGACTGAATGCTGAATGAATCTTCCAGCTTGTGCCTGGGCATTAAGTGTCACCAAAGTCACTGTTTTTTGGATGAGGGATAAATCTGAGACCTTTCCTTGCCGCTACAGACTCTTATCATTTTATAAGAAATAAAGGCTGACCTCAGGGTCTTTGCCACAAGACAAAAGTGAATTATAATCTAGTTACTTAAATTTCTCTTGCAGCTTCCAGTACAGACCTTCTCATATCCTCCACAGTTAGGAGCTAGCACCACCCATTGAAAAAAGCAGTTCTTGTGTGCTGTATAAGAACCAGCAATTTTTGAAGACTTTGATGCTAAATGCACCACAAACACATCCATGGAAATCTATGATTACTCACACACTCTTCAGGCAAATTCCATTCCTGTTTATAGTCACTGACTCTTACTGTGATCACTTTGATGCTTGGCTTGAGAGCATTTGTTCTCATATAAGTAATGCAAAAACTCGTGAATGAGGAGTGAATTCTCTTTTCTCAGGCAATAGATGAAGTGTTAGCTACACCTGCTCGAAACAAAAGTACAGGTAACACCTCCCATCAGAGCAGGAAACAGTACTAATTAGTTCATTAAGCATCCCAGCCTCCCTGTGGGGTAGGTATGTATTTTATTATCCCCAAGTTAGCAGGCAGGTAGAGTTGACTACCTCCAAGACACACTTATGGTAAATGAAGGAACTCTAACGCCTACTCCTTTGTTCTGCTGAGTAAACAGGCAACAGTTCAAGGCAGCTTTAATTCCATGTCCCATTATCTTTGTTGTTTTCTGTGTGTCACGTGGCAATGCAACAATAACGTATGAAGTCACTTTCTCCAGTGATGAAAATAGGGATTGTCAAAACCAGATAGCTTCCTGTCCTTTTATTATCATAAATGCAGGTTTGTTGAATATTTGGGACTTCTATTAACAATCCTCTTTGCTCCCAATGGTCACACATGTTTTCCTGGAGGATTTGAAGGAAAGCATGGTGTGACTTTGAGAACAAACCCAAGCCTTTCCAATGTACCCTGCATTGTACACGTGTGTACACAGTATATGAGCTGGTGCTACTAGGGATAAGGCATCTGGAATATCAAGTTCAGATGGCTCAGAACCAGATTGAGCTCATAAAATGAACATTACCACAGCCACAAAACTAACCGAGGTAATCGTGTACTATTTAGACAAGCAGCAGCGTTGCTCTTTGTGAAAGGCTTTAGAATGTGCAAGTCAAGTGCATGGTTGCATAAAGATTGGGGATATTACACCCAGAGAAATCCTCAGAAGACAACAGCATCATTAACTATTTACATCATGACTCTACCCATTATCACATTTGATAAACAGTTTAATTTCAAGGAGGAAAAACAAAAATAAAAAGTAAAACAAACAGACAAACACACAAAGAGGGAAAGAAGAAAGCTGTGCGTCAACAAAGGCAGTTCGGAAATGAAAAGCAGGCAAGATGTCAAGCACCTCGAAGGAGGGAGGTGGGAAATAAAATGTTCTGCTGTTTTCCCTGTTCACTTACTTTCATTTGGGATAATTCATGACTATTTATCAAATTTAGAATTCATTACAACGTGGCATTTGAAGATATACACAGAAAGTGTATATCTTGTGTTTGAAGATATACACAGAAAAACAAAGAGCCTTTACTCCCATTTTCTTCACAGTGAATTGAACAGTCACTTTCAGCAATGACAACAGTTAATTTTACTCATATATGAGCAGTGTATATCACACCCAAATTATCCAAGTAATTGTTTGATTTTGTGTTTGTGGCATATAAAATAAGCCCAAGGGATAATTTGGTCCTTGTGTGACTCAGCTGCTGCTTCCTTGACCAGACAAGGTTCCTAATGTAGCAATTGTTTGAAAAGGCTGAGGGTATAGAAAGGTGATGTGATTTTCCTGATGGTTTAAAAAGGCTCAGGAATATGTACAGTACAACTGACAACAGTAAATGTATGAAACACAAAATGCCTGTGCAATTTCAGCCATTTCAGTTAAGGTCAGAGGACTCCTGAGGAAAAAAAGGGTTGTTAAATGTGAGTTGTAGAGAGTTAAGGCAATCCATTGTGTTTTTTTCTGTGTCAGACTAAGGCAAGAATAATTTTTTTTTTTTTTTTTTTTTTTTACACAAGCAATTGTTAGA